>SKCR01032744.1:0-315535 GCA_019454045.1 Zanthoxylum bungeanum | reverse complement strand
GAGTCTCTCTCTTACCCCCAAGGTTTCCCACCATATAATCCTGCATAAATGTGGAAGAAGGGGATTGAATCACACACATCTGCTAATCTCGCATAATCTCGCATATCCGACCATTATCATATTGAATCCGGTAACATAACAACAATCCCACACAGCATCCAATACAAACACATCTCATCGCATTTCATCCATCAATTCATCTCAAAATCAAATAATACTCAAATACTTCAATTCATAGTACAAGCATACAATTTATACCCCAAAATTTGTATTCACAATTTATGTTCTCATGTTATCGATTTTTCAATCAATTTTCAACATACATATATAAATATATATCTATATTATATTACGTAACTCACATATCAAACATCAATCAACAAACATTTATGTTAAGGGAATCGTCGTGCTTTGTACTTACCTCAATCCACGCAAAAAAATCTCTATATATGTATGTCCTCGCTAAAATCGAGCTCCAACGACTTCAGAATTTCAGAACGAGGTGGTCAACGGACAGTACATGTCACCAGGATCACAACGGCAGTGGTGGTAATGGCGGATGCTCGGTGGTTACCGACGAACGATCGAACGGCGTTAACTCTCATTTTTGGCTCGTTTCACGAAAACCGAAGGTCCGAATTGGGCAAAGGAGGTGTCTAACCCGCGTATCTCGATGAGGGGAAGATTCTGGTCCGGGAGGTGTACTGCAAGCACGGCGGCGCGTGGATCAGCGATGCGGCGGCGCGTGGGTGGCGCGTGGGAGCGCGTGAGGTGGATTCAGGCGATCGGACCGGCGGCGTTGGTTTCGTCTCGGCGAGGGGATTCTCCTGGAGTGGTCACTCGCCGGAAAAGATGATCGGACGAAGTCGAAATCCCTATTTCTCTCTCATGTCCACTTTCTCTCTCTACTGGTTTTGTGTTTTCTCTCTCTACGAATCTGTTTCTCTCTCTTACTGCTCACTAGAATTTCCTTCAATGATCTCTATATATATACCCTTGAACTCTCTGCTCATCTTTTCTTTCATTCCTCTCATTCAACTACACATAAACCACACAAAGAATTGAAGTTTTGTTTAAAGAGAGATATATATATATTGATAATATATGAGTTAGATTAGGTTTGTTAGTGTGTGTGGCAGAGAATGTGAGGATAAGGGCAGCAACAATGTAGGGTGAAAGAGTAAGTGAGTAGTTAAATTTCAAAAAGATATAACTACTTAGAGATAAGGTCTCACATCGTTGACATGAGAATTTTATCTCTATTTGAACAGAAATGTAATATCCGTCCAACCAACCAGTATAGATAATTGTCTCCCCTAATGTATTGGCCCCACACCCACGAGAATTTTTGTTATCCCTAAACACATTTTTTTTTTTTTGAAAACGTTAGAAACCCCGCCGCCAACCACCTGACCTGGGTTTAAGCGGAGCAGATTAAAACCCCCGATTGCCCCAGACTCTTATAAGAAATACACTTCATGAACTCAAATCCAGAACATGTCAACCAAATCCTAAACCATTTGCCACAAAGTCACACCCATTGGGGACGTTATCCCTAAAAACACCCCACTAAACTTATAAGTTTCTTTTACACTTAAATTAGGGGACCTAATATATCAAAGTTAGGGGGACAACAATAACAAAAAATTTAAAAAAAAAAAAAAATTTGAAGTTTTTAATCGAGTCGGGTGAAAAGATTGCACTATAGTCATTCTCTCTTACCTAATTATTTATACTTTTAGGCTAAGCAGGTTTAATTATCATTATATGAGTCGGGCTCAATCGACCGTCTGAATGGACTGTTTCCAGGATCACTCATCTTATCTAATAGCTTAAATTTTTGGGTCTTACAGGCAATGGAACTGGAAAAATGGAAAATGAAAGAAGAGAAAAGAATGAAAGAGACACAAATGGGTGAAAAGAATGAGAAAGCAAAAATAAAGGCAGCAATTGAAGCAGCAGAAGCAGCTCAGAAAATAATAAAGTTAGAGGTGCAAAAGAGAGTGAATGCAGAAATTAAAGCAGTCAAAGAAGCTGAAGAAAAGACAAAGTTGTTAGATGTTTTAGGGCAGTCCCATATAGTTCTTAAATACCAAAGCTTATTCCATATTTTGGTTGTTTTAATTTTGTTTTATTTTTATTTTTATTTTACTGTGCTTAGAAGGAGTATTTAAGAGAACTAGCTAGCTAGCTAGTATCCTGACTACAGTAATTTTGTTGAGATTATAGTCTAAGCTTAGTTGCCTATTTTGATGGATTAATTTGCTTACAACTAAATACTAAAGATTTGGATTTGGATTAGTTTTTTATAAATTGTTATCGGTAAATTTTTTTTGGAATCGTTGGAAATTCTGCCGTCAAACCCCCATTTCGGGCTTAAACGGAGAAGATAAAATTTATGGTTGTCTCAAACTCTTACAAAAAACGAATTCCCTAGATTTAAACTCGGGACCTCAAAGTGAGATCATGAACCCTACACCAGCAAGTCACGTCCTTGGGGACCATCGGTTAATTATTAAATAAAAATTTACATGTAATTGAATCTTAATAATTCATTATTATTCATAAAACGTGATAAAAATTTTCAAACCTTAACTAAACACTTAGCATGTTGTTTTGTAATTGGTTGGAGAGATTTTAGCATACCAAAAGAAAATTGCTCTGATTTTAGATTTGGCCTAATTTAACCTGTCTGAAAGATTTTTGGGCAAAATTTTTTAGGAAAAAAATAGTCTTTTTATTGAGATATAATATAAGATAGACATAAAATTTTGAGATAAATTTGGAGTCATTAATCTCATAAAATCAAATGGTAGATAAATTGATATTATTATATGCAATTTTGATTTTTAATATCTATCATCAAATTGTATAAGATCTTATGAATGACCTAAAATTTGTGTTAAAATTTTAAATAAAAAAAAAAATAGATTAAAACAGCAACACCCTATAAAATATATAATTCAGCGAAGAAGAAATGTAGCTTTATCAGTTTAAATTCAAATTGATGATGATTATTTCTAAATTAATGATAAGATAGCAGTAGGGTGAGCTCGGGGTTCATCTCGAATCCCAAACCCGACTCGAACGGAGCCCTTACATTTATGGGCCCTAGGATTTTTGTCATCGCTATATTCATCCCAAAAATAAAGTAGTGGCGGAGCCACTAAATAAGTTGATAACTAAGAAAATTTGTTAAATTTACTTTAAAAACTAAATTTTTTTCTAAAAATCAAATTTTATCCCCATTAAAAAATGGAACGATTATATTCTCTCCAAGGTTTAAATTTCGGAGGTTCCAAAAAAAAAAAAAAAAACACTTGCATAAGCATTTGAAAATTCCATATAAACCAAAAAACAACCCAATAACGTATGTCCGAAAATCAATCACTTAACCAACGAAGCAGGGTTTCTTTAGAGCACTTATAAAACAACATTAACTGAACATTGTTGGGTTAGTTTCTGAAACAAAACCACTTTTGTAATTTAAACAAACAAACAAACAAACAAAGGCCACATTGTGTTTCATGTTCATGTTCATGTTAATTAATTAGAGACAAGAATAAAAGAGGTGCATTAATCAAATTCCTCAAGACTCCTTGTTGCAGAAGCAGCAGTAGCTTCATTAAAAGAAAAAGAGAATTGTAATGGCAAGAAGAAATGGAGATAAAAAAGAAGAAACAGTTGCAGTAGCCATTGACCAGGACAAAGGAAGCCAATTTGCTCTCAAATGGGCTGTTGATAATCTTCTCTCCAGAGGCCAAGTTCTTACTCTTCTTCATGTTACACAAAAAGTATCCTCTGTTCCCTCTCCATGTAAGATTTTCTCCTCTTTCTTTTCACTTTAACTCCGCTTATAGTGTGCTTAAATTGGAATATCTTTTCATAACCAGTCTCAAACCCTGACAAAAAAGATGAGGTTTATGTTAGGTCTCGGCCATCAACATAAAACTTATCGAATTTTTATGGATTCTAAACAAAACAATTGTGCATTTCTTTTCGCTTTCGATTAACATTTTGTGATGTATACATGTAGCTGGGAACAATATTGCTCTCTCTAAGGTTAATGATGAGGTTGCTAGAACATATAAACAAGAAGTTGATAATCAAACCAAAGAATTGTTTCTTCCATTTCGATGCTTTTGCACAAGAAAGGATGTGGGTTCTGTTTCTTTGTTTCTTTTTTTTTTCTACTCTACTAAAATTTAAATTTATTGGGTTGTTTACTTAGCTTCATGATTTATACATTTGCTAAAGGTCAAATGCAATGAAATCATACTAGAAGACATGGATATCGCGAAGGCTCTAATCGACTACGTATCATCCCACACAATCGAGACTTTAGTACTAGGGGCAGCATCAAGGACTGGCTTGGTCAAGTAATTTTATGATTCTGATGCTCTAACAAAATTAGTATCATGTATGTAAAATTATGAATGCTAATTTCTATACCTTGTTTGACAGAAGATTCAAAACTGCAGACGTTCCAAGTAGTGTGTCCAAAGGGGCACCGGATTACTGCAACGTCTATGTAATTGCCAAAGGAAAGATCTCATCTGTACGATCAGCAACCACAGATGCACCGGTAAGAGCTTCCTCTCGTATTAATCAATTGAATAGCCAATCCACCCAAGACAGTCACAGTTCCGATTCATTTGAATCACCTTTCAAGAATAGCCAAAGATCCAGAGGTTAGTTTGCTCCTGTAACTAACACCAGCAAAATTTCAACTAGATTTTATCGTTTTATATCACTCACATGAGTTGCTATTTAATCCGCAGCTGAGCGAACACCACCTACACCCAGAAGCCTGAATGACAACATGGAAATCAAGTAAGTTACAATACAATAGATATCAAATCATAGCTGTAAATAATGGTAGAAGTTCAACTAACCTGATAAAAACTGCAACAGATCACCATTCTTAAGAGCTTCTATGCCTAAATATGAGCCTTCAGTGCCGGAAACTGACATATCATATGTGAGCAGTGGAAGACCAAATACTGATCGGATGTTTTATGACATGGAATTTGGAATGGCTCCACGGCTTCCAACCAGCTCAGATTACAATTCCAGAAGCTTTGCATCATTACAATCAGGAAACAAGTCAATAGATATGTATTCTTTACAGGATGAGTTCTCGCCACTCTCACAGGAAAGTGAGAGAACGTCATGGTCATCACAAAGCCAAAGCGTGGTAAAGACATAAACATGCACATAATGAGTCCATGTACACTGACTTAGTTTCAAGTAAACATGAGAAAGAACATGAATTTTCAATTTGCTTGATAAAATGACACTATGACAGGAAGATGTAGAAACTGAGATGAGGAAGCTCAGACTAGAACTCAAGCAAACAATGGATATGTACAGTGCTGCCTGCAAGGAAGCACTCACAGCAAAACAGAAGGTACTGAGAGCTGAATTTTTCTTTGAAGCATATTCAAACTGTAAAGAAATAAGACAATTCTATATTTCCGGATGCTTAGAATTACAAGAGATATGCCTTTATATAGACATCACATCAAGTTAAATATAGAAACTAAATATACTAATAATCATTAGGATTACATAATTATATCTCAATGATTATGTAACAATATCTTAAAGACATGTAGAATTATAATCATATCTTTGGATGAATATGATTATGATTCTAACAATATTTAAGGATTCTAACACAAACTTTATCAATACTCCCCCAAAGAGTATGCCTGCATTAAACCCAACAATATATCATTGTAGGCTAGGGAGTTTCATCACTGGAAATTAGAAGAACAGCAGAAACTAGAAGAGGCGCGTCTGGCTGAGGAAGCTGCATTGGCACTTGCAGAGAAGGAGAAAGCTAAGTGTAAGAGAGCAATTGAGGCAGCTGAAGCAGCCCAAAGGATTGCTGAACTAGAAGCAAAAAAAAGGAAGAGTGCCGAAATGAAAGCCCTACGAGAAGCTGAGGAGAGGAAGAAGGCGCTGAATGCTCTAACAGTTGATATCAGATATAGGAAATATCGCATTGAGGAGATTGAAGAAGCAACAGAATATTTTTCCAACTCGAGAAAGATTGGGGAAGGAGGTTATGGACCAGTTTACAAGTGTTACCTGAACCATACACCAGTGGCTATAAAAGTTCTACGTCCAGATGCAGCTCAAGGACGATCACAGTTTCAGCAAGAAGTACGAAACAAAATTTAAACTGCTTTCTTATTAACAATTTCAACATTTTTAAGTAATAATATGCAGCATTAGTTTAAGAGTACGTGTAAGCTTAACTTATTTATGTTCACAATACTCTAAAATGTGCAGGTTGAAGTATTATGCAACATACAGCACCCAAACATGGTTCTCCTCCTAGGAGCTTGCCCAGAATACGGCTGTCTAATCTATGAGTACATGGCAAATGGGAGCTTAGAAGACCGTCTCTTCTGTCGAGGTGGCTCTCCTGTTCTTCCTTGGCAAATAAGATTCCGAATAGCTGCTGAAATTGCCACTGGCCTCCTTTTCCTCCACCAGACCAAGCCAGAACCAATTGTACACCGTGACCTAAAACCTGGAAATATTCTTCTTGATCGTAACTATGTCAGCAAGATCAGTGATGTTGGCTTGGCCAGGCTTGTCCCTCCATCAGTAGCCGACTCTGTAACTCAGTATCGCATGACTTCAACTGCAGGAACTTTCTGCTACATTGACCCTGAATATCAGCAAACAGGCATGCTTGGAGTAAAATCTGATATTTACTCACTAGGTATTCTGCTTCTACAAATAATAACAGCTAAGCCACCAATGGGATTGACTCATCATGTAGAACGATCTATTGAGAACGGAACTTTTCATAAAATGCTGGACCCCGCTGTCCCTGACTGGCCAGTTGAAGAGGTGTTAATATTTGCCAAACTAGCTCTTCAGTGTGCTGAACTAAGACGAAAAGACAGGCCAGATCTTGGGAAGGTTGTGGTACTTGAACTTAATAGACTGAGAGCACTTGCTGAAGAAACAATGCCCACCGTCAATCTTGCAAGTGGAGCAGGATCTTCTCCGAGTCACAGTCAAGTTTCCACAGTTCAGGTGAGATGCCAATACAAAAAAAATTAAGAATCTATTATTCTGTTTCCTGGATTATCCATGCAAATTTAATTAGAAATGAAATTCTAAAACTCGGAGAAAACACTGTCAACATTGTTTCTGATACCACATTACCTCAATTAATCTATTTCTTGGAATGTAAACCTCTGGACTACAAATCTTTAAAGCGTTTTCTTTCTAAATTTCTTTGTCAGGATCTGATCAGTGAGTCTCAATCACTACGATCTAGTAATAGCTCTAGGAGCCGTTCAAGCCCAACATCTTTTGCGGGAAGAAGACATAAAGTAAAAATCAAGAAACTTCTTTTACAATTGAACGCGGATTTTCAGTATGAAGGTTAGTTAACTCTTGTTTTAAATTTCTTGGCAGGGCATGGAAGAGAGGAGATAAAACAGAAGGTCAAAAAGCTGGTTCATCAGCATACAAGTTTCATTGCTCAGCTATTCTTTATCAGTTTTCAAGTTTGCAATTGTTTTTCCTGTTTCTTCAATGAAAATTATTACATTTCATAGTTTCATATCACATGACAATTGTATAGTAGCTCACGTATATATACTTCTTTGTCCAGCTACACTTCCAAGTTTGCAATTACTTTTTCAGGCTTTGAAAATTACACTAGAATAAGGGACACAAACTACTATTGCTGTGCATAAATAAATAAATTCGAATATGGCTTTAATGTAAGACCATTTCATTGAATGGTGATCTTTTGAAGAGAGTGATTTCAGCAATTCTGCATGAGCAATATTAAGCATCACATATATATATATAGATAGAGTAATGCAAAAGTATGCAGATGACTCCCAAGGTGACCCATCACTTTTTAACAAAATCAATTTAGTAAAGATGGATATTTCTATTGAGGAAGGAAAACTATAAATTGGGATTCCAGAGATTCCTACCTTGTAGCATTAAGGAGAAAAATGCAGGGGGAATTTTTTTATTTATCTCCAGTGGTATACAGATCCTTCACAATATGATTCTTTGTTCTCAATCCCATAATCTTCCAGTGTTCAAAATACTGATTCCCACGATTTCTGAGGGGATTGTTCAATGAAATAGCAATTATAAAAAATGACGAACAAGATCAATGAAGGGTTCAAAATGGAAGTAAACAGAATTAGGCAATAAAATAAGGGTTTAAGAAAAAAAAATTGTCCATTATTGGAGAATAAACTTTTTATCTCTTTTCATTATATGCCATAGCTAGGATAGATCTCACACTTAATAAATGTTATTTCAGCTTGCAAGAAATTCATGACTATTATATACAGCTAGCTGATGTATCTTTCTTACCTTTCTAATATATGTGCAGTCTCCTTTATCACTGATTCCTACTTCACAAATATCACGTAATCCACTCTCCAAAGTGTTGCTGATTGCCGTCTATCTCAACAGAGCTTAATGTTTTCCAGACAGAGGAAGGACAGCCATCAAAGATCTGCAATGTGTGAGGAAGATTTTGGTACTGCCATTGGTCTTAATGACAAGGATTTTTGGAAATAATAACAAAATTATGCTGGAAGTACCCATGAGATACTTGGAAAGATCAATATCTTTGCAGAAATCACCAGCTTTGTTATCTAAGACTTAGTGACAGCAGCAAGTTGCTGTTTGATTCAAGTTTAATCATTTAGAACTGTGTAAGCTCTAACAACTCACAAGTGAGCACCAGTAAATGGTCAGGGTATTTCTCCGCACAGACAGCAGGCAACTATCCAGTAATTCCAAAATATCTGGTTTCTTAGGAATTGTATTTTGAGATACAGTGTAATTAACTCCTTGTATGTCTATTTCCTCTGCCTCTTAAATTCCAAAAAAGCCTCCCAAAACCTTAAACACAATTGGATCCGTTGAAACAAGTGGAGAATCATCCGAGTTCATTGTACTGAAAGCGATGTCCAAGTTCTTCCCAGTCTTTTATCCAGGTAAGCATCAACAACACAACCATAAGTCACTAGATCAGGAACAACACTTTCATGTTTCATATGTTCAAGGCAAAGATGGAGATCTCAGAACAAAGATATTCTCCAAAAGGCCACAGTTCTTATATTAAATGTAGTGAGATCAGAATGGAAACCGGTTTCCAACCTTCTCATAAATTCTCTTTGCAAGCTTTTCATTTTAAAAGTTTCCGGCATAAGATAAAAGCAGAAGGTTCCACAAAATATTTCCCACATCTTTCCTACCAAGACCAACATCCCTCGAAAACTCACCTAATCCATAAAAATTTCTTTCTTTCAGATAAGCAAAAGACACGGCCATTAATTCAAGCTGCGCTTTTTTTTTTGGAAACGTTAGAAACTCCGCCGCCAAATCATCCGACCCGGGCCTAAGCGGAGCAGATAAAATCCTCGGCTGCCTCAGGCTCTTACAAGAAGTGCACCTGTATTCGAACCTAGGACTTGAGCAACCAAATCCTAAGGCTTATGCCACCAAGCCACAACTCTCGGGGGCAATTCAAGCTGCTCTTGTTTCCCAAAGCAAGAGATAGCCTGTGAGTACACCTCGGGCTATAAGTCCATATTCCTACGACTACTTGATCAGTATCAATAATTTTAATTATCTCATCAAAACACCCAAAACTCCTATAAGCATGCATCAAAACCGAAACTACTTGAACATTAAGCACAAAAAAACTATTCAGTAGCTCCTCCCATGCAGCCTGCGCCTCAAATACACACTATAATTTCCATACATCAAAGCACACGAAGTGGAGTTAAAAGGTGAAAGCCCTTCAATTTTCATCTCATGTAACAAATCAACAAATGAGGCTTCTTTTTCCTACTTAAAGCTTTTACTAATTAAGCACAATCAACAAATCCTTATTGCTTCCTACAAAGGATTATCTGTCTGATTAAACAAAATTAACAATGATGATATTGTATCTGAATCGTTAACTTTACACTACCCATTTGGTAAATTTATCATTATAAACACATAATAAGTCCAAAAATAAAAACCAAACAAAAAAAATTGTACCTTCGCGCCAAGTTTCCATTTTTTTGTATGGGTTTGATTTGAACGATTTTTTTCCCCACGGAGAAATGAATGACTAATTACAGTGTGTGTATCAAGTTTGTTTATATATGGGCTTTATGTGTGGGCCTAAGGCCCACTTGGTCCAAAAATAAGATCAACGGCCCATGGTTGTTGTAAAAAAGCTTTTAGGGGTAAATTACGAAGTTCCCCTATTATTTAGTGAAAGTATAATTTTTTTCAAGTACTTTCCGAATCTTACAAATACACCCCTCAACTTTGTAAATGTGACACATCCACATTTTATTTTTTTCATTACCTTGTTTTCTTATCATTTAAAAGTCGTTACTTGAAATTGGGGGTTTGATAAGGTAAAATATGAAGGTTGACTAGTATTACATTCTTTTTCTATAAAATTTATTGAAAAAAATAATAAAATAGCATAGATAATATGTTTTTAGTGATTTTAAGTTTTATATTATTTTTTAGAAAATATAAATAAAATGAAATACAAAACATATTACTTTTCAAAGTTTTTTTTTTTTTTAATAATCTAAATACACTTAATGAGAAAGAGGCATCTTGGTATCTTCCTTTATTTTTTCTTCTTCTTTCATTTTTTTTTTAATTTGTTTTTTTGAAATTGGTATCTTCATTGTTTGTTTGGGAATATGCATTATGTTGCATGAACTTAAACCATAAAAAGCAGTTTATACAAAATAATATTAGATGGCAAGCACATTATTTTGATTGGTTGAAATAAAAGTTAGTAGCTTTCACTTTTTTTTTCTTTTTTTTTTTTTTGCCTATCTTCTTTTATTTGGTCCTCAAAAGTCTCACAAGAATGCTGTGAATTTTTTTTTTTTTTTTTTGCATTGGGTCCACGTCATACAAATTTTAATAATTTTATGATGATAACATGTCCAATATTTTAATTAACTATATTTGATTAATATTTTGAAAAGTGGGCACAATGAATGTACTCATGAAGTTTAATGTTCTAACACCTAGCTTTTTATTTGTCTAATTGATATGCAATTGTTTTTTTAAAGGAAAAAAAATAGTAATAGTTTATTTTATTCTTATTTCCTTATCATTGATGATTTAGTTTCATAAAATTTGAGTATGCATTAGCTGTGCCATCCAATAGAAATAAGGTATGAAAAAGTAAGAGCATAAGTAGGAAGACTTGTTTGTTTCCACTCACTTATTTTATATTTAGACATTATTTTGTGTAAAATTTAGTGAGTTTATAAGTTAACGTATAAGTTCTATACTAAATATATAGTTAACGTTAATTTATATTGTCACTAATATTATAATCTTACAACATGAGATTATTTTTCTATGTTAATTTATACTCTAATTTTTATTTCACAACTTCGATGTAATATTCTCGATCAAACTCAGCCTTATTTTCACATGTGAGTGATTGGCTTGTCTTGTTATTTTAATGCTACTAGTGGGCAGCTGGATTTTTTTTTTAATTATTATTATTTTTGGTAATTGAAGCACATGTAAGAACACCTTTTACTTTTATGATTTTTCATGTATTTTTTTTTTAAAAAAATATATCTCTGTAAATGTTTTTAGTTAAACTAGTTTTATATGCAAACCCCAACTTGAATGCAAATTATGTCAAGTTAGATTATTTTAAGAGATCTTAATTTACACATGTATGGCATTGTTTGACTATATTAATTGTTTTCAAAAGTAAATAAATGAAAAATCATATATATATATATATATATATGTGTGCGTGTTTCAATACAAAAAATTTTACTAATTAAATTAACTGCACTCACATAATTATCAATCTTATTATTTGTTTGTGCAGGAATCCTCACAAACAATAGAATCACATACAATAAAACCAAAAAAAAATTGATTCTAATAAGACAAAAGTGTTCTCACCTAAATGTGTTTTATTATTACTAGATTATCAAAAGATTGATCTCTTGTTTTAGAGATTCTCGTACTATTTATAATATTTCATTATAAGGAAAATAAACTAACAACGGTTACATTCCACTTACGTGGCCAATAACTGGTCAACTCCCTAGAATTTCGGAACTTCCCTATTCTTGTCGGTTGTCCAGCTTAAAGAAACATAAAATAATTAATTGGTTGTCTGATTCATTATTTAGAATATTTGTGTCATTAATGAGCTAATATTTCGGACTCATTCCTTGTCTAACTTATGCTTGCCTTTATTTGAGCCAAGCCTATTATGGATTTTCCATCGTAGAGCCCTGAATTGGGGCGGATGTGGGACCCGTAGGGTCGGATCGATGCCTCGTGCAGCGAAAGTAGGTCTAACTCATGGATATCAAAGATATGTGTATTTTTAAATTATTTTATAGAATATTATATTCTGTTACGAGTCCATAGGAAAAATTGAGGACTAAATCCGAGTCCATAAACTCCGAAACTGAGAAAATAAAGTTTCAACGCTCATGGGCAGTAGTTGTCGGCGTGTCGCGACGCTCGGGATTGGGAGTCGCAATGCCCAATCTGCGAATGCTCAACGTCACGACGTACAAGGGTGAGAGTCGCGACGCCCGAAGCTCTGAGAGCTCAGTGTTGTGACGGTGGAGAACCGTATCGCGACTCTACCCTGTATAAAATGTTGACATAGAGCATTTTTACCTTTAATTCAATTCTAAATACTTCCAATTTTCTCCAAACAACACACCTAAGAGTCAAATATTAACATCAAAATCAACATCAACACATGTTATATAACAAACATACATGTATTTTAAATACATATATGCATTAATTTGAATCAAAATACAAATCAAATTAAAATCTCACAATGAAGTGACTCATGAATAATTTCATGTCACTCAAATGTGGTCAAGTGATTCTAGAATGGTAGTCATAACTCCAAACTTTCATCTAGAGTTCCAAACTCTAATTTTATGTTCCATGTCCAACATGAACATATTGACCCAATCACAAGCATATTGTGTTTATGCTTCCACAGCATCTGTACACACTTAATTAGTCTAATGTCAACATCAAATTATATTATTATGTATCCAATACATAATACATCACCATATGTCTCACTAATGATAACTCACTAATGAAAACATATCTTTGGAGAAGATCAAACTTACCTAGGAAACTTGATTCCAAGATCCAATCTTCTTCTCTTTGTTGAAATGTTGTGGAGAACTTCCAAAGTTAGCAAGCTTACTTCCAAGATCCAATCTTCTTCTCCTTATTGTTGTAGAGAATTCCCAAATCTAGGAAGCTTAGTTCCAAGATCCATTCTTCTTCTCACTGTTGAAATATTGTAGAGAACTTCTAAAGTTTCTCTAAACACTTCTTTTACTTAGGCTAATATCTCTAATTCTTGTTTGTTTCAGCTTTCTCAAGCTAGATTAAAAACTTGCTTAAGCTTGCCTTTTATAGCAAAAATTATGCAATTTTTAATTAATAAAAGTTCTAATCAATTTTTATGTGGGTTTAATCTAATTTGTCCAAATATGTATAATTAGGTGTGACTAATCACCTTTGTCTACCACTTTGATTTAATCTAATTAAATCAAAACAAAGTTTAATTAATGGATTAATTGAATATCTACCACTTTGATTTAATCCAATTAAATGAAGCCAAATACACATATTATTACATATTTATAATTATTAAAATATCCTCCAATGGTAGATATATTTATGCCCTTGTGTGATTTTAGATTAATCCAATTAATCCAATTGGGTCAAAGTAAATAATTAATGTTATCCAATAACACTTAATTAGTTTAGTTGATAATTATAATATCAAATATTATTTATTATCAAAAATTATCGGCTACCCAAGTGCTCAACGAGTACACTTCATATTGTAGGACTCTCTTAGTCCAAACACGTTCTTCATATAAGCCTAGCTTATATATACGCAATTCAGCCACCTTCGAATTTGGGAAGAACACGAATGACATTTCTGAACTATACAAGTCGAGGTCATCACATATGTTTAACAATCCCTATGTCGTATACTATCTGAATTATGCTTAGGAAACATAGATTACACCTTCAAGTTTTCGAGGCGTACATCTCATGTCCACATGTGCACGATTCGTTACAACTAATCAGAACATCATTTCTGATATATGCGATTCACCCTAGGTGATCGGTTTTGACCAAAGTCTTAAGAATCGTGAATTACATACATGGATACCTAAACCCCTTATGGTACACATACGGGTCGACGGATCATATCTTGATACACTCTTGATTAATGAGTGCATCGGTCTACACCCAATGAACATCTAGCGGTCAGACCATGAAAGGTCTCTGACATATATGACATCAAAGTGTAGAGGATCTCACATAAAATCAATGCTATCATATAGTCAAAGGATCACATATGCTACTCGACTCGATGAGATTCCTATTGACGGTGGTGTGTACTTCCAACAATTAGGAATCACATGTGAGTCATTCAGTATTCGTTCCAATGAATACCCACATGTCTATACGAGCTTCTATTGCTCATGGTACATTGGGTTAAACCACTGGAACTCCAATTCCAATATACGACATATGCTGGTATTTTAAGTTATAGGAATTCGACCGTATTACAAAACCAACGACTATGAATATTTACTTTAAGAATAATTTATAATAGTAATACTATCACAATGTCGGACCACCCAGTATTCATGTCATTCTCAACAAATGTATATGTGTATATATATATATATATCAATCTAATATACGAAATGACATTACCATTAATAAGGTTGAAATGAAAATGTAGTTATTTTATTCATAAATAATAAAATATAATATACAATACATTATTCGGATTGGCGCTCCAAGCACCAACTCCAACACAGGCGACCCTTCGTCTCAGTCCTAGGAGAATGATCAGGGGCGGTTCTTGATGAGTGGTAAATGTATCATTATTTCTCACTCATTTGACCTAATATTTTGTATAGTTTCTTGAGTTTTATGAATGTTTTGATGTGTTTTGTGTTATTTTGTAGATAAATAAAGTTTCAGGACTTAATAGTAGCAATTCAGGGCCAAAACAGTGGAAAACATACAAAATTGGCAAAATTGTCTTTTTGGCGTCGCAACCTCTAAAATGCGCCGAATTTTGCTAAAATACACCGCTTGCTAAAATGTGCTGGACACATGTCAACATCACATCAAATCTGCTAAAATATGTCGGACACGTGTCACCATCACATGCTGCCGACAATCATCATCATCATTAACGTGCGCCTGCCACGTGTCAATATCATAACGAGTCATGCTAACGTGCACCGAACACGTGTCGTCATCCCATGCTGTCAACAATCGACATCGCCAAGTCAGCACAATCATTCAGCTGCCGACAGCCGCCAGGACACGTGGCAACAAGATGTCTATAAATTGAGCTCGATTTCAGAATTCATTTCATACTTTCTTCTATGTAATTCCTTAAGAATACTAAGAAGACTGTATCTTGTTTGTTTATTAACAGCTTTCAGTAATTAATTTTCGCATTTGCACTTACTTTTTTTTACTTTTCAGTCTTTACTTTCAGCAATTTACTTTTACGCAATAGTATTTTCATTTCTTTACTTTTCAGTCTTTATTTTTCAGTAATGAGGAGGTAACTCCCCCTTGTTGGGGTAAAATATAAAGCTTTTATTACTAATATTTAGATTAATCTCCCTTAATTATAATATATAAACTATTTAAAACCTGACTTAATGAGGATACCGCCTTATTAGTCGGTTGGACTTAATTATGAAATTGGTTTTAACCTGACTAAGCTGGATACCGCATGTGTGGTCGGTTGGTAATTAATTATAAATTTGACTTAATCAGGTTACCGCCTATATGGTCGGTTGGTAATATCACGCAAAGTTAATATATTATAATAAGGGAGATATCTAAATAGAAGTAATAAAAGTGGATCCTCTAACCCCCAACATTTTCTTTTATTGTACTTTTACATTTTTAATTTCCAGCATTTACTTTTCAGCATTTAATTTTCCGCATTTACTTTCCAGCATTTACTTTATATCTTTTATTTTATTTAAGCTTTTACTAACCGTAAATATGTGTTGTAACTAAACCCGTTATCTGGGGTTGAGATGAATTCAAATATCACCGGTTAATAAAAGGTTATTTTACAGTTTGAGTAATATAAAGGTTTATTTATTGAGTTTTAAGTTTAATGCTTCTTGTTAACTGACCATTAATAAGATTGATTTGGTAAACTTAAAATGAACTTGGAAAAATGATTTTAAGTTTAAACCCTAGACTCAATAGCCCATGATCTTCCTTGAGGATAGATAACCCTTTAATAGATTTCCTTACAAGATAGGAATATACCTGTCGGGCGGGGTAGCCATAATTGGAACTTAATCTGAATGAATTCAGGTAACTTGGTTGACATAAGAATATGATTAATTAAGTTACACTGGGTATTTGTATCTGACCATCGAAATATGATTTTGCATAATTTCGTGTTCCAGGTTAATAAACCGATATATTACACAAATGTAAAATAACCACTTCATCTTTAAAAAGATATTGGAAGGATTCACAACCCTGGATAGTTTCTTAATATTGAATTTCACTTAATTTAATTTTGAGTCATTTTATTTACTTGTTTTAATTTAAAGTCATCATTCCAATCAAAAAAATCAATCCATTAGATACTTGTAAAAATTTGGCTTCATAAATTAATAGCTTATGTATTAAGTCCTCATGTGATCGATACTTTTTATACTACTTAAATGATACATGCGCTTGCGTTATACGCGTGTGATTACGCACCTGTCAGTTCTCTCATCATAAGACTCATTTTTATCAGAGGTTTGTCTAGAAATCCTGACAAACAATAGAATCACAGATAATAAAATCAAAAATATTGATTCTAATAAGACAAAAGTGTTTTAGCCCAAATGTACTCTATTATTACTTGATTATCAAAAGATAGATCCCATGTTCTAGGGATTCTCGTACTATTTATAATAATTCATTACAAGGAAAATAAATTAACGGCGGTTATATTCCACTTACATTTCCCATTAATTGGCCTACTCCCTATAATCTCGGAACTTAAAGAAACAGAAAGTAATTAATTGGATGTCTAATTCCTTATTTAGAAGATTCTTGTCATTAATGAGTTGACATTTCAGGCGCATTAATTGTGTGACTTATGCTTGTCTTTATTGGAGTCAAGCCTGATATGGACTTTCCATCGGGGAGTTCTGAATTCAGACTCTAATGAAGGTTCTCGTATAAGATTCTGATGATAGGTTCTGACGTTAGACTCTGATGAAGATCCTAAAGGCCGGTTCTGACATGAGGATCTAACCACGTGTCATTGTACCAATGTTTGATTTTCCCCCAAACATTATTTAAATCAATCTGCTATTCAATATCATTAGGACACCTAAAGTCTCACTCCCAAAATAGATTAATGTGAACTTAATTTCATTCACTACAGTAGGGGTGGGCATTATCGGATTCGGATCGGATCGGACCGAATCCGAATCTGATCCGATCCGAAATGTCCAGGGCTGTTTGATTCGTTTGGATCGGATCATCTTATCGAACTCGATCCGATAATCGGATCGGATCAGATCGGATCGGATTGGTTCGATCCGAATTCGAATCGGACCAATTCGATCCGAAATCATCCTATTTCGGATCGGATTGGTTCGATCCGATCCGATCCGAATTCGGTGGGTTTGAGTCAAAAAAATCGAGCGGATCGGATCGGATCGGATAAAATCCGATCCGAAATAATTCAATTTTTTTTTTATTTAATATGTAACGACGTCATTTTGCATATTAAATAAAAAAAAATTTCGATCGGATCGGATAAAATCCGATCCGATCCGAAATCCGTCAAACCGGACCAACTCGATTCGATCGAATTTGCTAATCGAATCAGATCGAATCGGATCCGATCCGATGCCCACCCCTACACTACAGCGTAAAACTTACTCAGCATATTTTTAAAATATCAAATAATAATGAGTTGTAAACAACATAACATAACATGAAATTATGGTACACATTATTTTTAGAAACAATAATCAAATGATATCATATCAACTGATGTAACGAATAACGTGATATTCATTAATAATAATATAATAAAAAAAGATAATTATCGCACCTCTTTATTTATATTTTTTCTTCGTTCTTATCTATTGAAATGTCTTATTTTTTTAAATTACAAACTTTATCGCGTTACACAGATACACGTAATTTGACCTGTTGTGAGATAATAAAATAATGTTTGAGTCAAAATATAAATTTTAAGCATTTGTTTAATGATGAAAAATTACGATTACTAATCGTGATTTTTTTCAAAAACTGAATTTTATAAAAGTTAAAAATTTTAGTTTTTCATCACCATCAAAATATTAAAAAATTACACCATAATTATTTTTTTAACATAAATCAAAATTTCATAATATTATTTATTAACTACTGTTTGTTCACTACACTTTTCTAATCGCAACATCAAACCGAACAGCATTATATTTTTTTTGTAGCTAATGAATCATAATTACTAGTTCTGCCTGTATTTCAAAAAAAAAATAAATACAAACGTACATACCTGATAGTCAAATTTTGTATCTAAATTATTCCTCCAATTATTTATAAAAAAAACAAAAACCAAAAAATCTAGAGCCAATTCTTTGAAAAGAAAAAGGAAAAATAGAAGATGTAAAAAGACAAGCCAAAAAATAAAAATAAAAGTTACATAAGTGGTAAAGGCATTTGGTTTGAATTATTTGTTCCTTCTCAAGTTTAATGTTCGAATTCCATTAGTATATTTTTTTTGGGGTCATGTCCCTTAATGTAAAAAATCAACGGTTTAATGCTGGTAAACTTCTGAGAGCACGAGACATATATCTCAAAAATTAATTGAGGTATATGTAAATTGATCCGGACCCTACAAAAAAGGCAAAAAAGAAAAAAGAAAAAAAAATAGTGAATAACAATAATTAAAGAAACCAAAAGAATCAAGAATCAAATTACTATTAGCACATAAATGAACACTGTTTATATTCTCTTGTTCTCTTGAAACCACAAGAGGAGTTGGAGTTGGAGAAAAGGGAAAGAGCTGAAAATTTTCTTGCTCCTCCTCCTCCTCCTCTCTCTTCTGCTGCTACAAAAAAAAAAAAAAAAAAATGGAGAGTTTCAATGGCAAAAAGAAACTCACAATCAATCTTTCACTTTTCACAAATATAGCAGACTCATTTTCATTAACAAGTCCAAGTAATAAATCTCCAAGAATTTTCCAAAACACAAGTGTTGTGGGACTCAGCATAGTAGCTGCCATGACAGATTCATCAAAAGATACCAATGGAAATATTTTATCATCTCCAATATCAAGGCCTGTTCCTATTGCTTGCTCATCATCAGCTAAGAAGCCAAGAGCTTTCAACTTGGAGAAACAAAAAAATAATATTATTACTGATGATGATCATCAAGTTGATGAATTATCTGAGAATTACACTTGTGTTATTACTCATTTTGGAAATAATTTGGTGCACAAACGTGTATTCTTTGATGATGATGATGATGATGATGGAGATGGTGATGATGAGATTGGGAATTACAGTGTGTTCTTTGCTTCATCTTCGCCGCTGATGACTGTTGGTTTTGAACTTAAGAAAGAGTTATGGAGCCGGGATTTTCTCAGTTCTTGCTTTCTTTGCAATAAGAAGCTTCATGGACTTGATATTTTCATGTACAGGTATTTTTTTTTTCTTTTTTTTTTTTTTTTTTTTTTTTTTAAATTTTGATTTATGTTGGTGTTTTTGAATCTGGGTGGTTGTTTGATTTTGTTTTTGTTGCTTGAAGTGGGAATTTTTTTGATTTTCAATTTAAATAATATAGGTATGTGTTGATGATGATGATGATTCAAGGATTATGGTTACTTAATAGATAGAGAGAGAATTTTTAGTTTAGTTTGTATAAACCTAAGAAATTTTAAGAATTTTTTTCAAGCAAGATTTTGATTAGTTGTGTGAAAGATTTCTGGGTTTTGTTCATTGGGACTGAACAATATTCTTATGTATTGTTTGAATCAAAAGAAGCTAATCCTTAGGAGCAGCAAATGAAATTTCCTAAATTTCTTGAAAGAATTACATTTCTTTGTTTTTAATTTCTTTTTTCCAATTGTTTGATTCCCAAATGTATCAAAATTTAAATGCTTGGTTGTTTCTGTAATATTAGCTCATCATAATTATTGCTTGCAAGCTGTTTTTTCTGCCTTGTTAAGTTCATTAGAAAGTAATATGACCTTACATTACATTATTTCCAATGGAAATTTTCCATGTCTAAAATATCATAGAATTTTTTTTAATCGTTGGAAAATCCCACCGTCAAATTATATTTTCCGAGTTTAAACGAAACAAATAAAACCTCCAATTATATTCGAATTGTTCATTTGTATCAGTAATTTATGAATTAAAATCTTTAGTTTTTTTTTTCTTCATTTTTCCCCTAAATCATAGGACTATTTTTTTTAAAATAAAAATGCCAATGTTGTTCGGATACTTGATGAAAATTGATTGTTGTAAAAAATCCCATTTGGCTAGCTCTTATGTGGTTCACAAAATTTAGAGATATTTTTCTTTTATTATATATTAATTCATGATATTGAAATGCCAATAATTGATAGTGAAATGCCCAACAATCTTTCCTTTCTAGTGTTTGTGGTGTTTATTTTCTTGTGTCATTATGTCATGAAAATAACTAATAACACAATATAATTATTAATTTATTTATTAAAACATATTTATATATATATGAATTTGTACTTTGATCATTTATCCGTGCAGAGGGGAGAAAGCATTTTGCAGTGCAGAGTGCAGGGACAAACAAATTAGAAGTGATAATCTCAAAGAGAATTATGGATCCGAAGCCAGGAAACAGCTTGATTACTTAGTGTCTCCCTGTTCCGGGCCGCCGCCTCCGCCGCCGCCGATCTTCGCCGGAGTTGCCGTGGCATGTGCAAATTTTTAAAAATATTAAATAATAAATAAGAAATACAAAACATAAGTTGGTATAGCCAACACACAAGGGAGAGATAAAAGATAGCAGGGCAAGAAAATTGCAATGGGGTAAGAGATTTTGTTACTAAAAAGTTTGGCAATATGTTTGAAATATGAACTGAACCTAATGAGACATGAATATGTATTTTCAATATAGAAATAATCATCAGTTATATTTATAATTATTTTGCCTGCTTTTAGTTTGTGGTAATAATAATTATTAGTGAAAATTGTTTGTCTATTAGCCATACATTAAGAACAGAAAAATCACAATAATTTGGATTTGAAGTCAAGAAAAGATAAACTTGGAATTAAATTTCTAATTTTAGAAGCAAGATGTTGATGCCTATAGGCTAAGTAAATGAGTATAGATAAACATAAAAAATAGTCTTAGGTGAGACGAGCATAACACATCATTCATGTCATGGGTCCAGGGTCTGACCTCCATATCCTAAATTCGAATCCAAATAATATGTTAGTCGGAGGTTTTATTTGCTCCGCTTAAACCCGAAAGAGGTGGTTTGACGGTAGGGTTACCTACGATTTAAAAAAAAAAAAAACATATCATTCATGTGCTCAACCAATAAAATCTTGTCACGTTTAAATTCATTTTAAAATAAACTAATCACAATTGTGATAATAATTACGAGAGAAAATTTAATACATTTTAAAGGAATTTAAATGGAGTGGTCCCATTCAGACTAATTACTCAAAAACCAACAGAAATTCCCATAAACAAACCAAATCAAACAAAAATCTTTTTCCATTAAGTGTAGTCGATTACATGACACTATTGACGTTATTGTGCTCTAGCCAGAATCATTGTCTTATTAAACTCAATAAAGTATAAGTTTTGGTTTAAGATTTATGTTCATGTAAACTTAACATTACAATTATTAGCCAGTTTCCTAAGCTCTGTTTATTCATTACTCACCTCTAGTTACATATTTCTGAACCATCAAATTAAGACAACACTCACTCACCACCATCAAAATTTATAACTGTTCTTATGCAAAAGACACATAATTTTATAAGAAGTTTAAAAAAGGACAATACAATGTGGTTAATGATACCTGTAACTTTAACAAGAAAGATTGGTGGTGTTTCAACTGTGATTGACCAAAGCTGTATGTGGTTGCAATTCCAGAAGTGATCTAAGCAGCTGCACTTGCCAATTCCTTTGCAGGTGTTGCCGGAACAATTTTCTGGGGCTGTAGGCACACAAGCAAAAGATCAAAGTAAAAATGAAGTTCCTCGATTTATGATAACAGAATACTTGTGAATACTTGTTTATGTTCGGTTTGGACTTTTAGGAACATAAGATTGGAGACACACAAGGTTTCTGATGCTTCTCTTGTTGGAACAACATTTTTAGCTAATAATAAGATAAAAAATCCAGTAATTTAACAACACGGATTAACCTTAAAACTATAAATTGTCATATCATTGATAAAAACTAAAAATGAGGCCTATTGTTTTCAGTCAACTTCCTTTGGTTTCTCTAGGGTTTCAGTAAACAGCTTCAATTGTACAGAAGAGGAACTGTTAGGAACAAAGAACACAATAAGAAAATTTATGTTCAGGGTTATTAGTTGCTTACAGCTTGTAACTCCTGCTCATGCTTTGGAATGAAAGCAGTGTCAACCTTCAACCTTGCCATTTTTGAATTCCTGTGAGAAGCAGAATTTGGCAAATTAGGCAGATCTAGCAAATTCAAACCAAACAAATGGTCTTTAAGTAGACGACGCAGATGCACAGGACAATCAAATAATAGTTTACTTACCTCAACATCAAGGATAAGTTTATGGTATTCAATGGTTGCAGGAACACCTGGAAAATATGAGTTAAAAGAAATTTATAGGATTAGCTGGGAAATATAATAGATAAAACTGAACTTTGAAAGATTGCTACGTGATGGACCAACATGCATGTAGAAAAGGGTAGGAGTCCTACAGGTGTAGAGTGCAAAATGAGCAAAAATGCCCACGTCAAACTTTTTCACTGAACTACTATTAGCATTATAAGACAAATGCTTTTCAAAATTTAAGCTTCCTTTTTCTATAGGAAGCAAATAAATTAAGACCTATTTCCAAAGTATATAGATTTACTTGTAATAATAGTGTCATCAAGAGCCCTCTTCATGTGCTCGATTGCCTTTTCTCTTGTTGGAGCCCATACGATAAGCTACAATAAATGTCAAGTTTGTTCAATTAGTGAAAAGACCCATGTCAAAGCTTGAACTTTTAAAGTCAGACAAGTAATAAAAATTAGCATAGTAACTTCATATGATGAAATTAGCTCAGTAGAAACAGGATATCAACTGCAAATAAAAACAGCGGTAAGGCAAAAAGGGGTAAACGAAAAACAATTCCATATGGAAATTACTTATTACTGTATTTATACTTATATCCACGACAAACATCAAAGAAGGCAACAAAGATATCAAAGAGTGAAAATGTCTATTGTACATAAATCTCTCACTTAATCCCCATGCCATATTAATATTTCTTATTCCTCCCATTTACTCTGTTTCTTATTTTGTCATAATTCATAAATGTCATATGTTTAGGGTCCAGACATTTTTAACTTATCATGGAAAGCAATAGTAGATAGAAACAACGCTCGTAAGGAGTCCGATCAGAAACTTTTTCATCCCAGTTGGATTGAGGTTTAGTTGTATTTGGGAGTTTTGTAGGTGGTAGCTTTTGTGTCTGTTCATGAGTATTTGATTAGATTTTTTTTTAAAGCATAGCATGACTGGTAATTATGTCCTCTCTCCACCTACGTGTGCCAAGTTTGAACCCCATACCTTTTGTATCAACTCAAGAGATTTTATCAACTAAACTAGTTGACACCCGTAAATAAATATTATAAACCCTAGAAGATAATCGAGTGAAAAACATATTAACATGTTAATATCTAACGCCCCCAAGGGGTGTGGCTTGGTGGCAAAGAACTTGGGACTTGGTTGCTAGGTCCTGGGTTCGAGTCCAGAGGGTGCATTTCTTATAAGAACCTGGGGCTGTCGGGGGTTTTACCTGCTCCGTTTAAGGGTGGCAAAAAAGCTCGGGTCCGGCCCGGGCTGAGCTTCAAAATGAGGGGCCCGGCCCGGGCTTAAAATGAATAATTATATATTTTTATTTATAATATATATATATTTTTATAATAAATTAATTATATTTATAATTTTTTATATTAAAAAAATCGGGTCCGGGCCAAGCCCGGCCCGACCAGGCTGAGCTGAGTTTCCAACGTTTCCCAAAAAGAAATGTTAATATCTAACAAGTAACAACGCAAAAGAAACTCTCATTTATGTATGACAAAAGTACATATTGCACTGAAACACGTGAGCTAATTAGACATATTAAACAGATGATGCCACACATAATATGAGTGTTGACCTTTTATTATTGATTTTGATGATAACAAATCATGTATCAAGGGTATATTGGTAAATGCACTTTTTAAGTAGATGGAAGAATAATCATAAAAAAAGAGCTCAAGATTAAAGAAAATCAAGATAGAGCTCAACAAGTTTCAAGATTGAAGAAGACTAATTTATGTGAAATTTCTTATCAATCTTGTAAAGCTTTTTGAAGTATTATTAATAATTTTTATTAACATCAGTTGCAGTGTCAGTGGAATAGCTTAGGTTGAATAGTTTTCTCAAGACTTGCATCATGTTTCCTTTTTACATTTCATGTCGCACTTTCAATTTATGTTTTCATGCTTGTAGGACATGCTATATGTATAGGTCATGTTTACATGTTTATGATATGTCATGTTTCTTTTGTTGTACATTTGCGTTGAATAGCTAAGTCACGCTTTCAAATTTATAGTGTAGTTCATGTATGGAGTCATGTTTTCAATTTATGTTTGCATACTGTGGTTTAGATTTCACGACACCTATATGTTTTCAGATTATGTCCACATAGTCATATCACATCATTGCTTTCGTAACTACGCTTTCATGTTTATGTCAGCAAGTATGTTTTCATGTTTTAAGATTGCAGTTCATGTTCAGTTTATGCGTCAAGTTTACATGATTTCAATTGTCCTCATCATAATTTTCCAAATATTATGTTATGTTTTATGTTTTCAAGTAAACATCTTTACAACACTCGTTTTTCATGTTTTTTAGTTTAAGGTTTTCAGAAATGATTTACCATAACAATATATCATTAAATTCATTGAATTTTCAAGTATTATTTATTGATGGTGTTTTTTAAGCACTATGATATTTAGCGGTACGGCAGGGGTAAAATGATAATTCCCTTCTTGATCGAGACCACTAATGCCGACCCGATCATTCGATGTTGCATACGCCAATGGTAAGGGGCCGAGCACTTGGTGATCAGTGACCGACCACTTAAGCTCGGGTAGACAGGTATTGTCAGATCGATATAAGCATTCTCAGTTCAGAGGACCATTGTGACCGACCTCATAAAGACCGACCAGATAGCAAGATATGCTCCAGATGATAAGTTATCATATTCTTATGAGATAAAGAGATAAGTTATCCTATTCTTATGGGGTAAGGAGATAAGTTATCCTATTCTTATGGGGTAAGGAGATAAGTTATCCTATTCTTATGGGGTAAGGAGATAAGTTATCCTACTTTCATGGGGAAAGGTTGATGAGTCAGTATCCTAATAGGATATGGGAAGTGAAGGTAGTTTTCAACTAGGAATCCTTATGGGAAAAGGAATCTGATTTCTTCACTATTACAAATAGAAGGGGAAAGTGTAAGTAAGAGAATCAGTATGAGCATCAATATCATTACCATGAGACTTGTAAACACAAGAAAGATCAGAGAAGCATATTTCGGTAATAAAACATCGTCCGTTCTGTGCCCGTGGATGTAGGCTGGATCTGATCCGTCGAACCACGTTAAATCTCCTTGTCGTTTGGTGCATTTATCTGTCTTTTACCAAATTTGCTTTTGGTTCCTCCATAACCGAACAAATTCACTATTGAGAGAAGATTATCTCGGGAGTAATATTCCAATATTGCCCTGAGACCAAAATCAGCTGTCAACATTATTAATAAATAATAAATTAAGAATTCGCAATTAATAAATTAGTAATTAATAATTTAATAAACCAATGAAAGAGCAGGTTTTGTTTTTATAGTAGTATATAGATATAGATATAGATAGATTGATTGATAGATAGATAGATGGATTTGGAGAAAGTGGGAAAGAGAACTACCCCAACCTTTTTCATTTTTTTTTCTGTTTATACTTTCTCTTGCGTTTCAAAAAGCCTTGTTGGTTTGATAGAGATGAATAGATGCACTATGATAACGTAGACCCGGCCACGGTTCCGGTTCGGAACCGGAACCGGAACCGAACCGGTTGGAACCGGACAGTTCCGGTTCCGGAACCGAAACCGTAAAGGACCGGTTCGGTTAGGGTTCGACCCCCAACCGAACCGGTTGGAACCGCTGGAACCGTTCGGTTCCAGCGGTTCCAACGGTTCAAACCGGAACCGTAGGGTTTATGTTGGAACCTTTTATTTATTTATTAAATTAATCTAAATTATTTTAAATTATTTTCGATTTTTTATATAATTTAAAATTAAAAAAAAAGGTTCAAACCGGAACCGGAACCGACCGGTTCGGTTTACGGTTCCGGTTCCACACTTGTGGAACCGCCCGGTTCGGTTCGATTCCGAACCGGAACCGAACCGCCGGCCAGGTCTATGATAATGTACTGATTCCAAACAATGAGAAAAGAAAATGTGAAGACAGAAACCTAATGAAATAGACAAAACTAGAAAATGAAATTAATTCCGAAGTCATATCATGGTGAAATCATTTAATCTTGATAACATCCTGATAAGAAAAAAGAAAATGTGAAGACGGAAACCTAATGGAATTTTTTATTTTACAGTTTTTTAAATTTTTCCTATCGAGCTGTATCAGATCAAGGCACAAAATATTGAGAGAGGAAATATTGACCTTGATCATCATAGGAAATCCTATCTCATGGGCTAGCTTGACAGCTTCCTTTGTGGCTCTGTGCTATGCAATGAAAATTAGAAACAACAATATTTACTAAATATTCACGAAATTGCCTTCTTGTCCCTACTTGGAGCCAAGTTTGATACCTGTAACAATCCATCACTCCCTGGTATGGTAGGAAGTAGGAACACCTGCATTCTTCATTGTTTCCCTAGCAGTTGATTTGTCATCCATATTGCGGATACTGTCAGGCTGCAAAACCAAAAATTCCACTTTTTTGATCAAATATGGGAGCAAGAAATAACTTCAAGAATCACTTTTTAGTACATCCTTCATGAGCTAAATAAAGGATGGTTCACGAGACTTCCTACACTGGGCTGTGGGGAGGATTCAATATATATGCAGCCTTACCCTTGTCTTTTTTGATAAAGAGGCTGTTTTTGCGACTCGAACCTGTGACCTCCAGGTCATAATGAAATAACCTTACCGTTACTGTTATACCAAGGCTCATCCTTCTTGAGCTAAATTACTACCAATTCTTTCTCTAAAACATACAGGTCACATAACCATAAAAAGGAAAATTTCCTAGTAATTTCTACCAAATTTCCACACATGCACCAGTTTTGTTATTTAAGCTTCTTATTCTAAAAGTACTACCTGTTTGTCAAAATAACAGTAAAGTAATAGAGCTACTCTCTTGAAAGAACAAATACTAAATTAACAATTTTCTATTGTAGGGCTTCCTGATTTCTAGTACTTACATTTGGACAGATAAAGTTAATTCCTTGCTCTCTGCACATTCAACAAAAACTGCATTCTCAGCCAGGAACCAGTATCCCGGATGTAACATTGTACATCCTCGACTAATAGCAGCAGATAACACATTTGGAATCAATAAATACCTGCGAAAAGGGCAATTTAATGAACATGTTATTTCATAATGTAGTGCACAATGAAATGAAACATCCCCATGAAGCAAATACAAAAGATGGGCAAATAGGCAGAGGTGGCCCTGAGTTTTTAAAGCTATGTGGTCTTTTACCCATAAAAAGAGAATTTTTTGAGTGGATATTAACTTTTGGGGCTCATTTTGGCCAAATTTTGCAGCCAATCAGCCGCTTGTGTCGGCTATCCCAAGGCCAGCACTGCCGAAAGGGCGATTTACGATTGGCTGCAATTGTTAGGGCTGGTGCTCGCTAATTTCTTATGTATTTCCTGTAAATACTTTTGTATATATTTTATTAATGAATAAAATAGACAATTTATTTAATATAAATTTTGATTTTCCGTGATCCCTTAAACCCCAACTGCAAGGAGCTTCACCAATGCAAAACAGATTCGTCAGCCAATTTAACATGAAGAGCATCCTTATCAATAATGAAGTAAACAGCAATTCCACCTCTATTGGCCACCAGAATCTTCTTCTGACGACACGTCACATTAAGAGCTCCGCCGCAGCGCCTTTTTAACTCAGTACCAACTCGACCACAGGAACCAGAAGCCTCCACTACTTGTCTCCGAAAGCTCAGCCTACTTCCCGCCATAAAGCTACATTGCGACCTCCTCAAAATCCCCTTTCGCCTCCCAACAAACAAACCCTGAAATTTTTTTATTATTATTTTTTTTTATCAACAAGAATAAATAGAGTGACAGACTTAGGAAATGGAGGAATAAAGTCACTCATGGAAATGGAGACGTCCATCGTGTTACTCAACTCAATGTAGAGACAGGTAAAGATCTGAATTCTGAACGGGGGACTTAGGATTTTGTTTAATATATGATTTTTGATTTAAAAAAAATAATCATACTAATAATTATATTTTTTTTCCTCCAGTTTTTTTATTATTATAATAAATAATAATATGTAAATTTTATTTAAAGAATGGACTCAAGCTAAATGTTATAATCTTTAGTTTATGTCATTAATTTTGAGTCATTTTTTCCTCAATTAATATTAAATAACTTAAATATTTTAAAATTTGTTCAAAAATATTAAAAGATTATTTCAGAATTAGATAAAAATGACATAATTAATAAAAAAATGTTTAATAGTGGAGATTAAAACTTGTATTTTTAAAAATTATAAGGATTAGAACTTATTGTTTGTACCAAAAATATAAATTATGCCCAATTAGAACAGCTTATAACCAAGTTGCTCTAGGAGCCTATCTTAAAATTAAGCAAGAAATTATAATTTTTTAAGTAGGAAACATAATAAATTAAGTAGTAAATTATTTATGGTCCAAGTGTTTCCTCCACCAACACCCCTTATAAAGTACAAGAAGTTGATTAACAATTGGAGGAGGTTGACAGAAAACACAGAAACTTAGAGGATTGGTGGAGGAGATTAGCAAGACAGGAAGAACATGCGCAGGAAGTTGAGAAGCAATTCAGGAAGTTATTTCCATGAGCCATTAAATCCAAAGAGGAGCACAGAGGAAAGGACCCCTCTAACACATCGATAAAAAAACTCAAAATATATCAATTTTCAATTACTCTATATAGTTAGTTAATTATGTAGTTAATTTTCTATAACATCCCCGATCCGGGAGATGTTATCGACAGTGAATATACCGTATTATCCCCATGAGCCTCAAACCATCTAACTGTGATCAATAATGTCAAACTCATCACAAACATAAGTTCATACATATGATCCATTGTCCAACTCAATAATCATAGAAATGCATCTCTATTTTCCATACAATGTACTCAAAAATACATTACATTACAAATCTGATGTTTGACACCTTCAAGGATTGATACTATGCAATGTATGTCATGAAACATTAACTTGACACTGACTATGATGTCTTCTGGACTCAACCCGGTGGACTCAACACTCAAGTGACTGCCATCAGTATCCATCTTCTCGAGCCCGCCCTTTAGATTTACCTGCAAAATAAAATACAGGGAGTGAGGGGGTTAGATCGTTTGAACGACCTAGTGAATGGACAGTTTAAAACGGAACTGAAGTACTTTATAAAAATCCATGGTTCTAAAACCAAAATCATCTCATGAAACAGTCTCTTCTTTTCTCAAAACATTTTCCGAAATTTCTCTAAATCGTGAGTTCTCTTGAGAACTCCTTTATGAAACCATTCTCTTTAAAGAATCATGTCATAAAAGTCCGTTACTGAATCCATAAGATATAAGTCAGGATTTTCTTTCCAAAACCTTTGTGAAAATCATTCACAAAACCATATATAAAATCAACTATCAATTTGTACAATAATCATGTGGTCTTGGGGCATTGTACGCACAGTCCCCCAAGCCACTAAGCTAGTAAACAATTGTGCTATCAGTGCCACCAATCTGTCTCTGAAATTCGGGTTTAGGGGCCTCGCTATCCCACTAGACCAATACCCAGGAATCTAGAGGCATCTGTCATCTCTAGTCTTGTATCCCGTGTGCACACGTCTATATCCGGATTGGTTACCGATATTCGTCAATTCCATATTTGTATCAAGTTACATCTGAGGTGGGTTTTTCCTCATTGCCTCCAAAATCATAAAATCATACCTTTGAAATCATTTTCATCATCAAAACATTAATGTGAAACCAAGCTTTATCAAAAGCTTAAATCATAATTTTCAACTCGCTTGAAATCAACAATTTCAAGTATAGGTTAATCAAATAAAGAAATGCAAAATCATAATCTGAAGACATAGTTAAAATTCTGAAATAAATACTCCCAGATAAAAGAAAAATATTCACTCACAGTGCTATGGCAATTCAGATGCGGTATGCGATGTAGGTGACTTCTGAGTCGATCTAAAGTCAAAACAACGTTAGTTTTCTTTCTTTATAACTCAAAATATTTTCATATCAAATGAAAGAATATGCAATGTATGAACACTTAATCTACCGGAGTGTGGAGATATCTATGGTATCTATGAATTTTACGAGCTTAGATTTGGAGTTGTACAAATGCGGTAGTGGAAACTTATATTTCACTAATCGCTAGAAAAATCACTGCTTGATGTCTAACTTTGAAAATTCACTGTGATTAATTGGGGATGAATATGAAGCTGAAATTTTATTGGAATGGTCCATAATGTATCTAATTTATGTAGATTTTTACGGTTCTCAATTCCGATACCAAAAACTCAAGTTATGGACTAAAGTTCAGGGGCTGTGCAACTGAAAAAACTGGGCACAGGGGCAGCAGATTGCCCGACTTCAAAAATTCGGTCCGATCTCATCTTAAGTCCAAAAATTCTAAATTTTGGATATGTTACTCTCCTATGTGTATAGTTTACCCAGAAAGTTACGCTTCACCAATCAGATACCATAAACTTGACTTATAAGTAAATATTCACAACCTATCCAGAATGTGGCTTCATTAAACTCACTGCCCAACATACCAATTTCATCCATCTATTAACTTTATTTAATCTGATCATCATTACCAGATTTTCCAGCTCAATAAACACATATTATCATACATAAAAATTATTTAATTTCTTGATTTTATTAAGGTCGTTATTTTATCGAACACTAGGTGTGCATTGTGGATACATATTATATTTAATACAAACTCTTTTTATCCTTCATTTTTGGCACTACTAATACACTTCAACATGTATCAAGCCTTCATCAAACAACCAAAACAAACCTTATCTTACTTCAAAAATCAACAAGCACCATCAACACCAACCTTACCACCTTCACACAAGTATTTTTTAACACTTCAACATTAGAACAAAAGAAACAAATTCAACTCTCAATCAATTTCCAACAAAAAAATGTTATCATTACCCAAGCACAATCCATTAATCCTCAAATCATCAAATTACAACATTAAACTCCATGGATTCCAATGTAATCCATGTCTAGGGTTTTCTTAATTTGGGGGTTTCTCAAATTATTAACTTCCCAACACAATAATTAGCTAAACCTCATCAACCTCAAGTCAATAACACCCATCAATTACCAAATCACCAAAACATCATCAATTCAAGTTTGGATCAAATATTTTCTTACCTATAACCTAGAAGACTAGCACATGTCGTATATTGGAATTAGAGTTCCAATGGTTTAACGCGATGTACCATGAGTTTTGGAAACTCGTATAGACATGTGGGTATTCGTTGGAGCGAATACTGAATGACTCACTGGTGATTCCTAATAGTTGGAAGTACACACCATCGTCAATAGGAATCTCCTCGAGTCGAGCATCATATGTAATCCTTTGACTATAGGATATCATTGATTTTGTGTGAGATCATCCACACTTAGATGCCATGTATGTCAGAAACCTTTCATGGTCTGCCCTCTAGATGTTCGTTGGGTGTGGACCGATGCACACAGTAATCAAGTGCGAAGCAAGATAGGATCTGTCGGCCCGTATGTGTACCATAAGGGGTTTAGGTATCCATGTTAGTAAAGTCACGATTCTTAAATCTTTGGCCAAATTCGATCACCTAGGGTGGATCGCATCAGTTATGAAGAATCGTGGACATGTCGACATGAGATGTGCGTCTTGGAAACTTGACGGTATATTCTATGTTTCCTAAGCACAACTCGGATAGCCTATGACGGAGGGATTGTTAAACATATGTGATGACCTCGACTTGTATAGTTCAGAAAGGTCGTTCGTGTTCTTCGCGAATTCGGAGGTGGCTGAATTACGTACATATTAGCTAGGCTTATATGACGAACGTATCTGAACTTAGAGAGTCCCAATATGAAGTGTACTCGTTGAGCACTTGGGTAGCCGATTATTTTTGATAAAATATAATATTCGATATTAAAATTTGTCTTCTTCATTACATTAGATTCCTTCATGGCCGAAAGTCTCTAAGAAAAATGGGTTTCCAAATTTTGTTTGATAAATCCATGAAAAGGTGAAGAAAAATCAAGAAAGTACTTAAGGAAAATTGGAGTATTAAAGGTAATCTTCAAAATCCCTAAGCTTGAAATTAGTTTCTTATTTCTTGATTTCTTAGAATGGTTCTAGGGTTTCTTTGCTTGTATAATTTGGGGCTTTTGGTTGTGGTGGATGGAATTGAAGGTGTTGGCATGTGTGAAGTAGATTTTGGATGATATTATTGTAATATTAGTCCAATTGATCATTAGATGACATGTTGCCATTCTAGAGTGTTATGACCACTCTTATAATGCCTAGAATTATTCTTGGGTGATTCATATGTGGTGACTTGAATTGGTGTTGAGATTAATTTGATTAATGTTGAAAATTTGGATTTAAAGCATGAAAAATAGGCAATTTCATTTTCTATTTCAGACCTGGAATATGTGATATTTTGGTGATGAACAGTATGTCTTATGAATGTATTGGATGTGTTTTAGAAGTTGGAACAATTGCCGGAAAGTGTTTCGGAGTTGAAATAAGCGAAAACGGCGAAAAACAGCTTTACCAGGTGACTTTTGGGCCAACCGGGTGACGGCTGTCCAAACAGTGAGTTCGTCACTGTTCGGGCAGCCCATGAACTGCCCTAACACTATTGGGGCTGACCTGGGCAGTCTCCATAAGTGTTGGGTGGTCGGTTCGGTCAAAAACATGTTTTGCGTCATTTTATGGAAAAATATTTTTCGTAAAAGTTTCGCGACGTTTCATATATATTTATGTCGTTATTTGATATCGAATAAATAATTTTAGGTGAAATATGAATAAATTATTCATATTAGATATTGAATAATTTATTCGGTAATTTGAAAAAGTTTTGAAATTACGATTTCGCCCGAACCGCGTTTTCGCTGCGCCCATCGCCCAAAAACCCCAACAAATGGTTGATTTGGTAGTTGAACAGTTAGAGCGCTCAAATCTTTCTATTACAAATAGAAAGATTAATATTCATAATAGTTATGAATAAATCGTTCATTAAAGAATCAATGATACTTATGGCACAAAATAATTAGAGGGGTATAACAGATATTATGACCATGCTCTAATTATGAGATACTCATTGATGGTCAATCTATATCCAGTGATTATATCGGTGGACACCGACGAGTTTCGGTATAAAATATATCTGCAGTAACGAGAGTGCAGCTTTAGGTTTTTAGTGGAATAACTTAAAGTTAATAATTCAGATTATTTAATTAAAGAATTTTAATTAATATTTCGAGATTATTGGAACTCGAAACTATAGGTCAATTTGGTCCCCATGTTAGCTCGTTACACTATAGAAAATCATGAAATAATTAAATAGTCCAATTATAAACTCACTTGAAAAATATTAAATAATTGAGAATTATTAATTTGATTAATAATTATATAATGTCACACTTTATAATTATATATTAAAATATTTAATATATAGTTTTATATTAATGATTATTAGATAATCATTTAATATAAGATTTGATTTTAAATTAAAATTGATTTAATTCAAAATCAAATATGTAATTTATATCATGATATAAGTTGCATTTTAAATTTTAATTTCAAATTAAATGATATATGATATTATATTTAAATTTGAAATTAATAATTTTATTGTGACAAAAATGTCATTGGTCAATATTTATATGTGTGATTATGGTTAATTTTGTAATAGCACATTTAATTAACCTAAACCCTAAAAACAAATATAAAGATTTTCTCTTCTCATTTGAATCCTAGCCACTCTCTTATCTTTTCAATTAGATTGAAAAAGAGAGAAAAAGAAAAAAAAATGGTGAAAAATTTTCTCCAAAAATTTTTCATGAAAATGAGTTACACTCGAGCCTATCCTCACGGATTTATAGTGGTGAGACATAATACGGAAGATTGAGTGATGATCCGATTCTTATCAAACGTCCATGGCTCGACAATCAAGCAAAGGAAATAGTTGATCAGCTCACGCACACGTCCATGGGTCATTGCATTTTATAATTCGTGTGAGACGAGCATTCGACAGTGAATAAAAATATAGGGCTGTTTGGATCTAAATTTTTTTTATTTGCGTGAGGGAAAATATTCCCTACAATTGGCATCAAGAGCGAGGTTGAAAAGTATTCTAATTCTTCTCTTTTTAATTTTAATTATGCAATAATTAATGTGTTTATTTTTATGTATGAGATGCATGAGAAATAAAAAATTTTATATGTCATAAGAGTTGACATAAAATTAAATAAATATATTTTATGAGATAAAATTATTCATGTGATGATATTTATTTATTTTAAATGCATTGGTCGTAAATTATTCTGGCTTTTTGGTATTATTAGTGTTTTTTGGAATGTAAGGCCATAATGTTGTTTTAGGAATTAATTATAAATGTTGTATTTAATTTTTGTATGTAACTTATGGAGCACATTACCAATGATGACACTAAGGTAGTAATTGAGCAATGTTTGGTAAATGTGGATCATGGTTATGGGAAGCTATGGTAAGCATAGGCATGGTGAGTTCGACAGCGACGTGTAGAGGTGATTACCACGAGAAAACATGTCTTACGAGCCAAAGTGCTAATGTAGTCTATAGTGAGCACACGACCACTTGAAGCAATATATCCATATATTGTGAATGTTACTACTCGATAAGCAAAATTTCCGCAGGCCAATCCACGGAGTCAAGAGTTGAAGACAATAGAATGCCTTGGGTATTTTGTGTATTAATTAGATTAATATAGAAAACCAAAAAGTCTGGTCAATGCATTAGTTTATGTTGTATGTATGTTTACAATTCAAATTATTTGAATAACATGTCATATAACATAGGATGCTCACTCATGCATTATAACATGCCATGACATTAAATGCATGTTGATTTAATTTAAGCATAAAAGTTATGTAAATTTTTAAATAGTTGAAATTTAGATTAATACATGCAAAATAAATTAAATAGTTTAATTTGAATAAGTTTAAAATTTGGTAATTCTAGAAAAGATAATAGATAAGAGACTAATTATTTAATTTGGTATATAGGATGGTAACCCGCAAATAAATTTCATAGCCGATTCCGAATCGACGGTAGTGTGGTTTGTATTCGGGATACAACTTCACATACCAAATAAAAGTAACATATGTCACCTATATCTAATTAAATAGTTTAATTAAATAATTACATAAATCCAAATTTTATTTTAAACTTAAATAGTGAACTAAAAATTTTAAGAGTTTAAATTGAAATAGCTCACTAAAAAAATAATTAAATTGTTTAATTAAGTTATATATTAGTTTGGACTAATGAGTATTAGTGAACAAAAATTTTAAGTGTTAAAATTTGGAGATATCACTAATCATCAACTAGTATTAATTAGGTTATGTTTTTAGCCGTGCATAATCTAAATAAATTAAATACTAGTGTAATAGAAACCTTAAAACTATAAAATAGTGAGTAAGAGATGGATATATGATAATATATCCCGCGATCTCCGTTGTTAGTCCGAAAACTTGAGATTTAAAAGGCACCTCGAGATGGCTTTATTTTCCTCCCCTACGGGTAATGTACATTTTCGGCCAATATCAAGTTTGGATTCCGAGAGGATAGGAACTCTAGATGTATCTGATGAACTGACCTACCCTACGTCGGTACTTCACTAGTTAAGTCCAAGGGTTCCGAAACAACGAGTTACACTCACAAAGGAATGATTAAAAGTTAATCGAAATTCCTTGATTAAATCAAACAGTGGTTAGTTAATATAGGAATAAGAGTTATTCTCGCATATATTAATCAATTGAGATTGTCTCGATCTATCATTCAAATACTTGACTTACCCTACGATGGTAATTATTTGTGGGATGATAGATCTCTGTGGCATAGTAATTGTTTTTAGGTTTCTGATTCATTTTACATGATCTATGTATCATGTTTAATTTTATGCCAAAATGCTTATGATGATTTTAATATACGATGAATGAAATTTTTGAATACATATTTATCTTAAAATTTATAAGCAAATTTTCTCGATATTTCCATACTTGTTAAACGACTAATATACAAGAGAAAGTTACGTTTAAAGAAAAGTAACATAAAAGTTATCTTGGTCTTTTTGAAGATCTTAAATTTATCCTGAAGGAGGAGTGTCCTCCAGAGCCAAGCTGTATATGATACTCACCAAAGGTGGGTATGACCAATGAGAGACCCACTACTACTTACTAGCATAGATGTATGATGTTCTTGCTGTAAAACATGAACCAATGGCTACAACATTTATGATGATGGAATCATTGTAAGGCATGTTCGAGTATCCTTCAGAGGGATAACATCATGAGGCCTTAGTCTCAGTGATGACCACAAAGATGAAGGAAAATACATCCATACAAAAAGAACGTCTTGAGGATGATGACCCACTTCAATGCGACCGCCCATAGCCAGGTGACCATGATAATGAGATCTCTTTCGAAGAGTTTCTTGTAGTTTGGTAGCAACTATATTATGAACAAGTTGAGTTTCACTCTTACATAACTGTTAAATGAGCTTACCACTTTGGAGTCCATGCTTATGGATCCTCGTAAGCCTAGTGGAGAGGCAAGTGCTGCCGAGTATTTCAAAACTACAAAGAAAAGAAAGAAACATTAGTAAGGCTGATGGTACAACTACTTATACTTGGAAAGTCCTTGCTGAAGGTAACTTTATCATGAGATTCAGGACAGATGATGTTGTTTCAGTAAAAGCAGTGGGAGTTATTTATTTTCAATATTCAAATACAAGTTATTTGAATTTAAACAAAGCGATGTTTATTCCTGTTTTGTCGCAGAAATTTGATTTTTGTTTAAAAATGTTGCATGATGGTTTTTTCGTTTTTTAATAATAATAGTTCTTATTTCAAAAATGGATTACCAATATACAAAGGAAATTAGGAAATAACTTGTATGCGTTAAGACTATTAACACATAACTCACTACTCAACACTGAGATATTTAAGGTTGAAAAACCCAAAACTAAACGGCAAAGGATTTCTCGCAATAACACATAGATGTGGCATCTTAGACTTGGCCATATTAACCTTGATAGGATAAACATATTAGTAGAAAGTGGATCTTTAAGTCAGTTAAAGAACCGAAACTTATCAGTTTATGAGTCTGGTCTAAAAGGTAATATGACCAAGAGACCCTTTATTAGAAAATGACTAAGAGCCAATTAATCACTAAGTAGTTATGAATATTCTGTCACATTAATTGATGATTATTCTAGATATGTGCATGTTTACCCCATGCAGCATAAATCAGATACCTTTGAAAAGCTCAAAGAGTATTGTGCTAAGGTTGAGAATCGATTAGGTAAAGACATCAAACTTCTATGATCAAATCGTGTTGGAGAATACCTCTACAGTGAATTCGAGGAGTTCTTAATTGAGCATGGGATGTATCCCAACTCATAGCACCTGAAACACCACAGCAGAATGATGTTTCAGAAAGGAGAAATCAAACTCTATCAGACATGATAAGATCAATGTTTATTGACAGTTCATTACCTAGTTCTTTTAAGGGTATTTATCACAGACACCAATGTTTATCCTTAACTTAATTCCATCTAAGTCGATTCCGAAGATACCTTTAGATTTGTGGAGCGGTCGCAAAACTAGTTTGCAATATTTCTGCATATGAAGGAAATGTTTATCCTTAACGTAATTCCATCTAAATCGATTCCTAAGATACCTTTAGATATGTGGAGCGGTTGCAAAAGTAGTTTGCAACATTTCCACATATGGAGGTGTCCAGCGCATATGTTGAAGAACAAGACTAAAAAGTTGGAACCGTATTAATGTGTGCCTATTTGTAGGCTATCCTAAAAATACTATTGTTGAATTCTTTTATAGTCTAAGAAGATATCAAATTATTTGTATTTCTTCAGGAGGACTATATGAGAGAGTTCATACCTCGAAGTAAATTGGTACTCAAGGAGTTACTTTCTGGTTAGACCAATGCATGATCAATAACAGTTGTTGACAACATGACACCTTTGACATCTGAGCGTCAAGTGCAGTAATATCATGAGAGTCTACCACCTAGACGTAGTGGGAGGGTTGTGCGACAACCTGATCGCTATCTAGGGTTTGGAGAGGCAAGAATTGCCACATTCAGTAATGATGTAGATGATCAATTGAGTTGTCGTAGTAAAATGGATGATCCTGATAAAAAGGAATGACTCAAAGCCATGAATCTCGAGATGGAGTCTGTGTGCTTCAACTCAGTCTAGGATCTTTTAGGTCAACCTGATGGGATAAAATCTATAGGTTGCAAGTGGATCTACAAGAAGAAGAGATGAGAAGATGGAAAGGTACAAACCTTCAAAGCTAGGTTAGTGGCCAAAGGTTATACCCAGAAAGAGGAAGTCGACTAAGATGAGATTTTCTCACCAGTAGGCAAGCTTAAATCTGTTCATACTTTTTTTATCCATTACCACATATTGTGAACATGAGAATTGGCATATGGGGGTCAAGATAACATTCTTAAATGCTAGTATTGATGAAAGCATCTACATGGTCCAACCAGATAGATTCATTATCTAAGGTCAAAAGCAAAAAGTTTGCACGCTACAAATATATATTTATAGACTAAAGCAAGTATCTTGATCTTGAAAAATAAGATTTGATGCGATGATCAAGTCTTATGATTTTGAGCAAAACACCGATGAGCCTTGTATATACAAGTGTGTCATTGGCTGTAAGTTGATTTTTCTCATATTATATATCGATAATATTTTACTCATTGAGAATGATATAAAAGTATTATCGGAAGTAAAATCATGACTAGCTAACCAATTTCAAATGAAAGATTTGGGAAATACGAGTTGTGTACTTGTGATCCAGATTATTCGGGATCACTAGAGACGACTGTTAGTTGTGTCTCAAGCATCCTATATTGACAAGATTATTGTACGATTTTGGGTACTGAATTTCAAGAAAGGTATTTTACCTCTTCGACATGGAATTCACTTGTCGAATGAACAGTTTCCTAAGATAACTCAAGCAGTTGAGAATATGAGACATATCCCATATGCCTCTGCTGTTGGAAGTCTCGTGTATGCTATGCACAAGACCAGACATCTGTTATACAGTGGGAGCAGTTTGTAGTTTTTAGTCTAACCCAATATTAGATTAGTGGGTGATTGTAAAGCATATTCTCAAGTATCTTAAGAGAACGAAGGACTATATGCTTATATATTCTAGAGAGGATATGATCCTTAAAGGATGTACAGATTCTGATTTTCAAGTGGATGTAGATTACGATAAATCAACATCTTAATCAGTAATCACCCTAGTTGGTGGAGCCATAGTATGGAGGAGTGTAATACAATATGGTATTGTGAACTCCACCATTGAGGCTGAGTATATAGCAGCTAAGGAAGCAGTATGGCTCCATAAATTCTTAGGAGATCTGAAAGTTGTTCTAGATATGGATATACCATTCACACTCCATATTATAATAGTGGTGCAATGGTAAAATTCCAAAGAACCAAGAAGTCACAAGGGAGAGAAGCATATAGAAGGAAATATCATCTCTTTAGGGAAATGTTGCAGAAATCCTATATTAAATGATTATCTAATAATCATTAATATAAAAACTATATATTAAACACTTTTAACATATAATTTCAAAGTATGACATTATATAATTATTAATCAAATTAATAATTATATCAATAAATAATTCTCAATTAATTAATATTTTTCAAGTGAGTTCATAATTGGACTATCCAATTATTCCATGGATTTCTATAGTATAACGAGCTGCATTTCGTTACTGCATATATATTTTATACCGAAACTCATCGGTGTCCACCGATATAATCATTGCATACAGATTAACCCTTCACGAGTATCTCATAATTAGAGCCAGATCATAATGTTCGTTATATCCCTCTAATTATTTTATATCATAAGTACCATTGATTCTCTAATGAACGATTTATTCATAACTATTATGAATATTAATCTTTCTATTTGTAATAGAAAGACTTGAGCGCTCTAACCGTTCAATTACCGAATCAACCCTTAAGGAATATACTCATTTATTTCTCATAAGAATGAGTGGATTTCATACCTATGTAAAACGTCCCCAGCTACACACCAAATCATGTCCCCAAAATATGTAGCTTTTGGTCGGGATTGCTTCATCAACCTTACCTTTGTAAATCAAAGGACATAGTCTGTCATGCAAGATTTCGTAGTACACTAAGGATTCAGATCAACCCATATATGACCATCTATTAGACTTATATGAATTTATTTGTTAAACAGATATTAAAAGAAATTCATTTCTATCTTGGTCCAGTCATCATATAAGGTGTCTTCATTCCCCTGTCACCATATGAACGAACCCGGATCAATGTCGTCATACAATATGGAATGGACCGCATCTGTAGATAAAGCACAAACAAAGTGCCCGTCTTTGTTTGCTTTCTACGAACTATTTAAGATTACTAATTTCAAATTTAAATCCTCTTTTGTATAACAGTTATATATTAAATCTGAAAGTACATTTAGTAATCAAGGGCATACATGATAATTTATAATATGCAACTTTATAATTAATATCTTAATAAATGAATAACTGCATCGTTTATTACTTAAAATAGAATCTCATTTACATATTACATTATGCTCTTGGGCATATATCCCAACACTTTCAACTATTAGGAATCACATGTAAGTCATTCAGTATTCGCTCCAACGAATACCCACATGTCTATATGAGCTTCCAAAGCTCATGGTACATCGGGTTAAACCATTGAAACTCCAATTTCAATATACGATATTTGCTAGTCTTCTAGGTTATAGGAATTCGACCATATCCCAAAACTAACAACTATGAATATTTACTTTAAGAATAGTTTATAATAATCATATTATCCTAATGTCGAATCATTTAGTGTCTGATATTATTACATGGATATTCTAAGGTCGATGTCATTTTTAGCATATATATACATCAATCTAATATGCATAATGATATTGTCATTAATAAGGTTTGAAATGAAATGTAGTTATTTTATTAATATTAATAAAATATAATGTATAATATATTTCTTCGGATTGGGGCGTCAAGCACCAACTCCAACACCAGGAACTCGGTTTTCACTTGGCAGGAAATGAAGAGGCAGTTTCACACTCTATTCTTCAGAGCTGAACCAGAGGTGTACATAGCAGAATTGTCCAGGGTGACACTGAGGAGTGGAGAAATGGTGGACCGATTCATTTCTCATTTTAAGAAGATGATTTTCTTGCCGAAAATAGAATTCATAAAAATAGCACAGAGAGGTTATGACATAGAGCTGAGAAAGAAATTATAGGGGATGAAATTCAGAGACTTTTATGAGTTAGCTGCTAAAGTGGTTGAGTACGATGAGTTATTTGGGGAAGAAAGCCACTGGAAGAAAGCAGCCATATGAACTTACTAACAAAAAGTGGATGCTCAAGAAATAGTAGTGGCGGATCTTAACAGTTCAGAATCTGGTTAAGAAAACACCAGAAGCATGGAATAAGACAACTAATTACAGTGTCTCACAATTTTCCTTCAATGTTTCCAGATCTAGGAAATTTTTTGATTTCCTTCTGAAAGAGAAGTTCCTGACTTTGCCTCCTGATCAAAAAATTCCTACCAAAGAGAAGCTCAAATGAAGAGTGTATTATAAGTATCACAAATCTTACAATCATTCAACTAAATCTTGCTGAGGTTTTAAAAGTGTAGTGCATGACAGAATCAATAAAAAGAGTTTAAAGTTTCCTGAGAAGAAGAAACCATGTTGGTTGATGAAGATCCATTTCCCTTCATAGCCATTGTAAATACTGATACTTTTGACATGTGGGAGATGTTAAATTTGAAGAGACTAAGAAGAAAGAACACATAAACCCGTCGAGGAAGGGTAATCCGTAAGATTTGGGTTCCCATAAAATACTTGGTACAAGAAGATCAAGCAAAATGAAACCCTAAGAAGAAACATACAACCAGAACTCGGTTTCATCCGAGAACCAACCATCCCCGTATTCCTATCCAGAAAAGACAGCAGAGATTTGTGCCTCATCCAATAGTCTGGCCAAGCAATCAATGACACATGGTGGAGTACAAAAAGGTTCTTGAGAACTTTTACGGACCCAAAAGAGAATACTCATATGCCAAATGGTTGCTTTAAAGAGGAATGAGGAATTAGCACAAGAGCATGTGAAAGACAAATTAAAATTTTGCAAGAAGTCCAATGAGGATCAGGAATCAGTATGGAGTTTGTCCAAATATATATATTTAGGTGTGACTAATCACTTTTTTCTACCACTTTAATTTAATCCAATTAAATCAAGACAAAGGTCTAACCAATTGATTAGTTCATCATCTACCACTTTGATTTAATTCAATTAAATCAAGTTGTTGACGGGTGATTTTCGTTCCAGGGGAAAGTTTGGAATACCGCTCTTAGAATAATCCTCCTCCAACTATGAATTTGTTTGGTTTATGGGGGCTAAAAGCAAATTTAGCAGAAGATAAGAAAAAACACAGAATCAACAAAAGATTTACGTGGTTCGGTGGAATGGATCCAACATACGTCCACGGGAACAAAGTAGAATACTGATTTTATAACTGAATCGAACTCGGCCGACCTCTTCTCAATGGTGGTCGTGTAATACCGAGCTGGTTTTGCTCAGTGCTTTCTTACAAGTAGTGCGCCCAAATGAATTTTTCTAACCCTTACAAGTGTGTTTTCCCTTCCATTATATACGAAGAAAAAGTAATATTGTTCTCATATCTTTATGACGTCAGCCACATGGATTTCCTGCTATTTGATGGGCTCTCTGCCCCAACTGCCCCGCCGAAAGTAAGCCTTCCATCTGACTCTTCATTAAATCAATCTGTTTTGGGAATGCTCCACACTCAACCTTTAAGAAGACAGCCTGTAAAGATCATTTCACGCGGTGGCATGTGTCAGGGGGAAATGCCCAAACTGCCCTGGTTACACGTCAGACTTCATGAGGACATCGAACTCTTGTGCAGAACTAATCCAACTCTTGTGCCGAACTAATCCAAAAGCAGTTGACGTAGTAAGACAATGGCATGAGATGGGAACCATAGATCGTCGGAGGGTTCGATGACGGAATGGATGGAGAAAATGGAAGAAAACATGAGAAAGGAGAGTGAGGCAAACCAAACCTTCATGAAGGCCATGATGGAAAAACTGGAAAGGTTAGAAAAGATGAACGATGAAAATATGGAGGCTGATCCAAGCCAGATGAGAGTTACGTTGAATACCCAGAAGCCCGAGGAAGGCTCACTGGGTGCAAAGTATGAAGAGTCGTATAGAATGGTGGACATAGTTAGACCGGGTACCTATCTTTTGGAGCAGCTGGATGGTACTCGACTCAAGAGGGCTTGGAATGCTGAGATGCTGAGGAAGTACTTCCAGTAGCTCACCTCCTTGAGCTATAGAATGAAATGTAAAAGAGGTGACCAAAAGTCACCAATTAGGACTGAGTTGTAGAATGAAATGTAACGCTTGGAGCTGGCAGAATCTGCACACCACCCCTTGCGAATAAACGAGCTCATCCCAAAGAAGTTGTGGCAGTTGTACGACCGGCTGAATCTTTGGATTCACGGCCAAGATAGTCTTCATGGAGCGGCAGGCAAACTGGTGTGCTGGGTAGACCCGGCCACGGTTCGGTTGGGGTTCGACCCCAATCCGAACCGGTGGAACCGTAAGGTTCCACCAGTTCTACGGTTCCAACCGGAACCGAAACGGTTCCGGTTGGAACCGTAGGGTTCCAACAAGAACCCTAAACCCCAACGGACCGAGGTGAATAGAGTGAGACAAGAATCTGTTAAAGAGTATGACTTTAATAAACTCAATAACTGAACTATGGGTCAGATTAGACAGTGGATCGGCCACAGTGTCTTCCACCACGTAGCACAAGATACAGATGCTTACGAAATGTGGATAAAATTGGAAGACATGTTCCAAGCTAAGACATCTCAGAATAAAGCCTTAATAATGAGGTGTTTGGTGAACCTGAAACTACGGAGTGGAACTTCTATTGCAGAACACACCAATGAGTTCCAGAGCCTGTGAACCAGTTGTCTACAGTAGACATGCAACTGGGAGATGAAGTTCAAGCCCTCTTACTACTCAGTTCTCTTCCTGATAGCTGGGAAATATTGGTGGTTATTCTCAGCAATTCGGCTCTAGGAGGCAAACTTACTATGCCTATGGTAAAAGATGCCTTGTCAAATGAGGAAGCCAAAAGAAAAGACGTGGGCACAGATCAAACACAGGCCCTTGTCACGAAGAATCGAGGAAGACAACAAGATAAAAATCGAGGTAAAATGAGAGGTTGAAGCAAAAGCAGAGGCAAATCCACAGACGGAAGAAAGCCTACCTTCAAGTGCTACCATTGTGGCATAGAAGACCAGTTAAAGAAGAATTGCTGAAAGCTGCAACGAGAGTAAGGTCAAGGCAGTTCCCAGCCGAAGAACAACGATTCGGGGACACTAGTAGTTGTCTAAGGAGATGTAGTTATATGCTCCATCCAGGAAGAAGCATGCCTTCACACCGCAACTCAAGATGTTAAGTGGGTAGTAGATACTGCAACATCTTACCACGTCATCTCTTACAGAGACTTCTTCACAACATACAAAGCATGAGACTTTGGAGTAGTAAAGATGGGAAAAAAAATTATAAATTACTATTATATCCTTAATAACGGTAATAAAACGGTTATATTTAGGGGCATTTTTGGTATTAAAAAAATTCTAAAACTCTATAAATAGGATTCATTTTTCATTATTTCAACACACCAAATTCTCAACTCTCTCATTTCCTACAATTCTCTTCTTCTCAATCTCAATTCATACAATTCTCATATTCTCAATCTCAATTCAACTAGTTATTATCATTCGCAATTAGTCAATTTTCTTATTTTTCTTCCTGATTTCTCAAACGAAAAATGGCAAGCTCATCTGAGAACATAATATCAAATATGCCAACCCTAGAGAGCGGCCCTAGTGCCGGTGCACAATCATGGAGAAGAGAAGTTAAGGCTCGTTCCTCGGATGTTTTCAAAATTCATTTTCATTTGGAACACCTAGAAGATAATACACAACGAGCAATTTGCAACTATTGTGGGGTTACCTACAAATTTTCTGGTGGATACGACAATATGATCAAACACCTAGAAAGACATCATCCGGTTGAACTTGGAATTGATACTACGCAAACTCAAATGGCCATGTATGCATCATCTAGTATAGGTACGAGTGCTGTAGATTTATTTAAATATTCTGATGCAAAAAATAGAGAAGAATTTGCGAAATTAACTTGTATGGCACATATTTCTTTAAGCTTTGGTGAAAAACTTCATTTTACTAATTATGTGCATAATGCTTTAAATCCTTCTGCATGTTGAATGACTCGAAACACAACAAAACGTCATATTTTTAAATTATATAAAGATTGTAAAATTATTTTAAATGACATATTTAAAGAGATAAAAGGTCGTATTTCTATATGTTCTGATATTTGGAGTGACCATTGGCAAACACACTCATACATGGGTGTGACTTGTCATTGAATTGATGCATCATTTACCATGCAAAAAATGACTTATTGCATTTAGAGTTTTTAATGACCAACATACTGCACAAAATAATTATAGAATGATGAAGGTAATTTTTGATGAATATGGTTTACTGCACAAATTTTTAACAATTGGATTTGATAATGCATCTACAAATACTGCATCCATCAATGATTTAAAATCCTTATGTGAACCAAATTTAGGGGGTCGATTTTTTCATATTCGTTGTACATGTCATGTCCTTAACTTATGTGTTCAAGACGGTCTAAAATTATTATCACCTTTCCTTGATCCTATTAAAACGGCACTAAATTGTATTTGGTCATATTCTCAAGTTAGGAAAGAATGGATGAAGTTTTGTAAAATAAATGGTATTAAACCGATTAAATTTTCAAGAGATGTTCCAACACGTTGGAATTCAACTTATTTTCTTTTATGTCAAGCATTTCAATACAAAGATGCATTATGTAGTTTTTTTTCTCAACATGTTCAAAATGTCACACTTATCCTAGTCAATGGGATATTTGTGAAAATATTTTAGATATTTTAAAAGTTTTTAATGAAGCTACTTTAACTTTTAGCGGTGTTTATTATCCAACAGCACATTTATTTTTTCTTGAAAGTTTGAATATTGTTGGTGCTCTCGATGAACGTGCTGAAAGTAGCGATCCTAATGATATTGTTTTGTTAGAAGCCATTACTGTTATGAATGTAAAATGGTTGAATTATTTTAGAGACATTCTTTTACTTTATCTTATTGTTGCTGTTTTTTATCCTAGATTTAAATTTGAAGGTTTGAATGGTGCTTTACAAGCTTACTATGGTTATTTAGGAATATTAGAAGAAATTGATATTACAAGAATAATGACGAAATTAAGAAATGATTTAATTGAGTTATTTAATGATTATATTGTAAGATATAACTTAGGAACATTAGGTGAATCTAGTAGTAGCGACCCTGTAATTCAAACAAGATTTAGCGCAGGGGATCGTTGGTTATTGCAACGAAATAAAAAATCTAGGGATACGACAACTAATAACCCCGAATTAGATAATTATTTATCTACAAATTTCGAGTTTCCTACTGAAAGTTTAGTTAGTAAAATTTTTAAAATCTTTGACTGGTGGAACCGACATCAAAATATATATCATGTTTTATCAATTATTGCTAAAGAGATATTGGCAGCACCTATTTCCACCATTGCGGTTGAGCAAGCCTTCAGCTTGGGAGGAAATATATTGGAAGCTAGACGATCTTCATTACATCCAAGAACTCTAGAAGCAACAGCTTGTGTGGATGATTGGACTCGAGCTGATCTGAGACAACAAGAAGATGCCCCCGATGATTTTGAAGATTTGTTCGATAATGCATCTGCAACAACAAGTGCAAGCGGAACCGGAGCTCAAGGATCAACTGATAATGATGATTGATAATTGTAAAATTGTAAATTTACAAAGGGGAAATATCTTAAAATTGTAATGGAACTAGGTGAGCTTTGATTCCTCTCACCCATGTAGGATGCGTAGGCAACTTAAATTTTTAAAAATTTAAGCTCAAGCTCTTAAATGTAATAAATTTATTTATTTATAAAATTAATCTTATTTATTTTAATTTATTTTCAAAATTTTTTAAAAAAAAGTTTGGAACCGAACCGGTCAGTTCCGATTCCAGTTAAGTGTGGAACCGGAACCGAACCGGAATTAACCGATTCGGTTTCGGTTCCATACTTGTGGAACTGAAAACCGGTTGGTTCGGTTCGGTTCCAAACCGGAACCAAATCGTCGGCCGGGTCTAGTGCGGGGAGTACTCGGTCAATTTCCATGAGTACTCTAGCTTATTATGCAGTGGCCACCCGGGATGATGTGGAGGGAAAAGAAGCTGACGGTGGACCTCTAGGAGATCAGGGTGCAAGTAGCTGATAGAGACATGCATTGCGCAAAGATGCTTTCAGAGCGTTCAGCTCAAAGGGACCCTATTAAGTTGATCGGAAACATCAGAATCAAGTTTAGACCAGAAGAGTATTATTGGACGACTACATATGAAAGTCGAAAGTCTATCTTAGAGATTCTCTTAAAATGACCCGCAAAGAGTTGTAAAAATGGCAGTAGATCCCATGAATATGAATAATACTTTCACTTTTAAATTAAAAAATTTTCCATTTTACTTGTTTGTTAATTGAATGGGAAAGCAGTGTTCAATATTCTAGAGATTTGCACGTAATCGAGACGAATCAAAGGGTACTCAGTATCTGGGAAGGACACCAAGCCCGTGGCACGCCAATCCCAGGTGTCATTATCAAACCCATGGGTGGAAGTGTTCCGACCTAGGTACTTTCACTTTTGAGGATCCAGAACGCATCAAGAGATATGGTACTTGTGGGAAAAGCGCGAACCCCTCATGTCATGACAATCCCGGATGTCATTATCAAATCCCAGAGGTCGGAGCGTTACTACCCTATGACTCGTATTTTTGAGGAATAGCTCGGGTAAGCCGAACCCAGGGAGATTTCTACCTTTGTGAGTTGTCTGGTTGATCCCGTTGAGAACCACCAGGCACACGACATGGGGACGGTCGAATGGCCTCCATGACCTCGGGTAAGCCGGACCCAGGGAGGTTTCTGCCCTTGTGAGTTGGCTGTCGAGTCCCATTGAGAACCACTAGGTGTACAATACGGGGAATGCCTCAGTGCCTCCGTGACTCTTACAGCCTTAAGGGATGACGAACACGAGGAGGTTTCTTCCCCTGTGAGTTATCTGCCTAACCGCCTCGGATCAATAGAAGCATAGCACATGGAGGTTTCTTCCCCCGTGGTGTTTGCAGACTCCAGACCCGCCTAGCATGGAGCCCGGTTCATGACATTGGCCGCTCACCGATCCATAGCCCGGTTAACCGGGACACTGAATTGTAAGGTTCAAAATTGTTACTTTGTGAGGCACCAGGCAGGACGCTGCCTCGGGGCACCCAAATTGTTATCATTTCGAGTCTGCATGGAGTAAGTGCTAAGTCACCTCCGCTGTATTGACCTTATCCTGGTCTTTTTTTTTTGTGGATGCCCGGGAAATGGACGCCTCTGCCAAGATCCACGGAGCACTGGAGGTCGAAAATCTTCCCTCATAGATGTGCCATTTATTCCACTGACTCGGGGCTACATTCGTTCCGCAGAAGCCATTTATTCCACTGGCTCGGGGCTGAATTTCTTCTTCCGATGCCATTTATTACATTGGCTCGAGGCTGCATTCGTTCCGCTGAGGCCATTTATTCAACTGGCTTGGGGATGCATTTGTTCCACCGAGGCTATAGTATTCCACTGGCTCGGGTTTGGGTAAGGTCCCACGGAGTATGGATTATTCATCGGCATGGGGTCGGAGCATCTCCCCCATGGCCTGAACTTGATTGGTCTGGGGAGGCAACATTTCCTCAGAGCCAAGTATTTTACCGGCTAGGGTTTGGGTAAAGTCCCACAAAGTCTGGATTATTCATCGGCATGAGGTTGGAGAATCTCCCTCATGGCCTGATCTTGATTGGTCCGGGGAGGTAACATTCCCTCGGAGCCAAGTATTTTACCAGCTCGGGTCTGGGTGAGGTCCCACCGAGTCTAGATCATTCATCGGCATGAGGTTGGAGCATCTCCCTCATGGCCTGATCTTGATTGGTCATGGGAGGTAACATTCCATCGGAGCCAAGTATTTTACCATCTCGTGTTTGGGTGAGGTCCCACCGAGTCTAGATCATTCATCGGCATGGGGTCGGAGCATCTCCCTCATTGCCTGATTTTGATCGGTTCGGGGAGGTAACATTCCCTCGGAGCTAAGTATTTTACCAGCTCGGATTGGGGTAAGGTCCCACCGAGTCTGGATTATTTATTGGCATGGGGTCGGAGCATCTCCCTCATGGCTTGATCTTGATTGGTCTGGGGAGGTAACATTCCCTCGGAGCCAAGTATTTTACCAGCTCGGGATGGGGTAAGGTCCCACCGGGTCTGGATTATGTTGGACAATTATGACCCATAGCGTCACTATTTGTATAGATCACGGGGTTGTTGTACAAATTAACTATGTGACAAAGGAAATTGCACTCTTATCATTTGTGATTAGATCATATAGATATATAAAGGATAGGAGGTCCCTGTGATTTGTTCCTGGATTGAGAATGATATGAGACAGTATCAATCCACGAAGGATAAATCATTAAATATCCCTAGTCAGAGCATTATCGAGATTGGACATCGATGAATGCGTAAAAGACTAGTATTACACTTGTGCGCGTTGTGAGGGCACAACGAAATAGTTCTCATATATTTGGGTATAGGATACTCATGCAAGTGTAATAGGAGGTTGTGTTTCTCCGATGCTACGGGAAACAGCTTCGCTCTGGATAAGACCCCCTCAGAATTCCATTGGTAGTATGACTATGTGTCTATGGAAGTCCGAAATCAGGGTAGGTTGTAGGCATTGTATTTTTGCATGTGAAACCCAATGATGAGTCTCATTTGGAGGCACTACCTTTTGAGTCACGGAAGCCGCAGGAAACGGATATCGGAAGGGGAAATTCAGAATAAACAAGGTTCACTGTTTTCGTTCGTGATGTGTTCGTGTATGCGTTTGAACGGCAAACAGATTGCGGGCGTTCGTGTCGCGTTCGAGGCGGCGTTCGAACGGTGTCGGTAATTCTGGTTTTGCTGCTAGCCTCACATTAAGCCCAATTCGCCCAAGCCTTGGCCCACACGCCCAAGCCCACTTAAAACACATATTGACACATGGTGAAATCAAAACAAATCTAAAAATCACATACCAAATTAAAAAAGATGTCATGCCTAATTAAAATCAATCAACCAATTATATTCCCAATTAAAAATATATTATTCCTAACTTAAAATATTGTATGCCTAATCAACATAAATTAAAGATATCACCTTCCTAATTTGAATTAACCTTGTCCCCCCTCAATCTTTGACTTTCCTTAAGACCAAATCCTAAATTGAATGCAAGATCCCTTCCTTGTGAGACAAAGACAAACCCTAGCTCTCTTTTATATAAACATGACCTAACCTAGCCATCTCTTCTGGGGGAATCCTTCTAGTTCACGCCCATCACAAGAAATAAAAGAAGAAAAGAATTTCCAACCCCTAGCTCATACACATAATATACACACAACTCACACAAATCACAAGAGAAAAGAAAATAACCCCAAGCCTTCACATTAAAAGTACCTTCACAAACCGATCAGCCCTACACGTCCATAAACCTCACAAATCTCCTCCACTCCATAACCGAATATAGCAGCCCCTTTAACACTAAAACAGTAGCCAAAAAAACTGGCCACAAACCCTTCCAAAACAAGTGACCAAAAATACAACAAAAACAGCAGCGAAACGGAGTTAAAACAGCAGTCCGAACAATGAAACAGCGAGGAAAGACGTTGAGTTAGTGAACCGGAAAGTTGTGGAACATAAACCCTTCCGACAGCCTTGTAACGCGCTTTCAAGAGACGACAAAAGAGGTTAGACCTGAGGGCACCTTTTTACTTTTTATCTTTCGTTTATTTCGTTTATTTTAAAAATATTATCGCATGAGAGTCGTTTGAGGCATGATATGATTGTTGGATGAGCGGAATATGTGTTCCCTTTTATGGTATATAGGATGGAAACCCGGACGTAAATTCTGTAGCCGAATCCGAATGGACGGTAGTGCGGTTTGTACTAGGGATACAACGCCACGTACCACTTAAGAGACATATATTTCGTCTCATCCAAACTTGTGTTTGAGCATGTTGTAGTTCGTAGGTTATTTATTTTCTATTAAAGCATGATTAGGTGGTAAGCATGTTATTCATTTTAAGCATGATTTAGTCGATAGAAAGTTATTTCTTTAAGCATGATTAGGTTGTTTTCACATTAGGGATTTAATTTATATTTATGCTTAGATTCTTATTTATTTTCCGCATTAGATAATTGAGCATGCTTGTGTGATGATTGTATGTCATTGCGTGTTTGCCGTTATGACAACTTTGAAGTATGCGAACTTAGATATAGGTTCTCATTGTTATTATTATGCATGCGGACTTAGGCGTAGATTACCCTTGAGCATGAATGTTGAATAGATTCGGTTAGTTTATTGCACAAATCACATCATCACAAGTGACATAAGTAAGGGACCATTCCGAACCCAACAGTTTGAGGTTTTCCCTTGCGAGGGGTGAGTGCGGCCTTAAATATTTGTCCCGGTTCACACCGGGTGGCGACTTCATGTTATTTCGTACTCCCAACTAGGCAGCGAGCCCGGGACAGCATGTGTCACCCCAGATTCTGTGTTCCCACAGTCTGGCGACTCCACTGGGGATAGAGAATCGGCCCCGAAATATTGTCTTGTGATGTTTGGATTTATGTTTTAATTGACCGTGTCTATAATGGATAAAGTGAGGGTTTAATCAAAGGCATTTTGAGGCTAGGTAATGGTTTGGTGTCTTCCTTCATTCACTACCTTTCTAGAAGGAAAAGCTGTGAAGGCACCTAGATAGCCATCTACTCGTAGTCTATTGTGATGAACTAATTTGGAGGACTCGTTGTTTATTCCTGACACCAAGCGATAAGAGCCTAAGAGGCTTGGGTATTTAAGTGAGCCTCGCTCCACCTTCCCTCTGGGGAATCTACAACGGGAAATCCATTTGACAGTCCGTCACATACCATAGCTCATTGGCACGTACCTTAGTGTATAAAAAAGGGTGCGCTCACTTGGTTGCTCGAACCCTTGATTGGGGAGACCTAGTTGTGGGTCATCCTTCGCCGATGAGAGCATTTGTCTATACTCTTGTGAACCCACCCATAGACCGGGGTTGTATGGTTAAAGTAACAATTATTTCCTTGAGTATGTGCTTGTGGACCATCATCATTTGGATGAAGTTGGACCATTGTCAGAAATGCGGACTTGCTGGGCCATTTAAACTAGGGCGAGTTCGTACCTTATGACCATTGGGCCCAAAGCTTCTGAAATGTTGATGGGCCATTCTGTAGAAATTATTGTTGTATGTTTGCATTATCTTTCTTTGTGCTTGTGTTCGGAACATTACCATTTGGATTTAGTTGGGCTCCTTGCCATGAGATGTGAACTCGTTGGGCCATTTAAACTGGGATGAGTTCACTCCTATGACAGTTGGCCCAAAAACTTCTAAAATGATGATGAGCCGATTTGTGTGAAAATTTTAATGAGTTGATATATTTCTTGTATCGCATGCATATCATGCATCACATGCACCTCATGCATACATGCACCATGTTAACCCCATTTTGTCTTAAAGGCCATCATAGATACCCGTTGGTTAGGGAAGAGGGCAGACTTGTCAAAAAACCGAGCAGCCACCAAGAGTACCGGCATAAGACCTAGCCCAACGGGATAGGAAACTCAATCATGCATGCATGCATACACGTAACATATTTGCATCCTTTTTGTGTTTGTTCTGTTTTGTAATAACAGGTTTCAAAGGAGAAAAAGAGAAAGCGTCAAAAGACAAACCAATCAGAAACATCGACAGTACTGTATCAGTCTGGGGGAGAGGCCCGTATCAGTATCAGTCTGGGGGCGAGGCCCATATCAGCTGTATCAGTCTGGGGGCGAGGCCCATATCAGTATCAATCTTGGGGCGAGGCCCGTATCAGTATCAGTCTGGGGGTGAGACCCATATCAGCAGTATCAGTCTTGGGGCGAGGCCCATATCAGTATCAGTCTTGGGGCGAGGCCCGTATCAGTATCAGTCTGGGGGCGAGGCCCATATCAGCAGTATCAGTCTTGGGGCGAGGCCCATATCAGTATCAGTCTTGGGGCGAGGCCCGTATCAGTATCAGTCTGGAGGCGAGGCCCATATCAGCAGTATCAGTCTTGGGGCGAGGCCCATATCAGTATCAGTCTGGGGGGCGAGGCCCATATCAGCAGTATCAGTCTGGGGGCGAGGCCCATATCAGTATCAGTCTTGGGGCGAGGCCCATATCAGTATCACTCTGGGGGCGAGGCCCATATCAGTATCAGTCTGGGGGCGAGGCCCATATCAGTATCAGTCTGGGGGGCAAGTCCCATATCAGTATCAGTTGGGGGCGAGGCCCACATCAGTTCAGTATCAGTTCCGCCGGGTATGGCATTCTGGGGGTGGGGCCCACATCATATCAGTAATGGTTCGGAAATGGACTATCATCTCATCACTTGCCGAAAATGGCACTCCGAAAATGGAGCACGGTTCAAAATGGACCATCATCTCATCACTTGCCGAAAATGACACTCTAAAAATGGAGCAACGGTTCGGAAATGGACCATTATCACATCTCGCCGAAAATGGCACTCCGAAAATGGAGCACGGTTCGAAATGAACCATCATCTCATCTCGCCGAAAATGGCACTCTAAAAATGGAGTAACGGTTCGGAAATGGACCATTATCACATCTCGCCGAAAATGGCACTCCGAAAATGGAGCACGGTTCGAAATGGACCATCATCTCATCTCGCCGAAAATGGAGCATGGTTCGAAATGAACCATCATCTCATCTCGCCGAAAATGGCACTCCGAAAATGGAGCAACGGTTCGGAAATGGACCATTATCATATCTTGCCGAAAATGGCACTCCAAGAATGGAAACACAGTTTGGGAATGAGTCACAGGGCCGAGGCCCACTTCAGCATCAGTTTTGGGGATGAGTCCCAGGGTCGAGGCCCACATCAGTATCAGTTTGGGAATGAGTCCCAGGGCCGAGGCCCACTTCAGCATCAGTTTTGGGGATGAGTCCCAGGGTCGAGTCCCACATCACTATCAGTTCTGGGGATGAGTCCTAGGGTTGAGGCCCATTGCATCATAAGCCGAGAATGGCAATCCCAGAATGAAGTACAGTTCAGGAATGAACAAGCCGGGAATGGCACTCCAAGAATGGAAACATAGTTCGAGAATGAACAAGCCGGAAATGGCACTCCGAAAATGGAGCAACAGTTCGGAAATGGACCATTATCATATCTTGCCGAAAATGGCACTCCAAGAATGGAAACACAGTTTGGGAATGAGTCCCAGGGCCGAGGCCCACTTCAGCATCAGTTTTGGGGATGAGTCCCAGGGTCGAGGCCCACATCACTATCAGTTCTGGGGATGAGTCCTAGGGTTGAGGCCCATTGCATCACAAGCCGAGAATGGCAATCCCAGAATGAAGTACAGTTCAGGAATGAACAAGCCGGGAATGGCACTCCAGGAATGGAAATACAGTTCAGAAATGAACAAGCCGGGAATGGCACTCCAAGAATGGAAGCACAGTTCGGGAATGAACCACCTCACAGTAACGGTTCGGGAATGGACCACCTTACAGTAACGGTTCGGGAATGGACCACCTCACAGTAACAGTTCGGGAATGGACATCTCACAGTAACGGTTCGGGAATGGACCACCTTACAGTAACAGTTCGGGAATGGACACCTCACAGTAACGGTTCGGGAATGGACCACCTTACAGTAACAGTTCGAGAATGGACACCTCACAGTAACGGTTCGGGAATGGACCACCTCACGATAACAGTTCGGGAATGAACACCTCACAGTAACGGTTCGGGAATGGACCACCTTACAGTAACAGTTCAGGAATGGACACCTCACAGTAACGGTTCGGGAATGGACCACCTCACGATAACAGTTCGGGAATGAACACCTCACAGTAACGGTTCGGGAATGGACCAACTCACAGTAACGGTTCGGGAATGGACCACCTTACGGCAACGGTTCGGGAATGGACCACATCACAACACGGTTCGGGAATGAACCAGGGGTCGCAGCACCTCACCACCCAAATCAACTCAACACATGGTAAGTCAAGTGGCAGCTGGTGAGCCAGGTAAGTGAAAATGCATTGCATAACTTTGATAGGATTGTTCAAAGTCACACACTACACAAGTCCCATCAAAGTGGGGGCGACTGTAGGCATTGTATTTTTGCATGTGAAACCCGATGATGAGTCTCATTTGGAGGCACTACCTTTTGAGTCACGGAAGCTGCAGGAAACGGATATCGGAAGGGGAAATTCAGAATAAACAAGGTTCACTGTTTTCGTTCGTGATGTGTTCGTGTATGCGTTCGAACGGCAAATAGATTGCGGGCGTTCGTGTCGCGTTCGAGGCGGCGTTCGAACGGTGTCGGTAATTCTGGTTTTGCTGCTAGCCTCACATTAAGCCCAATTCGCCCAAACCTTGGCCCACACGCCCAAGCCCACTTAAAACACATATTTGACACATGGTGAAATCAAAACAAATCTAAAAATCACATACCAAATTAAAAAAGATGTCATGCCTAATTAAAATCAATCAACCAATTATATTCCCAATTAAAAATATATTATTCCTAACTTAAAATATTGTATGCCTAATCAACATAAATTAAAGATATCACCTTCCTAATTTGAATTAACCTTGTCCCCCCTCAATCTTTGACTTTCCTTAAGACCAAATCCTAAATTGAATGCAAGATCCCTTCCTTGTGAGACAAGGACAAACCCTAGCTCTCTTCTATATAAACATGACCTAACCTAGCCACCTCTTCTGGGGGAATCCTCCTAGTTCACGCCCATCACAAGAAATAAAAGAAGAAAAGAATTTCCAACCCTAGCTCATACACATAATATACACACAACTCACACAAATCACAAGAGAAAAGAAAATAACCCCAAGCCTTCACATTAAAAGCACCTTCACAAACCGATTAGCCCTACACGTCCATAAACCTCACAAATCTCCTCCACTCCATAACCGAATATAGCAGCCCCTTTAACACTAAAGCAATAGCCAAAAAAACTGGCCACAAACCCTTCCAAAACAAGTGACCAAAAATACAACAAAAACAGCAGCGAAACGGAGTTAAAACAGCAGTCCGAACAACGAAACAGCGAGGAAAGACGTTGAGTTAGTGAACCGGAAAAGTTGTGGAACATAAACCCTTCCGACGGCCGTGTAACGCGCTTTCAAGAGACGACAAAAGAGGTTAGACCTGAGGGCACCTTTTTACTTTTTATCTTTCGTTTATTTCGTTTATTTTAAAAATATTATCGCATGAGAGTCGTTTGAGGCATGATATGATTGTTGGATGAGCGGAATATGTGTTCCCTTTTATGGTATATAGGATGGAAACCCGGATGTAAATTCCGTAGCCGAATCCGAATGGACGGTAGTGCGGTTTGTACTCGGGATACAACGCCACGTACCACTTAAGAGACATGTATTTCGTCTCATCCAAACTTGTGTTTGAGCATGTTGTAGTTCGTAGGTTATTTATTTTCTATTAAAGCATGATTAGGTGGTAAGCATGTTATTCATCTTAAGCATGATTTAGTCGATAGAAAGTTATTTCTTTAAGCATGATTAGGTTGTTTTCACATTAGGGATTTAATTTATATTTATGCTTAGATTCTTATTTATTTTCCGCATTAGATAATTGAGCATGCTTGTGTGATGATTGTATGTCATTGCGTGTTTGCCGTTATGACAACTTTGAAGTATGCGAACTTAGATATAGGTTCTCATTGTTATTATTATGCATGCGGACTTAGGCGTAGATTACCCTTGAGCATGAATGTTGAATAAATTCAGTTAGTTTATTGCACAAATCACATCATCACAAGTGACATAAGTAAGGGACCATTCTGAACCCAACGGTTTGAGGTCTTCCCTTGCGAGGGGTGAGTGCAGCCTTAAATCTTTGTCCCGGTTCACACCGGGTGGCGACTCCATGTTATTTCGTACTCCCAACTAGGCCGCGAGTCTAGAACAGCGTCGCTGATTTCTGTGTCCTACATAGGTGTATTTGGTCTTAACCTGAGACTTGCACCGCTAATGCATACGACAATCAATATACTTTGGTTGAGGTCGTCCAGGGCTTTAACCGGTTTTTGTGTACGCCAATTCTGGGTATATCGAGAATCGTAGTGTGTTGGGTGTGATGTCAAGACGGAAGTGTCACTCCAGTCATATGGAGTTGATGATCGCACAGGGATACAGAACTGGTTCTCTATATAAGGTTACAACCATCGGGATAATATGACTTGGTCATGATTATCCGATATTAAATAGACTAGTTGCTCGTAATCCGATATATGTTTCGTACGGGGAAGACACTGTACCAGCCCCCGGCCTCGCATGTGATCATCTGATACTGGACAGAAATACGCAATACTACGGTATACTACGCTTGATATAGATCATTTATTCCTGTAAGGATATTTCCGGAGAATTGGAGAGGCATGACGCTTTGCTAGAGGCCAACCTTGTCTTGTAATTCGGTATAAACGTAGTACGAGGTACTTACGTGTTCGGATAGTCCGACGACCGAATTTACTTCCAACATATCCGGGGATCTCATGGGTCGCTTCCCAAAGATTCACCGATGACGTATGACTCGCACTTTTAATAAATCTGGGATTAATTAGATGAGAGAAAATTAATTTGTGATTAATTGCGGAGATATTTTTTCTGGGATAAAATATCAATTAAAGAGAGAGAACGATTAATTTGGAATTAATCGATAAATTAATATATTCGATATATTAAATGAAATTGGATTTCGACGCGGAATTAAAATTAGATTTTAATTCGGGCGAACGAATTAATTTGGAATTAATTCGTTAGCGACGTGAATAGTGATTTCGCTAGGCGTAATCATTTAATTACGACGCAACGGAAAATTCGTTAATTTGGAATTAGCGAACCCGAGCCCGAGATTATTTGCGAGCGCATTCGCATTTCGAATTCGAGTGCGGCACGTCAAATCGCTAGTCGCTTCAAGCGTCAAATCACTTGTCACTTTGAGTGATGTGACTTGATTGATTGATGTGACTTGATTGATGTGATGAGTGATATGTGTGGTTGGCAATTAAAGCCAAATGTGTTGGAAATGAACTTGAATTTCATTTCATGTGTATTAGATACACAAAATCACAAAAACCGTATAACACATTTTCCCTCATCTATCTCTTCTCCTTCTTCCTCTCTCTCACGCATTTCTTCACTGGTTTTCTGCTGGGCAAAACGTGAGCAGTGAAGGGGAAGCAGTGCATTTTTGTGGCAAGAACAAGAGTGCTAGCACACTCCGGGATCAATGCGAAGGTGATAGGGAAGTCCACCCATGAGCCGAGAACCGTTTCGCAAAGCTTGGAGCTTGATTTTTGATGATCAAAACGAAACCAGTGAAGAAATGCACTGCACTGCTGTGAGCAGTCCATGAAGGGCAGTGAACGTTTTTGTTGCTTCCTTCGTCTCTCAACCACTCGATGTAAGTATTCCGCAACTTCCGTCGTTGTATTCACACGATTCATGCTTGTTTAATTCGATCTTGGAGACCTAGAATCACTAACAATGGTATCTTGAGCAAGGAAAAGCATGAAAAACGTTTAGGGTTAAAATTTGGGTAAATTGATTTTGAGCATGTTGAAATGAATTTGGATGATTTTGTATGCTTAATTGATGTTGAATTGAAGATTGATTGGGTCAATTTCAAGAAATTGTGATTGGATCATTTTTTCCCCAAATTGTTACCTTGGCCGAATTTGATAATGCTATTATGTCTTGGGATTTTTGATTTTTGATCATTGGATGTATTGGAAATCATTCGGGAATATGATTTAATGTCGATTGTGAAATTAATTGGATTGAATTCGAATCGGACGTAAAATCCCCAAATTGCCGAGAATGTTATAAAGCATGAAATTGGGTAAAATGAATTTGAGCATGCAATTATGAAATTGGATGATTAAGTATGCTTGAATGTGTTTTAATTTGATGATTGATTGGATCAATTTGATTAAAAATTATTTGGAACAAATTAGCCTAATTTTTGGTGTTGGCCGAATGGTGCCCTAAATTTGATGTCTTGGAAATTTGATTTTTTGATTCATTAGATGAGTTAGAATCATGATGGGTATATTGATGTAATGTTTAATTGGATTCAATTGGATTGGATTTGCAATTTGACAAATAAACCCTATTGCCGAGACACAAAGTGAGCATGTAAATGGGTTTGATTTATGTTAAATTGTGTTGGACATAATTTAATAATGATGAGCATGATTAATGAGCCTAATTTGTGTTTTGGAAATAATGACTTGGGTGATTAATTATGTTAATGCACTTTGATTAATTAAATTGTAAAATGGATTTTAGTAATTTAGTTAATTGGGCCTTAAATTGGATTTGGGCTTGTTGTGTTGTAATTGGGCTAATTGGGCTTGGTTGTACTAAGTTAGGTTTAGGCCAAATGGATTGGATCCAATTGGGCCCAAAACCGCCTCCATAAAGCTCAAATGCGACTTAATGGACCGTTAAAGTTTAATTGGGCCTAATGGGCCTAAATTGATTTCTGGGCTTATGGGGTAACTCCCGGATTGGATTTTGGTTATTCGGTTTGACCTGAGTTGACCAAAAGTCCACGCCTCGAGAAATTAATTAAAAGCCCATTGGACTTTAATTAAATTAACTTTGGACGTTAATCGGGCTTTGAGACCCGTAACGATTAAATTTGGAATTTAAATCGTAAAAGGTTTATTAATAAAGTGTAGTATTTAATTTGGAATTAAATAGTGAATTAGTATTAAATACATATTAAATTGGATTTAATGTTGTAGTTTAATTTAATTTAAGAATTCGTACTTTGAGTACTTATTCGCAAAACGAGTTTGACTCGAACAAAATCAAATCATTGTTTGAATATTGGATGATCACTAATTATCAGATTAATTAATTGGATTAGATTGATTGATAACATGCTTGTGTGAATACATGGTTGCGATGCATGAATAATGTATATCAGATGGATATTAGATGGGTGGGGCAATTTTAGAAATTATTGTAATAAATTTGATTTATTAATTGGACCTGCGTGTCCAGCCTTATCACCCCCTTATTCTTTGTATTCTCTTCTCACATATTCCCCTCAATGTAAATGAGGTTTCTTTAGAAGTGTAGTGTAACGGGTAGAAGTAATACATGTGCTAGCTGGAGAGAGAAATGGAGAGATTTGCTCTAGGATCAATGTGTAAAGTATCCATCCGCATATCATTATTATTTTTCATATGCGCTTTATTATGTGTTTAGAATGCATGTTTAAGGGTGTATGATGATGAGAACTTAACAAATATAATAAATTGGTTGCCAATTTGCACTCGAAAAACCCTCAAATAATATTAAGCGTCTTTCCTTCTGTTGAGTGATTCTCACTCAAGATCTAAGACGGCATTGGTTTGTTGGCCAAAGACAAGGCCTTTGTCTGTCGAAGATGTGTTTGAATCACGAGAGCTTTGTTACATGTCAGTGTCTTGTCCAAGTTGTGGTTTGTTGGCAAAATTCAAGACCACTTCTTGTCCATCGACATTGATTACGAAGCTTTCCATGGTCAATGGGTCGCGTTTGACTGGGATCACTAAGTTTTTTGTGCCAAAGCCAAGGCTTAGTTGATTCAGAGGAAAAATGTTAGGTAATACATTGGATGTATTGGCATTTATAAGATATATGTTTAGGACTTGGATGTCCGCCTACTGGATCTAGGAATTGGATTGGATCCAATTGATCTTAGAGATCTACCTAGTTAATTATCATACAATTTGTTGGCCAAAGTCAAGATTGTGTCAAGATTGTGTGATATTTAACGGGATCCTAGCCCGCTAGGAAACACGGTTTCCCGAGTACTCGACAGAGGGTTAGAGGCTCGCCGAAAAATAGTGGGAGGCAAGAATTGAATTTGCAATATTCATTCAATTACTCGCCATACGCGCTCAAACAAATATCATTCGTCATATAAATTAAATGTTAGTTGGACTAATATTTAAATTGTTGTTTTAATAAACAGTTGGACTGTATTATAGTTGATTATATAATTGGATTATAGTAATCAATATATTTGAATTAATTAATTTCAATTAATAGTTGATTTTATAGTTGGACTATAGTAATCAATATAATTGAGGTTAATTGATTTAAATTATATTTGATTGTATAGTTGGACTATAATAATCATTATAATATATAGTACCACAAATCGTTGATTAAATAGTTGGACTATTAGAATCAAGATAAAAATGAAAGATTGACATTTAAAACATAATCCTAGGGAAAATGTATTTAAATGGTTTAATTTTTCAGATTGGGAATAAATTTCAGGATGGTCCTGAAAACTAATAAGTTAATTTATTTGATAAAATAACATATTAGGCCTAAGCCCGGAATTAAGCAAAAGGTAGAGCATAAATCTTTGGGAGATTTATGTAATGATAACTTTAGTGCTTAATCCATTAAAATTGCAATAGTAAACTCTTGGAGAGTTAATGACTATTCTCAAGGAGACAAAGTCAAAGTTTGCAATATGGCATGTAGCGCAAGGCGCACTTTACTTCGATATTCTAGAAGGCCAAGGCTTGGCCAAAGGCTTCTAGAATGTTGAAAAAGGGCAAAGGAAAAATCATTATAATCTTCTGGGAAGATAAAAGACATATCCCAAAAACGAATTGAAGACGGTGCAAGGCTCCGACTTCAAATATGTTTGTCAAAGATTATGTTCATTACTAGTATTGAAATTGGATTTTAAATACTTAGTGTGGTACATAAATATATACTAATGTTCAAAATCTGCTATGAGCATGATTTGGAAACTGTTATAATGTAACTAGTTTGACTAGATACATTATCTCTATATTAGTGTTTAACTCGCTGAGGGTGAACCTTTATATTCTAGAACACTAAAGTGTTTCATTATATAAAGATGATATTGAGATAAACACATTAGATGTGAATAACAATATTTATATTTAGAATATAAATAAATTCTCAAACGTATATAATGACAAACAAATAGCTCAAACTGATTTGATCAGAAGAAACCAATTGTGGCATTGTTGTCTGGGACACAATTAAACAAGAATCGTATATCCGCACTTTTGAAGAGCGGGTACCTGGACTAATTTGATTCCAATCAAATAAAGTCTACGAATCTAGTTTATTGGGCAAAGTGTCTAAAACACTATTTACTTGGTAAAAGTGTAAAATGCCACAGACCTGTTAGCTCTAGTTCATAGTGAAGCAAGTGGGCCCATGTCTAGCTAGGCTAGATGTGGATATGAATATTTCGTGACCTTACGGATGTGGCATCGCGTTATGGTTATGTGTTTCTTTTGAAGAACACAAATCAGAAACTTTTAAAGTTTCGACACGAAATAGACGAACAGATCGGCTAAAGTATTAAATCGTCACGGTAAGACCGTAATGGAAAATATTTAAGCAATAAGTTTCTTAAATACTTGAAAGAGTATAGTATTCTTTCAATGAGGACTCCTCCCGGAACACGTCAAAGTGACGGTGTGTCCGAACTGAGTAACCGAATTTTGTTGGACATGATAAGGTTAATCATGAGTCGCTCTGAGCTACCATTTCCTTCAACGGATAAGCATTAACAGTGCAGAACTTATTTAGAATAAGGTTCCATAAAATCTGTTTGACAGATTTCGTGCCAATTGTAGGTTATCATAGGGATATCATAAGTATTGTACTTATACAACTCACGAGAGAACAATTATATTGTTGCTCACCATGCGGTTTTCCTAAGAGGAATACCGATATGCAGTGGTAAGTGGGAGGATAGTAAAACTCGATGAGAATCAGAGTAATACTATTCCAGGCACCGATTTCTAATGGAATACAAATAGTTCATCAAGGATGGAACTACACCATTAATCTTCGAATACACAAGAACCGCGTATGTCAGAGAGAGTCAGAAAACAACCTGGGGTATGGGTTTCTGATCTCACCTCATAAAGATGTCTATCTTATTGAGGAATACCAACTGACTGCGTATGAGGAAGTGATACAAGGTATCGACTCCTTATTATGACAAAGTGTCATGAGTCCGAAATGGATTCCATGTATATCAACAAGTTTAGAACTAGTTGATGTACCGCAAGACATTGTGCCTATTGGTACTATATAAGTCTTCAAGGAAGACATACATGGAAGGCAACATACCAACGTACTAAGCTAGGCTTGTAGCGAAAAGGTAGAGTTATCAACACTGTGTTGATTACGATGAAACCTTTTACCTGTTGCCACGGTAAATCCATTTGATAATGCTTGATGTTGCTGCATGTTTCATTTATGAAATATGGCAGCAGAACGGCAAAACCACTTTCCCTAACGGAAACCTTTTGGAGGATGTTTACAACATCCTGTCGGTTTTGTCGTACCAAAACTAGCAAACAAGGTTTGCAAGTTATTCGATCCACGTATGGATTGAAGCAAGCATTAGGTTCTTGGAATTATTGTTTTGATGTAATCATAATAGTTTATGATTTAATTCAAAACGAAATGATTCTTGTGTATATAAGGAAGTTAGTGGGAGCGCGCTGACAGTGAATGTCCTGAATAATAATGATAATATGTCATTTCTTGGAAATGACATTCCCATAAAATAATCGGTGAAAGCTTGGCTTTCCTGAAAACGACTATAAGTCATCAACGGTACTATACAGTTTGAATAACGGTACAGTGAGCTGGAAATCTTCCAAGCAAGATACTGTTACCGAATAAACAACAAATGCGGGTTATTGCTGCAGCTGAGGCGGCAATAGAAGCCTTCTGGGACGATAATAAATCTAATTAGATTAGATATAATTCTGTTAGCAACTGAGTTAGGCTTGAGCACAGGCTAAAGAATTAATGGTCTCATCAACGATCCAGATACATACTTTGATATTCATCTGATTCGTTCGGATCATACATCGTGGCGATGTGATGATCGTATAAATCACATCAGATGATAATCATGAAATCCGCTGACGAAAACCTTTTCTCAGCAGTTTGAGCCAACCGTACATAGTTCGGGTGTCAGACACTCGAGTTACTAGCTATAGGCCAAGTGGGAGATTGTTGGACAATTATGACCCATAGCGTCACTATTTGTACAGATCATGGTGTTGTTGTACAAATTAACTATGTGACAAAGGAAATTGCACTCTTATCATTTGTGATTAGATCACCTAGATATATAAATGATAGGAGGTCCCTGTGATTTGTTCCTGGATTGAGAATGATATGAGACAGTATCAATCCACGAAGGATAAATCATTAAATATCCCTAGTCAGAGCATTATCGAGATTGGACATCGATGAATGCGTAAAAGACTAGTATTACACTTGTGCGTATTGTGAGGGCACAATGACATAGTTCTCATATATTTGGGTATATGATACTCATGCAAGTGTAATAGGAGGTTGTGTTTCTCCGATGGTATGGGAAACAGCTTCGCTCTGGATAAGACCCCCTCAGAATTCTATTGGTAGTATGACTATGTGTCTATGGAAGTCCGAAATCAGGGTATGTGTATTTGGTCTTAACCTGAGACATGCACCGCTAATGCATACGACAATCAATATACTTTGGTTGAGGTCGTCCAGGGCTTTAACCGGTTTCTGTGTACGCCAATTCTGGGTATATCGAGAATCGTAGTGTGTTGGGTGTGATGTCAAGACGGAAATGTCACTCCAGTCATATGGAGTTGATGATCGCACAAGGATACAGAACTGGTTCTCTATATAAGGTTGCAACCGTCGGGATAATATGACTTGGTCATGATTATCCGATATTAAAGAGACTAGTTGCTCGTAATCCGATATATGCTTCGTACGGAGCAGACACCAGCCCCAGGCCTCGAATGTGATCATCTGATACTGGACAGAAATACGCAATACTACGGTATACTACGCTTGATATAGATCCTTTATTCCTGTAAGGATATTTCCGGAGAATTGGGGAGGCATGGCGCTTTGCTAGAGGCCAACCTTGTCTTGTAATTCGGTATAAACGTAGTACGAGGTACTTACGTGTTCGGATAGTCCGACGACCGAATTTACTGCCAACATATCCTGGGATCTCATGGGTCGCTTCCCAAAGATTCACCGATGACGTATGGCTCGCACTTTTAATTAATCTTGGATTAATTAGATGAGAGAGAAAATTAATATGGGATTAATTGCGGAGATATTTTATCTGGGATAAAATATCAATTAAAGAGAGAGAACGATTAATTTGGAATTAATCGATAAATTAATATATTCGATATATTAAACGAAAATGGATTTCGACGCGGAATTAAAATTAGATTTTAATTCGGGCGAACGAATTAATTTGGAATTAATTCGTTAGCGACATGAATAGTGATTTCGTTAGGCGTAATCATTTAATTACGACGCAACGAAAAATTCATTAATTTGGAATTAGCGAACCCGAGCCCGAGATTATTTGCGAGCGCATTCGCATTTCTAATTCGAGTGCGGCACGTCAAATCAAGCGTCAAATCGCTAGTCGCTTCAAGCGTCAAATCACTTGTCACTTTGAGTGATGTGACTTGATTGATTGATGTGACTTGATTGATGTGATGAGTGATGTGTGTGGTTGGCAATTAAAGCCAAATGTGTTGGAAATGAACTTGAATTTCATTTCATGTGTATTAGATACACAAAATCACAAAAACCGTATAACACATTTTCCCTCCTCTCTCTCTTCTCCTTCTTCCTCTCTCTCACGCATTTCTTCACTGGTTTTCTGCTGGGCAAAACATGAGCAGTGAAGGGGAAGCAGTGTGTTTTTGTGGCAAGAACAAGAGTGCTAGCACACTCCGGGATCAATGCGAAGTGATAGGGAAGTCCACCCATGAGCCGGGAACCGTTTCACAAAGCTTGGAGCTTGATTTTTGATGATCAAAACCGAAACCAGTGAAGAAATTCAATGCACTGCCGTGAGCAGTCCATGAAGGGCAGTGAACGATTTTGTTGCTTCCTTCGTCTCTCAACCGCTCGATGTAAGTATTCTGCAACTTCCCTCGTTGTATTCACACGATTCATGCTTGTTTAATTCGATCTTGGAGACCAAGAATCACTAGCAGATTATTCATCGGAATGAGGTCGGAGTATCTCCCACATGGCCTGATCTTGATTGGTCCGAGGAGGTAACATTCCCTCGGAGCTAAGTATTTTACCAGCTCGATTTGGGGTAAGGTCCCACCGAGTTTGCATTATTCATCGGCATGGGATCAGAGCCTCTCCCCCATGGTCTGATATTGATTGGTCCGAAAAGATAACATTCCCTCGGAGCCAAGTACTTTACCAGCTCGAGTTGGGGTAAGGTCCCACCGAGTTTGGATTATTCATTGACATGTGTCGAAGCATCTCCCCCATGGCCTGATCTTGATTGGTCCGAGGAGGTAACATTCTGTCGGAGCCAAGTATTTGTTGGGGTTGGTGCTCAGAGCGCCAATTCCCGGTTGTATTTCTGTTAAATACTTCTGTAAAACATTATTATTATGAATAATATATGCAGTTTCTATAATATAATCTATCTTTCTATATGGTAAAGACGTAATGACCCTAGAATGATTAGTCATGATACAGTTGCAAAAGCGTCGCAACGGACATTGAGAAGTATCATGACGTTGTCATTCTCAGACAGTTCCTGGTCAAGGTTTACACTACTTGGTCAGTATAGTAAACCCGTTGAGACCGGTACATGTCGTATACTGGAATATATGATTCCAATGGTTTCTCAATGAACCATTAGTCTTGGAGACTAGTATAGACGTGTAGGTGTTTATAGCGGATAAACACTGAACGACTCACCGAAGATTCTTAATGGATGGTACACCAGCGTCAATAAGAATCTTCTTGGGTTGAGTAGCACTTGTGATTCTTAGACTTGAGATGCCATTGTGGGCACATGAGACATCTTCTACACTTAGACGGCAGTCACGTCACCGATCTATTTAGATCAGACCTCCGCCTGTTCGTTGGGTGTAGACAGATCCTCAGGGTGTCCTATGTGTATCAAGATAGGATCCGTCAGTTCTGTGTATCAGAGCATAGGTAGTCCATATGATTAGCAATCAGATAAAACCATGGGCCCGTGGTAAAGTTTAGAAGCTAGTTCTAAACATTCTTTTGAGATTGCTAATAGAATAGTCGACTGGATAATCCCGATAGAGATTTGGCGTTTACATCTATATCTCTGGGATTTATCCGGATACCTGTGACGGAGGAATTATACATTTGCCATGACCTCGACCTGTATGGTTCAGCGAGATTATCCGTGATCGTCATAATCTACGGGTGGATAGATTATGGACACGAAATTAGATTTCGTGACGGATATACCTGAATCTAGAGAGTCTCAATAATGAAACATACTCGTAGAGCACTAGAGCAACATTAATAAATAATATTGATTATTTATAAGTCGTTTAAAGGTTAAACGCAATATACGTGCTAAAGAGACTAGATAGTCATTTGCTTAATTTTTGTGTATTTACATTTAATACTTGATTAATTTAAATACACATTAATTAGTAGTCAAAATGAGTTATTTGACTTATATCCTAAATGAATATATGTTTTTAATATTTAATGTAAATATTATACATATATTTAATATATTTGTATTTGATTAATTAATTAATTATTTAATTGTTAAATGATTAAATTAATTAAAATATAAATATCTTATATTAGGATATTTAAAGTAAATGATGTTAGTTGCAATTGTTGACTTAAATAAATATCTATAAAGTAGTTTTAGATATTTATATTAAGATAACAAATTAATTTGAAATGAAATTGAAATGAAAAATTTGGTATATGCTTGTTGTTAAATTCGGCCAAGGCTTATTTTTTGCACAAGTATATATTGTTTTCATTTGCTTTTCATTTGGTTAACCTAATACATTTTACCAAAAAGAAACTTCATTGAAGAGACTTAAAGGAAGCTTGAGAAAGAAAGAAAGATCAAAGAAAAGCTTGATTTTAGTAGAAATTGTTCCTTAGGATCTAGGCAACATCTTGTGATGTTCTTAAGTTATTATTTTCATTATTTCTTGTGTTTTTGATGATGGAAATTTTGTAGAAAGTGTTGAGCATGTATGATGAAGAAAGCTTGTAACTATTGTAGTTATAACTACTCTTTTAAGGTTTTGGAAACCATGTTGCTAATCTAGAGTTATTGACCCACTCTTAAATGACCTAGATTTGATCTTGAGTTGTTTCATTGTGTTGAGACTTGGATTGGATGGAAGAATGATGATTGAAGTAATTGATTTAATGTATTTGGTCTAATTTGTCCAATTTGAGGAAATTGAAAAATTAGGGTTCTTGACTAATTCCAAATTTGGGGGTTTTCATATATGTTGTGTATTTGGATGTGTATATGATGCATATAAAGTTTCATGTTGATTGGATTACATCTTGATGTGTTTTGATGCATGAAATGACAAAGTGCACAAATTGGCACCCTAATGGTGCTCTCGGCCAAGACTTGAAATTTTGGGGATTTTGGTTGCTTTGGTGTTTTGATGTTTTGAACATGCTAAGTTCATCTTAGAAATGATTTAGAATCATTCAAAATTGATTAGATCAATTTCGGACTAAAATGGACAAAATACCAAAGTAAGGGTAATTTGGTAAATTCACTTAAATATGATTTATTGAATTTTATTTCATAATTTGATTATTGGAATATTAAATAAATATGTTTATTTAATTAATCCGAGAAAAAGTTTTGAAATCTGAAAATCGGATTTTCACCGCTTCCGCTGCGTTACCGGATTCACCCCCTAAAACCCCTACAGTATTTTACCAACTCGGTTTGGGGTAGGGTCCCACCGAGTCTGGATTATTTATCGGCATGGGGTCCGAGAATCTCCCCCATGGTCTGATCTTGATCGGTCCGGGGAGGTAACATTCTCTCGGAGCCAAGTATTTTACCAGCTCAGGTTGGGGTAAGGTCCCACCGAGTCTGAATTACCCCGAGACTATTTTTATTTGTGACATGGGGTTGAAGTATCTCCCCCATGGCCAGATCGAGCTCGGAATTTCTCTTCATGTCCAAATATTGGAGAACGAGTTAACAAGTGAGAAGTGAAAATTGTGCTAAGTGTTGAAAGCAGGAAATAAAGCATTCTGTGAGATATAAAAAAGTGTGTATATTATTACAGAAGAAAATTAAATTATTTGTTAAAAAGGGCCACTTTGGGGTCACCCTCACTTCTCAGCCCGCGCAAGGGCAATTTGTTCAGCCTGATCAGGCTCGGAAGGTAAAACCTCTGGCTCGGGCTCAACAGAGGGGATCTCAGTTTTAACTTGATCAGCAGTATGAGCTTCAACTCATGTAGTAGCGCCTCAGGCTCAGGAACATGGGCCTCAGGCTGCGACTCCTCAGGAACTGGGGACATGGGCATGGCAGTTATGGGCGTAAGGTCTTTAATCTGCTCTGAAGGAGGCGTGAGTAAAGCAAAGGCCTCGTCCTCTGAAAGTTCCCCCTTGCAGTATTTGATGGCAGTGTGGACAGGCCCCATATCCACCCCGGGCAATAACATCGGGATGATCTCCGCACAGTTTTCAATCTCGTCGAGCTTGGCTTTCTCCAAGTCTGCCTCCAGCTTGTCCTCTTTGCTTTTCAGGTCATCTCAGGTATGATCCCTCTCCTTAATTTTCGCTTTGAGTTTGGAGTTTAATTTGGCATTTTCCCACCTCAGATGTTTAGCCTCATCCTCTGCATCATCCATCTTTCTCTTTGCAACGATGGATTGACCGGCGTAAACACACACGTATAACGCAAGCACACATATCATTCAAGTAGTATAAAAATATCGATCACACAAGGACTTAATTCCTACTGTTGTTATTAATTATTGATACTATTTATTTACAAGTATCTAATTATAGGGAGAAGGGAATTGATTGCTTTTGGTTGGTTGAATGTGGATTTTGCTAAATAAAATACTTAAAGACACAAAAGAAAATACTAAGGAAAATAACAAAAGACTCAAAGATCTAGGGTTGTGATTTCACACAATATTATTATAAAGATGAATTGATTCTCTTATTTATGTTTAATAAATCAGTTTGCTAACCTGGAACACGAAAATATGCAAAAGCTTATGTCGATGGTCAGACACAAATACCCAGTATAACCCAATTGAACCATATCTCTATGTCAACCAAATTACTTGGATTCATTAAGATCAAGTTCCAATTGTGGCTACCCCCGCCCGACAGGTATATGTCTATCCTGTAAGGAAATCTATTAAAGGGTTATCTATCCTCAAGGAAGATCGTGAGATATTGAATCTAAGGCTGAAACTTAAAATCTCTATGTCTAGTTCATTTTAAGTTTACCATATCAATCTTATTGGTGATCAGACAACAAGAAGCATTAAGTTTAAGACTCAATAAACAAACTAAAGAATTACCCAATAAATAATTGAATTAATTATTAAGCCTAGTAATATTGTGTTCATCACTTCCCTAGAATAAAATAAAATGCTGGGGTTAGAGGATTCACATTTAATATTTCTTATCTATGAATCTCACTTATTATAATATATAAATTATTTTCTGTTCTGCTTTCTCATAAATAATAATATTAAACATTTAAAACCAGCCATATAGGCGGTAATCCATTTAGTCCAATTACACCAGTCATATAGGCGGTAATTATCTGTCACATAAAGTAATTTATATTTAGACCGACCATATATGCGGTAATAAAGTCTGCCATTAATTAATCCGGTTAAATTATAATTTATAAATTATAATTAAGTGAGATTTACCTAGATAATTATATTAAATGTTTCACCTTTTACCCCAGCGGTAAATTAACTACAAAACATAAAGTAAAAAAAAAAAAAGTAAATAAAATTTTATTACAAATAGTAAAAGTGCATAATTAAAAATACTAAAAGTGAAAATGCTAAATTAAATTTACAAAAACTAAAACACACAAGATGCAATCCTTAGAGTCCTTACAAAACTCAAGGAAGGCATGCTTTGAATTCTTAAATCGCGATGTATTGAAGTTGAGAAACAATTTGAAGTTATTTCCAGGAGCCATAAAATCCAAAGAGGAGCACAGAGGAAAGCACCCCCCCCCCCCCCAACATATCGATCAAAAAATCCAAAACATGTCAATTTTCAATTACTCTCTATAGTTAGTTAGTTCTGTAGTTAATTTTCTTTTAAGCTTTCCTCAGTAATTTTAGATCTTAATTCGAGTAAAAAATTTCAATTCCAATAAAACTCGATTTTTCAGTTCTCTGTAATTTCAAGTCTCAATTGCAGTAAAATTTTTGTTCCAGTAACTTTTAATTCTTAGTCTATTATTAGCATCCTCCTAAATTTCAATTGTCTATCCCTTACAGGCTTCAGAGAACCCCTAATTTTTAAGATTGTCTAATAAAAGTCAATTTTTTTACATTGAGAATTCACTCTTCTGGTATGCCCGCGCACAACTCAACTTTTGGAGCCAACACTTATATTTTTAAGACCATAAGAATTTAAATGTGGATGAATCGTCATGTGCCACCTCATCTACATCTGCATTTGGTTTAAAAATTACGATTTCTCAACTTTCAAAATTAATCAAACATTGCCAATCTTTAGCACCCTTCTCACATATTACTCCTCTCATTCAACAAATCTCCATATCTTTATCTGGTGCTTGTGACTGCAAAAATGGTGACAAATTTTGAGATGACCAATTTCATTGAACATTTGTACACTCTGAATGTCAGAAGTCAAAATTAGGCCATACAAATTCTTTGGATGCTTTTGCTTTCTATAATTCACCTGACTGAGAATATCAATCAGTAAAAGCAAAATGGTACCAACGAATCCACAGACACTAGTACAAGGGACAAACCAAACTGGCTTCTTCACTGAACTTCAATTTTGGTCCACCTATGACCTTAACTTATATAGCTTGTATTGACCTTTTAAGAATGTGCTTATGACTGCCAAAACATTGTTGCTTGCTCCTGCTGCAAGCAGTGAAGTGAGGAACATAACCCAGAGGCGGCGCCGTTAAGCAAAAAGATATGAACTATGAACAGAATCCCCATAAATAAAGGAATGTCAAAAAGCTGAAGAACTGTCAGCATTTTGGTAGGCCACTGTTAAGCATTCCCATTATCAGAGCTGCTACAGGTTTGATGAGGAAGGACAGAATTTCCAAAATTTCCATCCAAGCTCATCTGCTGTACTTCTTGTGGAGATAGGATCTTAATGAAGCGGACACAGTTCACAAACTCCCTGAAAACCCCCAAACCAGATAACGTGTTAGGCAAATCAATTATATTGATATAACTCATAAGGATTGTAAATCAGTTAATTCTTCTGAGTGTTACAGTTTTATGTCGATAAAAGTTCAAGATCAGGTTCCAGAAATACGATAATATAGATAAGCATATGATAGCTCATAGGTCAGTAAATAACTCACTGAGTGGTGAAACTTGGCTTGCTTCAACAGAATTAAATTATAGTTATTAAGCAGAAGGCTGGCTATAAATTACTAATATATTAAGTGAAGTTAACAATCAAAATTCAAATACTGGAAAGGAAGCAAAAGGGCTCACTCCCACGGGTCATCCCCGACTAGCAGGACATCATTCTCATGATCCACATACACAAGCTTCCAGCCTATCCTCCCCTGGTCTTCAAGTTGCCCCTCTATGCCAAACCTACGAGCAAGATCTTGCTTCAGCTCATCATAACCCGAGTAGCGTGTGATATCAATAGATCTCCCAACAGCTCCACGTTTGTAAACCTATACAAATAATGTACTAGATTTAAGAGCTTGACTACTTTGAATAAAAGAATGGGAAACACTTGGCTTATCTGCTGAAATTTAAATCTAGAAAATAGGACCTTGGTATATGTCCGCATTCTCTGTGGAAATTGGGGTGGTGGGGCCCAAGGACCACTGTTCAAGAAACTGCCATCGTTAATTGTGGAATCGATTGAATTAAATGCTATATCTGGAACTCCAAATGACTGTGAAACAATTGAGGAAGAGAGCTCTTGCTGAGCGTCTTTGGAATTTTCGTAGTTTGTAAGCATCCCTCCAGAAGTTATATTATTGGAGAAATCCTTCCCTCCCATCATGCCCCCCTTTGTGAGCAATGGGTCAGGATTCATGGATCCCAATGAGCCATCAATGTTAGTACCATATGGGGCATTACTCCTGGGATCAGCCTGAACTTCCCCATCTTGACTTGTGTCTCTTAATATTGACTGCAGATTGTAAGACAACGAATTGTTCTTGTGCTGTAAATGGACATCATTCTGAGAAAGGCAAACTGAAGTTGCGGAAGATGATGTGTCCAAATAATCTGTCTGTGTAGCTGCACCATTTAGGTATGTTTGTGGGGCAAGCAAACCTTGGTTTTGAGCCTTGGATATGTTCACTGAAGGCTTAACATCAGATTTGCGTGGCAAATCTTTGACCAAGTTATCATCAGATGGCATGGTTTTCCAAGCACTGGGACTCAAAAGTGTTGCGGCAGACTGAGCCACTTCCTCTCCAATTCCAGCACTTCGGTGAACCCGACTATTTATTGTTGGTTGAATAAAATGTTGGCAGTTGTTTGTGGAAGGTGAATTGGAGCAAGAAGGATTATCATCAGTAATCACAGACTGCCCTACTCCTGCAGCTCCTGTCAATATGCTGTTACCAGCCGTTGAAACTTGAACGTTAATATGGGTTGGGAGGTGCCCCAAATGTCCAGGCATTTGAGAGAGTATGCCAGGTTGCTGTTTCTCAGTCTTCGGCTGCTGAGGAGGATGGGAGAATTGAACACTGTTTAAGCTGCTAGTCTTTGAAATCTGCTGTGAGATAATGTTTGACTGAGAAAGCGAGGTTGGTGTTAGCGGAGGTATTTCCAGAATTTGGGTGGGTGTCACAGATCTAGAGAAGCTCTGGGATGCATCTAAAAGCTGCCTTTGCTGATCTTGGAGTTGAGTAGGTTGAGCTGGCTGTTGCGGTGCAGTTTGCTGTAAAAGTGATTGCCGTTGTTGCTGAAGCTTCTGCAACAGTTGAAGCTGAATTTGCTTGTCAGAAATTTGTAAATTTTGGTTTATTTGATCAAGAAGCTGGGATTGCACAAGGTTTTGCTGATGGCTCTGGCCCATAATATGTTGCTGTTGTTGCTGCTGCTGCTGCAGGTTTTGAGGAAGGTTTACTGGAAGCTGAGGGTTTTGAATGGAAGGTTGCTGTTGAAGAAAATTATTAGTTTGGACAAGATTTTGGGGCTGAAGAATTTGTGCCTGTACTTGACCAGAGGGCAAAGCTTGACTAATCATATTTTGCCTCGATTGTTGAGTAATATCACCCAGCGGTTGCTGTGGTGGTATAATTGAGCCTAATGGGTTCATAGTGGATGGCAGCTTCAGAAGCTGATCAATCTGTTGCACTTGCTGTGGTAGACTCTGGCTAGTAAACTGCAAGCTGTTTTGCTGAGGTATTTGGGGAAATCCTAACTGACGTGAAAGGTCTGCTCCATTGAGGTTTTGTAGAATGGACTCAGGTAAGGAATGCATGTAACTTGACTGCATGGCATTCACCAGGGATGGATTCTGCTGCATGTTCATCCACTGGGCCAAGCTTAGGCCAGGCAGAGCCAGGGAATCCTTCATGCCAAAATCATCTCCGATCCACGGCATTGTCCTCTTGAATACATTATCCAAATCAGAAGCGTCGTCCTCTGCATTAGTATGAACCTAAGATAAAATATCTCTCACCAAAGCAAATTTTAAAGCTATTGATAAATAAGCATTTTCTCTTGCTTTTTATTGGATCAGAGGAAGATAATATAAATCCCAGGAATAAAGTAAAAAGCATTGAAGAGCTAATCATAATAAACTCAGCAACTTAGCACACTGGCGTATAATGCATCTCAAATACCAGATACTTTTAAGGTCAAAGATTGACCAAAAGAAGACAACAAGAGAGAATCTAATTCAAAACACATGTCCAACTTAATTCAATGTATTCGGCAATCAGCCAATGCCATCCACTTTTATCGAGGGCAACTAGTTAGGCCCTGTTGAATGGAAGGCTAACACACAATATCAAAGCATAAAGGGAAGGCCTATAAAACTCATCCATATTCTCCCTCAATGGAAAGTATAACACACTACATACAACCATCAAGTGAATGTCCATGCAAGTGGTATGCAGGACAACACAGTCTAGGAAAGGAAATCATATCATAAGTAACCAAGAAAAAATGACTTAATAGACATCTAGTATTTGGCATACCGGCTTGCCTTGGATGCTTGGATCTGAAGAATGGAGGAGGGCATATGAAAAATGGAGCAGTCACTGGATCAATCTCCCAAATTGAGACACGACTGCGCCTTTCCCCAGCAGTAGACTCATCCCAACCAACCTACTCATAGATATGGGTTAATTACGGTGAAAATAAAAATATGATAATGTTGAAATTGCTCAAAATGGCATGGTATCAACCTGCAAATTGCGCCATTGGGAGTTCTTCCATCTAACAGGATCCAGATCACTGATACCTGTAATTGTACCCATATACCTGCAGATCAATCGCCTTTAGATTATTATTTCATAAATATTTAAGACAAAACTTGCAGACCATTTTGTTCAAATTCAGGAAGGCAATCTGGAATCTTAACACTTATGAGTCCAGATCAAGAATTTAAAAGTAATTGCTTTAGTTCTATTTAGAGTAAGGTACCAAGAGGCTCAAATGCTAAATTATTATCTTTCGAATTTGAAATAATTAATGGTTATCTTTTGAGAGTTTTTCTCACCAACCATCATTAAAATCACAACGAGAAAATGTTTTAGTTTTAAACAACTACCTTCTCTTTCCAGACTCTTCTGTTTCAAACATCATCCTGAAGCGCATGCCAAGTGAGATTTGGTTGCTGTGCACTGCTTTGTAGTACTTGGCCAATGGGACGACAAATTCGGAAGGACTAGCCCTGCATTAAAAAAGTAAAAAATGTTATTTAGGGTGAGTTCTCAGTGCATAAAAACTTAAGTCATCGTATATAAACTTATTGAGGTGAACACTAGCTGACCTTGGATTATAAAAGACAGTGAAGGGACTATTATTTGCAGCTGCATGTGCTGCTGCAGCAAGGATTCCAATATGCATACTGTCACTTGATAGTACTGATGAGGATAGATTGGTGGGTTGCTTGTTAGCTCGCCTAATGCCCAATAGTAGCTGTTGCTCTTCATCTCTGCACCCAAATATTAAGCATCAAAACAACAATAAATGTTCATCTCAAAAAAATAAATGGATTATTGGTTTGTATAGATAGTGTGTTGAAACTATATGTGTGATCATATGATCAGCAAGAGTTTTGGATGTATAAAGCAAACATTTTGTGAAAATTATCTCCAAACAATGAATTTCCAAGGAATCTCGGTCAATTATTATTACCTGATAAATAAAACAGAGTCACCAGCGAAAAGCCTCTTTCCACTAACAAATAGGCTCCAACCTGTCGTAAGCAAGTTTCGTTTTGGTTTTCCTGAGTCGAGAGAATGAAGAATTGGTATTAGATAATTATATTGGGAAAAGGTGGCAATGTAATAATAAAAGCACTTTATGGATCCAACTAGTGCAATGTCATGGCTGCAAAATGGACATACCCCGATAGATATGACGGAAGGTCCATGCATTATCATGCAAATCCCTGGCCACAAGTTCTTGAGCAGGTGGTTGCATAGAGAAATCCTATCACAGGAAACAGAATTAAGAACAAACTGTGGAACGAACATGGTAGAACTTTCATATAAGGAAAAGCTGCTCACAAGAGGAGGGAAAATCTTCTCAGCTGCACGACGGGGCACAGAGAAACCTCCATGAGTGCTTGTATCACTTGCTGTCAAAGTTTTGCAGAAGAACTCTGTTGGTGGTTTGTTTGATTTCAGCGCTAGATCCGATCTCAACAATCCATCATTGTCATACTGAACACAAGATATTGGGAGGATTAATTTTGAGCCAGCAACTCGAAATTGTGCAGAGGTCATTTCTCTATATTTTCTAGGCATTGAGATTAGGTATGTCATTGCTATTTTAGATATAGTAGCTATGAATGATTTTATAGAACACCTACAGTAAAAAAAGCATATTATATAATGTGCTCCAAAGGGATGTTCATAGATAAAGTACAAAATGAAGATTGTTGAGTTATTAAGAACCAAGGCCTTACAGAAGGAACAGGTTGGAGGGTCATTTGAGCATACACTTCATCTGTTTCGGTGTCGGCCTACAAAATCAAAAGCACGAAAGTTGAAAATATTACTGCGAAATGCAAACCATGTGAATTAGGTTGTTGGTAAGACAAATGAAAATCAAATAGGGTCATGTGCATACAAGCAAGGTGACATTGAGAAGGATACACAATAGCTTTGATGGAAGATTAGGATAGTTTGGTATTTGACCATGAACGTCCTTTTTTATAGATGCTGCCACCTGTAGCCAAAAATTTCAATCCCAAGTTATATATAAAGCATGAACTTAAAGTCCAAAAAGAAGTTACTAATGAACAAGACACAAAGCATCCATTTACAATAATCCATCAATCCTTTAAGTTATATAACTAAAACCAACAAGTAATGATTAATGTTTAATGAGGGTAAACAAAATGTTTCACAATACTAACTAGTAACAACACAACTTATCTTAAAAAAAAAAAAAAAACACAACTTAAGAATGAATATGCTATTAAAAAATTTAGAAAAATACATGGTAACAATAATGAGTAAAAACTCTTGTACAAATTCTTCTATACAACTATAAAAGTGCCAAGTGTAGTGAAAAAGAACGGTACTATAATTAGATAGTCGAATATATAGTTTGTATCTCAACTAACGTGACATAAATGTGTAAGTTTGTAAATAATAAAGTCAATTAATATATTAGTGACAGTGGCACAAAGAAATAGTTAATAGAAAGTCAATTAATTAATTTTTTTGTTTGAGAAATTGAAAGCTAAAAAAAAATACATAAAATGAAGTTATTTTAACATTAAAGGAAGCAACATTATCTCAACTCAGGGTAAAATGGTATTTTACTAAAATCACCAAAAAGCTCGCGTCGACAAAATTACCAAAATATACAACTCCGTAGTCCGTAATTATTTACCCCCAATGAACAGGCAAAGAGAAACGGAACGGACCTGCTCGCTGTGGCCTTGTGGGAAATAGACGACGTGGGTCCCAGCTACGGGCAAATTCACCAACGGCCCTGCGCATGCGTGCCACAGTTCTGCGTTTATAGTCTTCTTCTCCCCTCCTCCTGTAATCACAACATCACCACGTGTCACCCTCCCACTCGCCAGTGTAATGTAATTAATATAAAAAAATTCTGTTTTTTTTTTATAACTCGAATAAATACAACTGAAGAAACGACACAAGCTTAAAATCTGATATATAAACATATATATATATATATATAGAGAGAGAGAGAGTAACTGACCTTCGCCGGAATTGGAGGCAGCGCCGGCACTGTTCGCCGGTGTCTTCATTGCTCTTTCCGACAACTCCGTTACAACCTTTTCGAAAAATTTGATTCACTGTCTCAATATGAGCTGGATGAAGCACCAAAAAGTTCCTTTAGACAAAAAAAAAGTTTCAAGTCAAAGAAAAAGTTGTTGGAAAATTTTTCCGGCGGATATTTCCCGGCGAGAGTGACCGGGGATAGAGGGGCGGGGGACAAAAAGAAGAGAAATAGAGTATAAATAAAAATGAAAAATAAAGAAAAATTAGTGTTAGTTTTTGTTAAGTTTCACATGAGACCAAATGCTATCACCCAGACATTTTCTTTCGGCTTTCTCTCTCTTTTCTTTTTCTCTTGAATATATATATATATATATATATAATAAAGTTGTTGTTTTTGGTTTTTTTTTTTTTTTTTTTTAATTTAACCATATGGTTAATCTGTATTACTGTAACCTGATGGTGTTTATTGAAGAAATAACTTGTAGGTCCTCCATTCTTGAGTTTTAAATATTAATTTTTTTTGAATCGTTGAAAATCCCGCCGCCAAATCACTCCTTCCGAGTTTAAATTGAGTGGGTGTAAAATCTTCGGCTGTCCCAGACTCTTATAAAAGACGCACTTCCTGAATTCGAACTCAAAACATCAATGTGAGATCATAAACCCTACATCATCATAAATGATCGAGGTTTTTAAATAACGTTACAAATAATTACATTTATTGTATTTCTTTTACACTTGATCGATCCCACTATAAAAGGGGTTTAGAAAATTATATTCATTGGGTCGGGTGGAAATGAGTGTGGCTTGGATCTCATATTTTCTAAGACTATATGATTTGTTCGGATCTTAAATATATATATGTTAGTGGCAAATCAACCTCAAGTCTTCTCGGTTCCGATTCTAGTTCCAGTTCCGGTTCCGATTCCACATAAGTGTGGAATCGGAAACCGACCTATTCAATTACAGTTCGGAATCGAACCGGACCAGTGGCCACCCATACCCTTATCCCACTCAATTGCTATTTTGTTTTTGTTTTTATCTTGATGGAACAGTAAAAGAGCAAGGAGATATACATGGATTTTATGATGAAACTAACTTTAAAAGACAATTATTTAATTTGTATTTATATTTAGAGATAATATTTTGGAATTTGGACAGGAGAAAATTTTTTATAGGAACGATTTTTATAGGGTCATTCAATTAATAAATGATATGTATTATAATTATTTTTTTCTTTTTGTTTTGATCGTCATTCTCAAAACATATCAAACACGTGTTATTTATTGATTGAATTGTCTTATACGAACAGACAAATAATCTTATATAAGTTTTTATCATACTACTGGCCTAAGGACGATAAATAAAAAAGTAATTTAAAAAAAAAAAAAAGATAAACATTGAAATTTGAAATTGTATGGAAACAATTGCAAATTATATCTTTAGTTTCTTTCACTAGTTATATTTAGTTTCCTCTCTCTTTTTTACAAAGTCAAAATTTTGGAGATGTTTCATGCTTAGTTCCAAGATAAAGTTGTGTTTACATTAAGTCATTGATTCATAAGACTAAAGGTCTTGGCTCTATAATTTAGATTTTAGTATTTTTAATTTTTAACTTATAAGCAAGTACGTCGTACGGTCTCCTCATTTATGCTAGTCCTATATTAATAATAAATAAAAATAATGATCTTACTAAGTGAAAATTAAGCAACTTCTTTGATTACATTACTTATTTATTTATTAATTTTATTCCAAAATACATCGAAAATGGATTGGGTGGCGCTGCAGTAATAATGTTATTGCAGCACCTCCCGTGATTTATACTTGCTGATGTGGCGAACATGTCTACGGGTGTGGGCCCAATTTGCATTAGCGATGTTGACAGCTCAGCAATTTTTTAAACATTCTATTTCCTTTGTGTTTCTGTCCTAACCTCGGACAATTATAGACCCATCAACAGTTACAATATCTACACTATTATCGAAATTGCTTGCACTTATGTCGTTGCACTGGTAAAATGGATTTTGTATTGGACTATTGGTTATGATTTTTTTAGGGGAATATTTTTTAACGATATTTTTATGATATTTTTATTTTAAATAATTAATTATTTGAGATATAAATATCACTAAAATATATCATTTATAATTATTATATTGGATAACATAAGAATAATTCCACGTAATTTCCTGAAATATTGTAAGAATTTCTCAATAAATTTTAGAAAAAAAGTCCACATATTTTAACCAAACCTCATCAAGCTTACAATAAATTAGATTTTAAATAAAATTTTGGTCTCTCTAGCCATTTATATAAGTGGGAAAATGTCTAAACTGAACCCAAATTCTAAATAAATTTTAATCCGAATTATTTTAGTGAATCAAATCAATTTATTTCGATTTGATTTTTGACAATCATTATATTTGTTTCAAGTTTTGTCCATTTTTCCAAGACCAAATTCAGAATCCAAATTTAAACTATTCTCAAACTGATCAAATTCAATTTGAATTTATTCGATTTTATTCGGGAATTTTTTGTCCAACTCTAATTGTAAATGTAAGGCTAGTACATATATCATGAAAATTGAAATTATTAGTGAAAATAAATTATTTTTATGTATTTTTTTGAATCATTGGAAATTCCGCCGCCAAACCACTTCTTCGGGCTTAAGCGGAGTAGATAAAACTCTCGACAGTCACGGAAAACACACTTCATGGATTTGAACCCATTACCTCAAGATGAAATCATTAGCCCTACACTAACAAATCATGCCTCTTCTATAGGCGTAATTAGAAAACGATGAATTATTTTTATACAACACGAGAATATACTTATATACATTTTGAAATAATTTTTATATATGTAAACTATTTCAAAATCTCCATCAACTCTATGTAGCAAGTCTAAAAGAACTATAAGATTAATTAATAAACGTTTCTTATTCCTTTCCATCCATTGTAACTTTTTGTTGAAGGTTGAAATTATTTTAATTTATTTTTGGCAAAAATGCAAAATTGACCCTCTAATTTTCACGTTTTTTCATTTCAGTTGTCACACCCGTCCCCTTAGGTAGGGTAGGGGTGAGACGGAGACTAGAAACTGGCAGAGTTTCCCCTGTAATATGGACTAATCCTCCAAATACAAGGAAAAATCTAAACTGAAAATAAAAACATCATCATAAAACTAGGATCTCCATGATCCAACTCAAAATAATATCCACAAAGGAAACACAACATCCTCAGTAACAAATAAAGGCTCAATGCCCAACATCACATAACAAATTCTCCCAAGGAATACATATCTAGAAATACAGTCTCAAAACATAACAAGACACTCTACTGTTGGCACAACCTTTTCTCTACTGGCTGGAATGATGACGAAACAGCAGATGAAGAGAACGATCTACTAATCTGCTAAACCTGAAATGTTAAGGAGTGGGGGGTAAGCTCACGCTTAGTGCAATGGATCACAGCTCAGTGCCGTGGATAATCAAGTAACAAGGTGGATCGAACAAGTCTTTCATAATATAAAAAAATACATAAGCTCTAAATCGATATCTCAAACATTTACTTGAAATCATAAATCACATTTGTCTCATTTCTCATAAAACTCAAATCATAAATCTCATTTCTCATAAAACTCATACTGTTCAAAAATACTCTGTTTTTCATCTATATGCACTACCTCATGACAAATACGGCAAAGCTGGCAACATGGGGCTTCCCCACGGCAAAACTGGCATCCGGAGCAAACTGGCAACGTGAGACCTTATCTCACGGCAATAACTGGCAACATGAGACCTTATCTCATGGCAATAATCTGGCCACATATAAGTACACGGGGTGCATCCTAACATAAAAATCATTTCCAAAATCCATGCTCATATATCTCAAATCATGCAAGTTTCTCATATATCACAAACACATGATTTCAACATAATCAATATTCGATCCATACCTTATAGCAAAAATATAAACTTTCTAAAAACAAACTCATTTAATGCATTTCCTTAAAATTCATTTAAGAAAACATACATACTATATACTTTTAAAAACATCAATGTTACAGGTTTATCCACGCACCTGGTGAGCTGACTACTGAGAAAGGACCTAGGCAGCAGGACCGCCCTGCTTACAATATCATGATCACCTATAGAGATAAAAGAATTTACTATAAGGAACATAATCCTAACTAGAATAGATGAAAGAATATGCGAGAAACGCGGTTCGGTCGTTCTCGTAAACTTAACGAAAATCAAGATTCGGAGGTCCAAAACTACTCGGAATGGTCTGAAATTCGCGGAGGAGACTCGAAACATCGGCGGCGAAATTCTGTCTGGCGCGTGGGTTCCACGCGCCACCGCCACTGTTACGCGCGTGGGATTCACGCGCCGCCACTTGAGTGGCGCGTGAGCACCACGCTCCGGCCAAAAACCAGATTTTCTGGTGGCCGTGAATTCCTCTCCTCATTTCGGTTCTAATGGCGCTGACGGTTCGTCGATCGGAGTCCGGATTAACGGGAAATCGAGAGAAAAACCATATAAAAGTTTCTTACCGAGATTTCTCTGAAAATTGGAAGTTTCCCGAGATGAAACCACCACCAAAATGATCATCTCGACGAGATCTACACTTTTCCTTAAGGGCTCGGTCGGATTTGAGCTACGGATTGATCGAATCGGAACGAAAACTAAAATTTCTCTATTGTTCTTCTTTTTCTCTTCTTTCTCTCCTCTGCCTCACGTCCCTCTCTCTCTCACTCATGTATATCTCATTTTTCTATTATTATATTTTTTTATTATTTCTTTCTTTCTCTTCTTACGCGTCTGCTGTCTCTTATCTTTCTTATCTTCTTTTTCTTTTGTTTCTGTAAATGCTGAATAATAATAAATAAAATAATAATAATATCTAATTCCGGAAATTACCAATATGTCCCCACTAATAAGGGTACTTTCGGAAATATTCACTTTTGAAGCCCTTCTGATGCGATTCTCGAAATGGGTTCAACGCGAAAGTTGTTCGTCTCGGAAAAACGAGTCTGATGGTTCAAGAATCAACTCAATCGGAGTTCGTTTGCTAAATGCAATGGCCAAAACTGTAAACTATACGCATATAGTAAAAATCACGTAACTAATTTTTGGTCCCCACGCGTTTTCCAACGCGACGAAAATTCATTTCATATTATTTTGATCCTTATTCCATCACTTAAAACACTTATTCTTCATTATCATTCTATTCCAGGACTATATCGACAGTCTGGGGGAATCTCCTAGAACAGTCCCGAAAATCTGGGATGTTACAACTCTCTCCCCCTTGAAAGAATTTCGTCCTCGAAATTCACATACCAAAGGGTGGAAACAAATGAGGATATCTATTCCTCACGTCTTCCTCACGCTCCCATAATACTTCTGCTTTCAAGTGTTTACCCCATAGGTAGGGTAGGGGTGAGACGGAGACTAGAAACTGGCAGAGTTTCCCCTGTAATATGGACTAATCCTCCAAATACAAGGAAAAATCTAAACTGAAAATAAAACATCATCATAAAACTAGGATCTCCATGATCCAACTCAAAATAATATCCACAAAGGAAACACAACATCCTCAGTAACAAATAAAGGCTCAATGCCCAACATCACATAACAAATTCTCCCAAGGAATACATATCTAGAAATACAGTCTCAAAACATAACAAGACACTCTACTGTTGGCACAACCTTTTCTCTACTGGCTGGAATGATGACGAAACAGCAGATGAAAGAACGATCTACTAATCTGCTAAACCTGAAATGTTAAGGAGTGGGGGGTAAGCTCACGCTTAGTGCAATGGATCACAGCTCAGTGCCGTGGATAATCAAGTAACAGGTGGATCGAACAAGTCTTTCATAATATAAATAAATACATAAGCTCTAAATCGATATCTCAAACATTTACTTGAAATCATAAATCACATTTGTCTCATTTCTCATAAAACTCAAATCATAAATCTCATTTCTCATAAAACTCATACTGTTCAAAAATACTCTGTTTTTCATCTATATGCACTACCTCATGACAAATACGGCAAAGCTGGCAACATGGGGCTTCCCCACGGCAAAACTGGCATCCGGAGCAAACTGGCAACGTGAGACCTTATCTCACGGCAATAACTGGCAACATGAGACCTTATCTCATGGCAATAATCTGGCACATATAAGTACACGGGGTGCATCCTAACATAAAAATCATTTCCAAAATCCATGCTCATATATCTCAAATCATGCAAGTTTCTCATATATCACAAACACATGATTTCAACATAATCAATATTCGATCCATACCTTATAGCAAAAATATAAACTTTCTAAAACAAACTCATTTAATGCATTTCCTTAAAATTCATTTAAGAAAACATACATACTATATACTTTTAAAAACATCAATGTTACAGGTTTATCCACGCACCTGGTGAGCTGACTACTGAGAAAGGACCTAGGCAGCAGGACCGCCCTGCTTACAATATCATGATCACCTATAGAGATAAAAGAATTTACTATAAGGAACATAATCCTAACTAGAATAGATGAAAGAATATGCGAGAAACGCGGTTCGGTCGTTCTCGTAAACTTAACGAAAATCAAGATTCGGAGGTCCAAAACTACTCGGAATGGTCTGAAATTCGCGGAGGAGACTCGAAACATCGGCGGCGAAATTCTGTCTGGCGCGTGGGTTCCACGCGCCACCGCCACTGTACGCGCGTGGGATTCACGCGCCGCCACTTGAGTGGCGCGTGAGCACCACGCTCCGGCCAAAAACCAGATTTTCTGGTGGCCGTGAATTCCTCTCCTCATTTCGGTTCTAATGGCGCTGACGGTTCGTCGATCGGAGTTCCGGATTAACGGGAAATCGAGAAAAAACCATAAAAAGTTTCTTACCGAGATTTCTCTGAAAATTGGAAGTTTCCCGAGATGAAACCACCACCAAAATGATCATCTCGACGAGATCTACACTTTTCCTTAAGGGCTCGGTCGGATTTGAGCTACGGATTGATCGAATCGGAACGAAAACTAAAATTTCTCTATTTTTCTTCTTTTTCTCTTTCTTTCTCTCATCTGCCTCACGTCCCTCTCTCTCTCACTCATGTATATCTCATTTTTCTATTATTATATTTTTTTATTATTTCTTTCTTTCTCTTCTTACGCGTCTGCTGTCTCTTATCTTTCTTATCTTCTTTTTCTTTTGTTTTCTGTAAATGCTGAATAATAATAAATAATAATAATAATAATATCTAATTCCGGAAATTACCAATATGTCCCCACTAATAAGGGTACTTTCGGAAATATTCACTTTTGAAGCCCTTCTGATGCGATTCTCGAAATGGGTTCAACGCGAAAGTTGTTCGTCTCGGAAAAACGAGTCTGATGGTTCAAGAATCAACTCAATCGGAGTTCGTTTGCTAAATGCAATGGCCAAAACTGTAAACTATACGCATATAGTAAAAATCACGTAACTAATTTTTGGTCCCCACGCGTTTTCCAACGCGACGAAAATTCATTTCATATTATTTTGATCCTTATTCCATCACTTAAAACACTTATTCTTCATTATCATTCTATTCCAGGACTATATCGACAGTCTGGGAATCTCCTAGAACAGTCCCGAAAATCTGGGATGTTACATCAGTCCTCTAACTTTCAGTTTTGTCAATTCAGTTATCTAACTTTCAATTTTTGTCAATTCAAGATTATGTTATAAATTCGTTACTGCTGCCAAAACGACGCCGTTTTCCTCTAATAGTTATGCGCCCTAACATAAATACTAAGTAAATTTTCAACCCTCTCCCTAAGCTCTCAAATCGGTCTCATTAGCTTCAAAACCCAATTTTGATACTAATTTAATTTAGGCCATATTAAATTAGTTTTTTTTTCTTATTTTTTTAAATAGTAAAAGAAAAAGAAAATAGGCTACAACAATTTAGAAAATTAATAAATATAATTTTAATGATAACAATAAAAATTATATTCCAACAATTACATTTCAAAATGTAATTTTAGAGATTATATTTCAAAGATAAGTGATGTATTTTTTTAATTTTTAATGACAATGTAATTTATAAATATAATTTTAATGTAATTTAGTAACTGTTCAATTTTATTTTCTCCTTAAATTACATTTCTAAATCACATTGTCAAATCAAATATTACATTACATTAAATAAATCAACCTTAATTTTTTTTTTTTGTGGGGAAAAAAAAAAAGAAAAAACATGATGAGGTATTTGTTTTTGGTGGTATTATGAAGCTAATTTAACATGTCGTTTTAACAAGGCCCCTTGTGTTTTATAATATTTTCAATTTTTTTGATAACATGTGGGGACAATTGAATTGATATGAACTATGATGAAGGCAATGACAATTGACAATAGGTAAAAAGACATGATGAGCATATTCACTCAATGTAAGGTCAAAATTCTTTCTTTAAATAGTGAAATTTAAGAATAATGGAGTAATTGCTTCATTTAGGTAAAGAGACATCATGAATTGTATTTATTAATTGTCAAATATATATGGTCTAAATGTTGGGGTGCCAAAACGAATCAATGAATCGAGTTTGTATCGAATCATAAACGAATCGAATCAAAATGTGATTAATTTGAAAGTACCTACAAGCACTAGCGACAAAATCTCTATACCCAAGAGGGGGGGTGAATTGGGTTATCGCTATAAATGCGGAAATATAAAATCTTTGCCGATTTTAAGCTCTTATTACCAAGTGGGAGTTTTAGGTCAAGTTTCTCTATTCAAATAAATGGCATATATGCAAGTTTCTTCAATAGGTGTAAATACAAATAAACTTGCAAGTGTATAAAAGAGTAGGGAAGAGAGATACAACACCGCGATATATAGTGGTTCGGCAAACCGTGCCTACGTCCACTCCCTCAAGCCTCGCTTGAAGATTTCCACTAGAATCGAGTTTTCGTGGTTCACTCGTAACCAAGAGTTTTCCGCCAAGGCACACTCCGAACCTTTTACAAGATTGAGTTTTCTACGTAGGTGCACTCACAACCTTTACAAATTACCCAAACAATGAGATTTCACAAACCACAAGTGTTTTTGATATGAAAGATTTACAACACACTTGGGCACTCACAAATAATAAGAAGATTGTGTGAGAGCAAACCCAAGTGTTCTAAGCTCACTAAATGATGTGGAAGATGTGTGTGTGAGCTTGGATGAGTGTTTATGAATATGAAGGTGTATGACACTCTTTGTTTGCCTTAGAGAATGTATATGAAGGTTTTCTAGATCTCTGCCTAAGGCAAAGGAGTTGGGGTTCTATTTATAACAAAATGCAAAGTTTTCCCCAACTTACAGCGAGACCGGCGAGCACACGGCGCGAGGGGACCGGCATACCGGTCTAGGGCTCCAACGGTAACATAACGTTCAAAAAACTAGCCGTTGGACCGGCGAGCAAACCGGCGAGGAGACCGGCGAGGAGCTCCCTGGTTCCAGAGAGCATTATTTGCTCAGCTAAAACCGGCATGGAGACCGGCGAGCAAACCGGCATGGGGACCGGCATGGAGCTCCCTGGTTTCAGTATGTGCATGATCAGTCAAGACTGACGACACTTGGTATTTTGGCCGTAACTTTCTCTAGAAAAATCCAAATCATGATCCGTAAATTTATACATAAACTAGACACATAGATCTAGCTTCTGTAAAAAATTCAGCTCCAAAAACATTAAGATGAATTTTATGGAATTTTTCTAATGTGACGTGTATGCAGAAAACGCACATCTGAACATGTTGTACTAAAAAGGCTCTAGCAAAAGTTATATGCATCGGAATTATGTTCCGTTTGAACCGTAGCAAACTAGAGACACATATCTATCTAACGGTATATTATTTGAAGTTTAATTCAACCGTTTGATAGTTTTTGGAAGATCATTTACCGATGCACTTGTGCATAGAAATTCATTTTTGTGCAAATAAAGTGCAAATGATTCTTTAAGCATTCTAATCCATTTTAAATGCAAGTGATGCAAAATGTATGATTCCTAAGAGCTTTAGATCACTTGAGTAAACTCACTTACAATAAAATTTAGCTCTTAATCATTATCTTCAATTTGCCGCTAGTCTTCACATTCTCGCTCTTCACTCCTTATGCTTCGACACTTTTTGTATTGCTTCGTGTTTGCACGTCGAAGTCGTCAATTGCGTTGACGTCATCAAAATCCAATTACGCGACCAATTCGCCAATAATCTCCCCCTTTTTGATGATGGCAACCCCTTAAAACTTGTTGATACTTGTGAGCTTCTTTGAGTCCAAATTTGACCATTTTGCTCCCCCTCAACATAAGCTCCCCCTCAATGTGTGATTGTCTTCAAAATAGCTCTATAACAACTTGACAAACACATTAGTACATTTACTCCCCTTAAACCAAGGGTGAGGGTTAAACAAGTTTTAATCTCATTTCTAATGATTTCTCCCCCTTTGACATTATCAAAAAGTGGAGAAGTAAAATTTAAATCTAAATGAGATACCAATTATATATGTGCTATAAAAAGATATCAAAATAAAAAATATGCACATTTTGGCATTTCCCCCTTTTTGCCATAAGAAAATCAAAATTCATGCATAAAAGAGCATTTTTCAAAAGATAAATTCACATGAATACCATTTACAATCTAAGAGCATCTTAATCATGATTTCTCCCCAAATTTGATACAAATTAAAAATAAATTAATAATTCATTTGAATATCATATCACTTTTAAATATTCTTTCAAAATGAGTCATTTTATATCATGATACCAATTAAGACCAATGACTTCAATGCATTTTAATGATGTCTTCTTATGAATATCTTACCAATTACTAAACAATCAAAATCCATGCTTTTCATGATTATTCAATTATGTTCTAATACATACATTTCATGAAGTTCATCTAAGACTATGCCAATTACATGCATTTCATTTCAACCAATTAGTTCATATGGCAAGGCATATTCAATCAAGTGATCACATATATTGTATTTGACTCAATAAATTTCATGTGATACCAATTGAAATAGAATAGGGGTTTAAATATATGATTAAGGCACTAAAGGATATCAAATGAACAATTGATACCAATGGAAGTTTGAATACTTGCCTAATCATTTCGTATGCTTCAAAACATTTATATCAATTTGAAATATGCATACATACATAATTTAGAGGAAACGGTACCAATGTTTCCGTAAATACGGATTTTACCTTTACCGTTGCGATTCCTCATTTCCTTGAGCCTTTGGGATCAATTTTGCAATTCTCTTTAAAATCCATTCCCAAAGCTCCCCCTACAAATTTATCAATTACACTTTGGTACCCAAACTTTCTTGGGTCCATTGGGGTTAGTTTTGATTCCTTGAGGAATCCATGCATTCTTATTCACATTCATATACATGCATTCAAAAATTTTATGTCCCTTTTTGTTACAAGCATGGCATGTGACATTTTCATTTATAACATTCTTAGCATGAGAATCGGATGCCTTAACAAAATAATTCTTCAAAATTTTCTTTTAATGTAAGGCCTATATCCTAATCCTTCTCTTTTAAAAGCACATTTTTGGGATCCAATAAGCATATTAAAATTTTTATGTCCCAATGTGAATTTGCTAAGTAAGTTTTGCAAATCTATAACCTTAGTGTTTAATAAAACATTTTCATTCAATATAGATTCACAATCGCATGTCTTAGAGCTAGATGGCATATTTGATATGGCATTTTCAGTTCTAGCTTTTTCAATTTTAAACATGCATTTTCATCATTTAGGCATGCAGTTTCTTTTTCATGTTTGGCCTTTAAGCAAATAATCTCATTATCTAAAACATGAATTTTATCTATATAGCATGCATGTTCATTTTTAAGTATAGCATGCTCATTTTTAACTAACTTCAATTTCTTTTTAAGCATATCACACAATTCTTTTAAGCTATTAAAAGCATCAAGTAAATCATTATAATCTTGAGAATTGTGTACCTCTTCTTCTTCGCTTTCTTCCTCAATTTCAAAGTGGATGTCCTCATCCGTGATAGCCATGAGTGCTAGATTTGTTCTTTCTTGGACCTCTTCTTCTTCCTCGGATGAGCTGGAGTCGCTGTCACTCCAAGTTGAAGTTGCTTTCATCGCCCTTTTCTTCGATTTTCCTATCATTTTCCTCAATGGGCAATCCATAGCTATATGACCCGGTTTGTTGCATTCATAACAAACAATTTTCTTGTTCTTCCGCGGCCATTTTTTTTCTTTCTTTTCATTCGTCTTTGATTTTCCCTTTTGTTTTACGGATTGAAGAAGCTTCTTGAAGCTCTTATTTATTTGAGCCAACTCATCATCACTATCATTTTCACTTGAGCTTGACTCATCTTTTCTTCTTGCTTTTAAGGCCAATGATTTCCTTGTCCTTTTCTCATCTTCCTCCTTTTTATCCATTTTGATCTCCATTCATACTCAAGCAATTTGCCGACCAAATCATCCATCTTTAATGTGTTTATGTCGTTTGCTTCTTTAATGGAGGAGGTATAGCTTCTAAACTCTTTCGGGAGAGATCTCAAAATTTTCTTCACTTGATCCGATGTCCCGATGACTTTTCCCAAGGCTCCCAAATGGTTGATGATGATTGTAAACCTTGAAATCATGTGATCGATTTCTTCCCCGGATTCCATCTTGAAATTGTCCAATTCACACATGAACCGGTTGATCTTCGATTCCTTCACTTGGCTTGTGCCCTCATTGACCATTTCCAAAGACTTCCACAAATCATAAGCATTTCCACACTCCGGAAGTTTGTTTACTTGATCCCGATCAATGGCACATAGGAGTTGGTTGAGTGCTCTAGCATTTTGTGAGGCTATTTTTACATCCTCATTATCCCATTCCAAATTTGGCTTTGGAATATCAACCCCGTTGCTATCCTTCTTTGTTGGCATATTTGCACCCCGTGTGATAATCAAATAGGATTGCGAATCATTGGCTAGGAGATAATTTAGCATTCTCATCTTCCAATAATTGTAGTCTGTTCTGGTGTTAAAACGGAGGTCTAGTCGTTGAAAAAACCTCGGCAAGATTTGACGAGTTGCTTGTAGATGTCATGATCTATTCTCAGACGGTCAAGTCTTTCTAGAGAATACCTCGCTCTGATACCAACTGAAAGTACCTACAAGCACTAGCGACAAAGAATCTCTATACCCAAGAGGGGGGTGAATTGGGTTATCGCTATAAATGCGGAAATATAAAATCTTTGCCGATTTTAAGCTCTTATTACCAAGTGGGAGTTTTAGGTCAAGTTTCTCTATTCAAATAAATGGCATATATGCAAGTTTCTATTCAATAGGTGTAAATACAAATAAACTTGCAAGTGTATAAAAGAGTAGGGAAAGAGAGATACAACACCGCGATATATAGTGGTTCGGCAAACCGTGCCTACGTCCACTCCCTCAAGCCTCGCTTGAAGATTTCCACTAGAATCGAGTTTTCCGTGGTTCACTCGTAACCAAGAGTTTTCCGCCAAGGCACACTCCGAACCTTTTACAAGATTGAGTTTTCTACGTAGGTGCACTCACAACCTTTACAAATTACCCAAACAATGGGATTTCACAAACCACAAGTGTTTTTGATATGAAAGATTTACAACACACTTGGGCACTCACAAATAATAAGAAGATTGTGTGAGAGCAAACCCAAGTGTTCTAAGCTCACTAAATGATGTGGAAGATGTGTGTGTGAGCTTGGATGAGTGTTTATGAATATGAAGGTGTATGACACTCTTTGTTTGCCTTAGAGAATGTATATGAAGGTTTTCTAGATCTCTGCCTAAGGCAAAGGAGTTGGGGTTCTATTTATAACAAAATGCAAAGTTTTCCCCAACTTACAGCGAGACCGGCGAGCACACCGGCGAGGGGACCGGCATACCGGTCTAGGGCTCCAACGGTAACATAACGTTCAAAAAACTAGCCGTTGGACCGGCGAGCAAACCGGCGAGGAGACCGGCGAGGAGACCGGCGAGGAGCTCCCTGGTTCCAGAGAGCATTATTTGCTCAGCTAAAACCGGCATGGAGACCGGCGAGCAAACCGGCATGGGGACCGGCATGGAGCTCCCTGGTTTCAGTATGTGCATGATCAGTCAAGACTGACGACACTTGGTATTTTGGCCGTAACTTTCTCTAGAAAAATCCAAATCATGATCCGTAAATTTATACATAAACTAGACACATAGATCTAGCTTCTGTAAAAAATTCAGCTCCAAAAACATTAAGATGAATTTTATGGAATTTTTCTAATGTGACGTGTATGCAGAAAACGCACATCTGAACATGTTGTACTAAAAAGGCTCTAGCAAAAGTTATATGCATCGGAATTATGTTCCGTTTGAACCGTAGCAAACTAGAGACACATATCTATCTAACGGTATATTATTTGAAGTTTAATTCAACCGTTTGATAGTTTTTGGAAGATCATTTACCGATGCACTTGTGCATAGAAATTCATTTTTGTGCAAATAAAGTGCAAATGATTCTTTAAGCATTCTAATCCATTTTAAATGCAAGTGATGCAAAATGTATGATTCCTAAGAGCTTTAGATCACTTGAGTAAACTCACTTACAATAAAATTTAGCTCTTAATCATTATCTTCAATTTGCCGCTAGTCTTCACATTCTCGCTCTTCACTCCTTATGCTTCGACACTTTTTGTATTGCTTCGTGTTTGCACGTCGAAGTCGTCAATTGCGTTGACGTCATCAAAATCCAATTACGCGACCAATTCGCCAACATAATTTATATTCGATTCGTTTATTAAACGAATTGAATACGAATATTAATATCATAATTTACCATAATTGATTTACATTAATTCTTCATAAATATATACATATAAAAAATGTAATTAATATATTTATTAAAAATATCTCACAAAATATCGAAAATATTTTTTTTTCTATGGTAATTAGCCATAATTTCTCGAATCTTAATTGAAAAATAACAATAACTAGTAAAAGAAAATAATAAACGAATCTTAAACGAATAAACGAATCAATGAACTTAAATTCGTATTCGATTCGTTTAATAAACAAATCGAATCAAATTGTCCCATTTATTAAACAGATCCATTTTTTCAAACCCGTATTTACTTTAAAACGAATCGAATAAACGAATCCTCACCCAAATTGCCACCCCTACTGAAACGTAGTTGGGTGAGATTCTTCTATATCTTCATATTTATCATCAAATCAAAATATGAGAAATTCATTATATTGATATTATGATTCATATTTGTATTCGATTTATTTAATTTGCTTCAATAAAATTAAACAAATCGAATCTTAAAATTGTTTAAATAGTTTATTTGGAAAGATTGCTAAAGTAACCTTGTTACTTAATACTTTTTAAGAGTTTTATTATAATATAATTAAACCGATGTTAAACGAATTTGACTCGTACTCGATTTTTTGAATAAACGAATTATAAATGAATAAACGAATCACTGTGCATAAATTTATATACGATTCATTTAATAAAAATATCGAATCGAATTAATCCATTAATTAAATGAATCAACTCTTCCAAATCCACATTCGTTTCAATACAAATCGAATCGAATTAATTATGATCCAAATTTCCACCCCTACCGATGTGAGACCAAAAGTATGCTCTCGTTAATATTCAGAAGATGTTTATCTATTTATTAATATTCTCACGTTCTTACAAATATTGAGATTTTATGAGACTAACTAGAGAGGCTCGAATTCATGTCTTCAACATGAGTACCACCAGACTACAAAAGCCATCAAAGTTAATTCATGAAAATTAGACACGTGTAAAAGGATATTCCAATGTTCTCATAAAGATTCCATCCATCACTCCACAAAAGGAAAGGAGTAAGAAAAAAGAGTTGAAAGTGGAGTGCTTTCATGAAAAGCACTTTCTTTTTGCTGGTGAAAATTAGAAGCTTCTCATTATAGCAATAACTATGAGGGTGAGTTTTATAAACTATGAAACAAATGTTAGAGTATAAGTTAGCGTCAAAAAATAATATTATAATATAAAATTATGTTAACTTATCCGTTTAATGAAACGTGAAAACACAAGCAAATGAAAAAAAAACTGAGCCCACACTCTCCCAATATGAAGATACAATGCAATCTATTGCAGTGAATTTGGATATGAACCACACGATCAAGATTTGACTTGTGCAATCTAGGCCACACAGAATCAGAATATATGATACATGGGTAAAATTTGTGGATTGGCTTAAGAATAGTAGGAGAAATTGCATTTATTGCAAAATTTATGCCAATTCAATATGTTTCTATACGTAGATCCCACAAGCCAGCTCACTTGTCTCACTCAATCTATAATATGATGATCGAGTCGTCTCCATAATTATAAGATTATTTTATATTGGAGCATATAAGAATACGATTATATATTTTACGGTTATATGTTTTCTCATACGAGAAGATGTCATTTGAGCGTATCTCAATAGATATACATTCAAGCGTTTAGTCCAGTGTTGGAGACTAGACAATATCATTCATCTAGTTAAATATATCATCAAATTATAACTAACCAATCGTTTTTATATTTTAAAACATGTGAAAATCGATCGTAATTTTTAGTGTTCACTTAACATATGTATCTGAAAATTTCTAATTTGTTAGAATCTACCAACATGCATACATGGTGTTGGAAATGGTGATCGATCACCATTCACTTTTTGTATGAATATTTGATATTTATGTAATATAATATTTATTTTATATGAACGATATTAATATCAAATTAATATGCATGTTGGTAGGTTCGGCATTTCCGTTCCTCACTGGTGGGTGGCTAAAGTGATTAATATCAAATATCCACCTTTGTCTACATAGATGATATATCTACATCTAATTAATATGAATGATAAAATGTGAAACAACCTGAGACCCCTCCCTTTTTAATGCACGTCCATTGATCACATGGAATGTTGTGGTTGAGTCAGCATCTGAAATTAAAAGTTTGATTTATGACCAAAAATTTTAAAGCTAGTGGTCCTCAATTGTCTTAATTAATGGAGTACTTTAACTGAGTTCTTAAAATAAAATCTTATTAAGAAAGGATAAAAAGTATTAAAATTATATTTATGCTCAAGTCTCTTGTCTGTTTCCAAACTATTTTTTTTTTTTTTTTAAAATCGTTGGAAATCTCACCGCCAAACCACTCATTTCAGACTTAAGCGGAGCAGGTAAAACCCCTGACTGTCCCAGGCTCTTACAAGAAATACATTCCCTGGATTCGAACCGAAGACCTTAATGTGAGATCTTGAACCCTACACCATCAAGCCACTTAATATGTTTTAAATTCCAATATAATGAATTGTGATGATTACCAGAGAATATGTAAAGGTTTGGAACCTGGACAATGGCTTTTTTGAGTGTGATATTGAGTGGAGTGGAGTATAAATTACTTTTTGTTTCAGAAGCATTGGTCCTCATTTCAGTATTTTCAAACCAAAAAAAAATCAGATAAGAGGATTCTCCAAATTCTTGTTTTTTTGAAAGGAAATTCTAGTTAAGAATTTGGGACCAATGTGTCTATATTTGATGGTAACCAATTGGCAAATAGGGTAGCAGCTCAATCATATCAATGAATAACAAGTCCTATGAGTGTCAACCTAGGAAATGACCATCTTGTCTCTTGCCCATGGAGACAAATTCACCATATATGAAATAATTGAAACCAATTGAATTAGATAATTATATATAGATTTTGACAAGGAAATTTTAAAAAGGTTAAGAAATGCCATAACTGGATGGAGAAAATCAATAAATATAAGATTTGATAGCGGTATTTTCAACGTTTTCAAAAAAAAAAAAATTCGATGAAGGTTGTATTTTATTTCATTTAGTGAAGAATTGAAATTTACCAGATCTTTAACAATGGGCACATGAAACACTCCCATTCAATGGGGAATTTTCTCTCCTCGAGCATGAGGAGGATGTCATTAATTTACTGTTTTTCATTAACAATCTACTGATATTTAAAATCAAAATGTTATTAAATTTTAAATTTTTGTTCATATTAAAAACACATCTATCCACTCATATTTATGAGGTGAAAATAAGACTTTTTATTTGATATTCCGGTGTTGTGAGAATGAGAGCTCTAGATTTTTTTTTTTTTTTTTTGGAATCGTTGGAAATTTTGTTGTCGAACCATCTCTTCCGGGTTTAGGCGGAACAAGTAAAATTCCCGGCTATCTCACGCTCTTACAAAAAAACGCACTCTCTGAATTCGAACTCAAAACCTTAAATTGAGATTTTAAACCTTACACCATCAAGTCACGTCTCTTGAGGATGAGAGCTCTAGATGTCGAAGAGATATAACAAACAAAGAGCCCTAGTTATTGCAAACTTAAAATGGCAACTTGCTATAATAATGCCAACTTCCCAATTGATTGCTAAATGGGATTCCATATAATAACTATATGCACATCTTTTTCTTCAATAACAATGCTTGGGGACCAAAACATTGGCACATGATGAATAATTAATTCAATTCAACCAGCAGCCTTGAAAAATCTTTCTAATCAGCAAGAAGTACAATTCCAGCAACTACAAAAATATCAGTGATGCACAAAACTCCATCCATTCTCTAACAGTGCCACAATTCATGCAAACATTTATGCACAAGCATGTGGTCACGACATTCACAAAAGGACATGAAGAATTATGGTATTAAAATTAGGGCTGGCAAAAATATATGGATTCGCAAAGATTCCGAAAATTTATATTCGAATGTGTAATTAGAAAAATCCAAATTCATGTGTAAAATTTCCGGACTTGCACAGATCTGGAACCCTGAATTCAAATTTTTGAACAATCCCCCGGATCCAGATTTTTTTAAGAATATATTTATATTATCCGGATATTCAGAAATCTAAACTGGATATACCCACATATGGATATGGATTTCCCTAATAAAAAATTGATATAACATATTATCTTTTCCTATGTATTTTCTCAAGTCCTAAAATGAAGCTTATCGGTTTACCTCCGACACCTGATGTCTTTAGCTTCTGCTCCTGAAACACAGCTAAATTAATGAAATATATACATAACCTATCTGATCTCAACTCAAGAGTACTGTTGTTTTTTATTTTATTTTTCATATTTTTTCTTGCAAATGTGAGAAAATGAATGGAACGAACATCCATTTATGTTTGTGGCAGTGGCAACAAAGTAAAATTTATAATACATGTTCAAGTTAATGATTTACAGTGCACCTCAACACCTAATTAATGAACTAACCATAATTAGATCGGCATTTAAAGATTCCACTACATTTATCAGTTGAAGCCCTCCCTCGTTAGCGGGTGATGAAGACTCTTCTCCCCTTATGGAGGGGGTAAATTAATCGAATCGAATCGAAAATATCGGTTTGGTTCGATTTTTCGATTTATGTTCGGTTTATATTTGAGTTAAACTGATCGAATTGATTTAGTTCGTGAAACGCATCTATGAATCGATCAGTTTATAAAATCATGGATCAAATTGACCGAACCGATCAATTTGAAGGTTTATTCTTCTAAAAAATCGGTTTAGTTCGGTTTTGAACCGAATCGAATCAAAACTGAACCTCAAATATTAAAACCTAACCGAACCAAATCTGTTCAGTTCCGATCGGTTCTTAATTTCTTGAACCGATCAGTTTTCAATTTATCAAACCGAACCGACCTTTGTCCTCCCAAAACCATAGAGAAGAGTTGTATTTTTCACAAAGGATCGACTTGCGGTGTTTGATAACTATTTGTGTGATAGTTCTTGTTTTTGGTGAAAATATCAATCCTCTGTTATTGATTGTTTAGAAGATAAGAAGTTCAATGAAAAAAAAAAAAAAAACACATCAACTCAGGTTTTTTATCCTGGGAGAAAATCTTATATAAGACATGTTTCTCTTGTATTAATTAATAATTTTTTCTTTTATTAGTTTATTTCAAATTTAATATATATATGTCAACATATTAGTGAACGAGTATATCACGTGATCTGTATGCCCACTCCATATAAATATTTCTCCCAAGTTAGAATGATAAATGAAGGTGAATTGATGTTTTTAATAAGTTTCAGTAAGTTGAAGACACTAACAAAATACAATAAACCCAAAATAGCCCTCAGGGGCATAGTTAGATTGGAAAAAATAAAGACAACGTTTGGATTTGAGTCTTAGAAAAATAAGAAATTAAAATTATATTTGGGCTTACCCATACCTTATATTTTAAGAAAAAATAATAAACTCGAAATAGAAAAATTAATAGTGAATTTTGGATGGGATTGTACTTATGGATGACAACGGGTCAGTTATGATATGAGGATGCAAATGCATGTATTTGCCCCGTTTAACCACCGTATATGAAAATTTGACATGCACACATTGATAGGGATGAGAAATTTGTGATAAGTTTTGTAAGCGCTGATGAACACTAAAAAATACATATTTATTAAAAGAAAAATTAATTATTTTATACTTGTAGTTTCATTAATCCCCTTAATTTAACATATTTGTGAAATAACAATTAAATTTATATTTTATATATTCTTATTCCGATTTTTATTTATTGTGTAGGTAAAATACTACTTCGGATGCTCAACAGGAAAATAAACATGAAATCTGAATTCCAAGACTCATAAACCAAAAAGGGCATGACAGCTAGATTCAAATCGGACTTGGAAAATATTCACCGTATTTAGATTGGCGACAAAATGAGCTTATGATGTATTTAACTACACATATATTTTATATAAAAGAAAAGAAAACAAAAAAAAAAAAAGACAAAAGAATAAAAACAAACATAAAAGGACAAAATAGAAAAATAAAAATAAAAATAATAATACAATTGCTTTCCACATTTCGGTGGAAATCAATTGCAAGATTTGCTCAATTTTTCTTGCAATTGAGCAAATCGTGCAAGAGGTGCTCATCGTCTCATTTTCCTCAGCAAATTTCCACAAGTTTCTTTTGAGGCTTTGTGGGATGAGCTCTTCTGTGTATTTTTTTCCTATGTAATTTATTTTTCTTTTATTAATAAAATTATGCGTGTTTTTATTTATATCTTGTTCTACTAATTTGTACCATACTATGGTAAATGGTGAAACTAGTGGTACGAAAATATATGTGATTTTTATTTATATTATATTTTATAAATTGTGATAATTTTTCAAATAAAATTCATACTCTTTTCAGTTTATTTAGGATTCTTAACTAGCTGTAGACAGTCCCCGATTGACACAAATAATACTTGAATCCCATAAATGAGAAAGAGCATACTATTAATGATTTGAATAATTGAGTACTTAACTGGATTTGTTATAGACAAATATTATCACCGTCTTTATGGCTGGTTTTATATGTTTTGGCATATTTAGTATATTGGTAGGACTAATTATCAACCGGATGAATTAAATGTGTTAGCATATTTAATATCTGATAATTATGAAATAAATTGATTTGAGAAATAATTATAATATAATTTATATTTTATAAAAAATAAAAATTATTTTATATTTGAAATATTAAGAGTGGATCCTTTAACCATAGTATTTTATTTTATTATTTTTATTTTATTAGTTGAATTATTATTTTATCTTATTAAATTTATCCCATGTGGATCGACCTCTGACTTACCGGGTTATTTTATTACTTCGACACTCTTATACTTGAGAGTAAAGAACCACTTTATGAGTGTGTCAAAAACATTGTTAAAAGGAAGTGTGGCGAGCAACATAATCACATGAGATTAAATTATTTTGTTTGAAATTTGAATTAAGGTGTGTTCCACAATATATGGTATGATCGTGTATGTATATGTGTGTGTATATATATCTGATTGTGATTTTTTGACCGCATGCAAGTGCATGTATCGCTCAAGTAATATACTGATAAAAATTTAGATATCGAACCTACATGAATTTATTATTAATCCTATTAATACTAAAACTAGACCTAAATTAACTAAAACTTAACAATTGATGTGAAAAATATGACAAAACCGAATAAAATAAAAACATAAAATTTAAAATTACTTGAGAAGATTTTATGATGATGAGAATTTAGGGTTGCAACTTCACCTAAGCATGCGGATACGTTTTATGCACTTTTTATCCAATTGAGCAGTTAACATTGGTTATTAACCTAGAACGCTAATTTATCCATAAGTCTCTTCTGATGTTCACGTAGAAACGTCTAACTCAATTCAATTACTTATATTCCTATGATAATTAAGTTAAGTTAAACTCATTAAAAACATGTTCTAATATTGGCTACCTATGTCCTGCATGTATATTCATATCCTGCATGAAAATCTATTTAATAAGAATTATGATCACGCACTATTATTCCCAAGGCTAAACCCAAATTTCCGTTTCCAAGTTCTTAGGGGTTTACCAAAACTATCTTATTGGTGATCGAGTAATAAAAAACATTAAGATCAGAGAATAATAAATAACCCAATGTAACACTCAAAAGAATAAAAAAGGTGTAAAGTTGAATTAAATAAATTACTCATGATCTATTATAACACTATATTAATGAATTAGTTACTGATGAACACTAAAAAGTGCACATTTATTAAAAGAAAAATTAATCATTTTACACTTGTAGTTTCATTATTCCTTTAATTTAGCATATTTGTAAAATAATAATTAAATTTATGTTTTATATATTTTATTGTGATTTTTATTTCTTATGTAGGTGAAATAATACTTTGGATGCATAACTAGAAAATTGGACATGACATTTAGATTTTGGAGGCCAAAAACTTGAAATGGCGTTCTAATAATGTACAAATTCAGAAATTCCAACCCTACGTAATTTTTATATTTTGACCATAACTTTTTACTTCGATATCGGATTAAAGTGATTTCAGTTCCGAATGAAAGAAGATTCAAAGATATACAACTTTACTATTGACAAGATTTTCTAATTCATAAGTTTTCAAGGCCGAAATTGATGAAAAATCCAAAGTTTGTTATATGTAATTATTATTCAAAAAAATGATAGTGGATTGCCATCAAATCCTCCACCAAACATGTTGCATGTTTGATGGAGCTAATTATGCAATTGTAATTGCAATTGCATAAGGAGGTGCGAGCATCTTTAAATAAAGATGCTCAACACCTTATTTCTGAAGTAAAATTTCCACATGTCTCTCTAAGATTTTGTGGGATAGCTCTTGTGTGTATTTTTCCTTTTGTAATTTATTTATAAAATTATTAGTGTTTTTATTTATATCTTGTTCTGCTAATTTTTATCATGCTGGGGTAAATGGTGAAGCTAATGGTATGAAAATATATGTGATTTTTATTTATATTATATTTTATAAATTATAATAATTTTCCAAATAAAATTTATACTATTTCCAGTTTATTTAGGACTCTTGAGTAGCTGTACACAGTCCTCGATTGACACAGATAATACTTGAATCTCATAAATGAGAGAAAGTAGACTATTAAAAAACTGGATTAATTATAGACAATACGATACCGCATATATGACAAGTTTAATATATTTGGCATAATTGAATACCTAAATGGATTTGTTATAGACAAATATTATCATCGCTTTTATGGCTGATTTAATATGTTTTGACATATTTAGTATCCTGGCAGGACTAATTATCGACAGGACGGATCACATATGTTGGCATAATTAATACATGATAATTATGAAATAAGTTGAATGGGAAATAATTATAATTTATATTTTATAAAAAGTAAAAATTATTTTATATTTAAAATATCAAGAGTGGATCCCTAAACCGTACTATAGTATTTTATTATTTTTATTTTATTTGTTGAATCATTATTTTATCATATTAAATCTATTCCTTGTGTATCGATCCCAGACTTACCGGGTTATTTTATTACTTCGACATTCTTATATTTGGGAGTAAAGAACCTCAGCGTGTCAAGTTTTTGGCGTCGTTGCCGGAGAATAAAATTTAATAGATAGAGTAATAATTTAACATTATTGCATTTTTCACTTTTGTATTATTTTGTGTGTTTTAAAAAAAATCTTTTATATTTTTTTTATTGTTTTGTGTAATTTGTAAAAAAAACCATCACTTTGCTAAATTATAGTCTCGGGAATCTGACTTTAAAATACCATGTTTGTTGATTTATAAGAAAATTGGATGGGAAGCATATCCTCGACCCGTAGAGGGCTTTTAAGCCGTTACTGGACGTAAAACCAGATGAAGATGTGAGCCACAATTACAACTACATTTCAATTTACTATTTTGATTTTTTAAACTATAATCTTTCTTTTTAGTAGCAGTGTTGTAAATTCAATTATCAATATCACATGAATCAGGTGATGTCTTCTAAACTCTACTTCTTCTTATTCAGAAATTGAGAAACATGTCTCAATTTGGTTGATGGAGGTAGGGGTGTGCATTAATCGGTTTTATCTGATTAACCGAACCGTTCCGACCCATTTTTTATTACGGTTCAGTTAATTCGGTTAAATCGGTTATTACGGTTAAAATTTTTAACTTTTCGGTTATTCGATTCGGTTACGGTTATAAGATTCGTATAACCGAACCAACCGATTAACCGAAATTAAACTATATATATATATATATATATATATATATATATTATATATATATATATCTATATTATAAAGCACAATGGTGTTGGAGGAAAGAGAGTGCATCAACGGCTCTCTTTATGTGGCTTAATTAACGGCTCAGATCATTTCATTGGTAATTGGAGGAAAGAGAGTGAATTGATGGATGGAAATGGTCAAAATTTTCAAATTTTCAAATAAAAAAATAGAAAGTTAAAATAAAATCATTTAATTTTGTAACAACGTGCCGTAGGCACGGGCCAAATACTGTAACACCGTGCCGTAGGCACGGGCATCATTTAATTAAAAAATAAAATCATTTAATTCTGTAACACCGTGCCGTAGGTACGGGCCAAATACTGTAACACCGTGCCGTAGGCACGGGCAAAAACTAGTATATATATATATATATATAAGCGTGCGAATCCTTTAATTTTAAGAGTTAAGATAGTCTGCATGTAAACTCTCAATTGATTGTAGTTATATTGATTTGATAATACTACCCGAAAATAAAATTGATAAAATTCAAATGACAAGTTGCATTAACAGCTCGGTTTTTTACTCTTTTTAATTTATCTCAAGAATTTAAAGTGTTGACGGCTGATTTTGGTCTCGGGGTAATATGGGAATATCACCTCCGAGGTAATCCTCCTTCAACGGTGAATTTGTTTGGTTATGAGGGAAACCAAAAGCAAACTTAGCGGAAAGCAAAAATACACCAATCAGACAAGATGACTTAACGTGGTTCGGTGGATTTTGGGATCCGACCTACGTCCACGGACAAGAACAGGGTGGTACTTTTTATTACTCAAATACACTCCTCGGGTCTCTTCTTTGCTTTTACAAATCGGAACTTGATGATTCTAATCCCTCACTCTTGTGATGATTTTCAGATGATGCCTTCAACTTGTCCTTCTACACTCACTCTACCCTCCTATTTATAATGGTGAAGAAATCAGATTCCTATTTGTACAAGAATTCCCAATTGGAGATGGTCTCCTTTTCCTATCAGGATTCTTAGTCAAAACTATTCCCTTTTCCCATAAGGATTCCTAATCAAAACTACATTTACTTCCTTTATCCTATTAGGATATTAACTTATTACTTTACCCCATTAAAGTAGGACAACTTATCCCCTTTCCGCAAGAATAGTATACTTTATCTTCCTGAGCACGCCTCGTCATGTGCTCGGTCTTCATGAGGTCGGTCATGATAGCCATTTGAACTGAGAATGTTGTTGTCGATCTGATAATACCCGGTCATCTGATCTCAAGTGGTCGGTCACCTATCATCAAATGCTCGGTCTCTTACTGTATAGTGGTCGGGTCGTCTTTAATGATCTAGCCCAAGAAGGTAATTACCCTTTTTACCCCTGCTGTACTCCTTAAATAACATAGGTCCTGAAAACACCATCAACATCTGTCCCCTAGTTCTCGGTAACAACGAGTTTGTGAGTTGATGCCGGGAACTATAAAAAAAAGATGGTGTGCTGATCGCCTTGCTGGTGGTCGTTCCAGAAATCACAGAGAAATTGCCTTCGCCATCAACTAAGTCTTCTGTTTCTATCTTCATATCCTCGGTTATTGGAGATGCTGACCCTATTCAGAATGATTCTCCACCACAAAGCAAATTGCTTACTTGGGTCGTTCCATCAGGAGATGAAGTTCCTCTTGTTGTCCAAACTAAAAATGACTCATCCTCTGTAATATCTGTACCAGAGATTTAGAGGTCCTGACCCCTGACTGATCCAATCTCGATTGTGAGGAGAAAATTTTGCTTCTGAGCTAACGATGATGTGCTCGGTGGCATGTGATCCCGTCTCGATCTGTGAGAGATGCTCGGACCTGGGGGAATTTTTCGTCCCCAGTCCGAAGGACTGACTCGGTGGGACGCAACCCGACCTTGAGCTGAGAAAGGCACTTGGACCTGGGGGAATGTTATGTCCCCAGTCCGAAGGGCTGACTCGGTGGGACGTACCCCGAACCCAAGCTGAGAAAGGTACTTGGACCTGGGGGAATATTACGTCCCCAGTCCGAAGGGCTGACTCGGTGGGACGTACCCCGACCCCGAGCTGAGAAAGGCACTTGGACCTGGGGGAATGTTACGTCCCCAGTCCGAAGGGCTGACTCGGTGGGACATACCCCGACCCCGAGCTGAGAAAGGCACTTGGTCCTGGGAGAATGTTACGTCCCCAGTCCGAAGGGCTGACTCGGTGGGACGTACCCCGACCCCGAGCTGAGAAAGGCACTTGGACCTGGGGGAATGTTACGTCCCCAGTCCGAAGGGCTGACTCGGTGGGACGTACCCCGACCCCGAGCTGAGAAGGGCACTTGGACCTGGGGGATGTTACGTCCCCAGTCCGAAGGGCTGACTCGGTGGGACGTACCCCGACCCCGAGCTGAGAAAGGCACTTGGACCTGGGGGAATGTTACGTCCCCAGTCCGAAGGGCTGACTCGGTGGGACGTACCCCGACCCCGAGCTGAGAAAGGCACTGGACCTGGGGGAATGTTACGTCCCCAGTCCGAAGGGCTGACTCGGTGGGACGTACCCCGACCCCGAGCTGAGAAATGCACTTGGACCTGGGGGAATGTTACGTCCCCAGTCCGAAGGGCTGACTCGGTGGGACGTACCCCGACCCCGAGCTGAGAAAGGCACTTAGACCTGGGGGAATGTTACGTCCCCAGTCCGAAGGGCTGACTCGGTGGGACGTACCCTGACCCCGAGCTGAGAAAGACACTTAGACCTGGGGGAATGTTACGTCCCCAGTCCGATGACCGAAGGGCTGACTCGGTGGGACGTACCCCGACCCCGAGCTGAGAAAGGCACTTGGACCTGGGGGAATGTTACGTCCCCAGTCCGAAGGGCTGACTCGGTGGGACGTACCCCGACTCCGAGCTGAGAAAGGTAAAGTGGTCTCGGCGGAATGAAATCCAGCCCCGAGCCGATTAATCAAGTGGCCTCGGCGGAACGAATCCAGCCCTGAGCCAATTAATCAAGTGGCCTCGGCGGAACGAATCCAGACCCGAGCCGATTAATCCCTGGGACTTATTCAGAAGGGAAGTGAATCAACCTTTGAAGCCCTACCGAATCTGTCATGGGCGTCCCTCTGCCAGACCGGCGAAAAAATAAAAACAAAACCTTTGAAGGTAAAATCAAAAGGTGGGGGTGACTTAGCACTTGTCCCAAAGTAAAACTTTTCCCAAGTGTAAACAACAGCACGGATGCCTCGAAACAGCGTCCTGCCCGAGGCCTCCAAAACACAATTATGAATCTTTCAATTCAGTGTCCCGGCGAACCAGGATTCGGATCAGAAGAGCGTATGAACGGTAAGGGCACATCCTCTACACATCGGTTCGCTCGGGAGCCTGTGTATTTTATGAGGGCTCATCCTTACCACGCTGGAGTAGACACATGCCACAGGGGTATACGCCTCCCCGTGCTGTGCCTCCCGCGGATCCGGATGATGAATGGATCAAAGAGTGTCCGGGATACTAAGGGTATGTTCCTCCTTAGGTTCGGTAACACTGGAGTAAGCAATCGCCACAGGGGTATCATCCCTCCATGTGCTATGCTTCTCACGGATCCATTACATCGGTATGTCCCTGAGGACCCCGAGCTAGAGAGATACTTGGCTCTGGGGGAATGTTCCGTCCCCAGACTAATGAGCATGTCTCGGTGGGACGTAACCCGACCCCGAGCTGAAAGAGGTACTTGGCTCTGGGGGAATGTCCCGTCCCTAGACCAATATGCATGACTCGGTGGGACGTAACCCGACCCCGAGCTGAATATGGCCTCGGCGGAACGAATCCAGCCCCGAGCTGATTAATGAAGGGGCCTCGGCGGAACGCAATCCAGCCCCGAGCCGAAAGACGTACTTGGCTATGAGGGAGTGTTCTGTCCTCAGACCAACGTGCATGACTCGGTGGGACGTAACCCGATCCCAAGCCGGATAACTGAATGACCTCGGTGGGGCAAGGTCAAGCCCCGAGCTGCCCAAGTCTTTATTGCTTGGTCGTTTCTTTTTGTATTTAGGTGCTAAGTTTGTCCCCGGTTTTTGAGTAGGTCTTTCTATTTATGTTTTAAGAAAGTGGCCGAGAACCTTCTTTTGAAAGGAGAAAGTTTTATTTATGTTTTTGGGGACAAACTGCCCTCTTTCAGTTGAATTGGCGGCCACATGCTCTTTGTCTGGTCGTCATAACCTCGTGGTCAATGTATTTGTTCAGATACCCGTTTCGTGCTAGATCCTCCATTTGTTCTCGCAGATCTTTACATCCGTCCGTTGCATGTCCTCTGGAGTTGTGTGTGTATGCAATAAGCATTTTGGTTCCTTCTGTCCGGGGGGAACCTCCTTTGGTCGGGTTCCACTAAGAGGCCTTTCCCCTGGATCTCCATGACAATTTGTCCCAGTGGTTTTTTTAGGGGAATGTATGCATCTTCCCTGACCACGTGGTTTACTTGGGTCGGCGCTCTTCTCTCCTGATTGTCCCGGTGCAGTGGCTTGAATTCTTTGTGTTTCGGGGGTGGTCTTCTGGATTCTTTTTCTGTTCGGCGTTGGGCGCCCTCCCTTGTGGTTCTATCCCTGATGTTGTTCCCTTTCCGGGACACTTTCTCTTCGTTCTCTAACAAAACGAACTTCCGGGCCACCTCCAGGGCGGTGGCGTAGTCCGGGGTGTCCTGGATCCTTAGGTAGGTCCAGAGTCTTCCGACCCTCAAGGCTCCTTTCAAGCTTTCCAGGGCTTCAGGGGATTCATACCCTCCGACTTCGAGTACCATATTATGGTACCTTTCAATAAATATCTTCAGAGGTTCATCGTCTCCTTGCTTCATGAGCCGGAGTTCTCCAATCGTCTTTCTGGGGACACAAGCCCCCTTGAAGTGTCGTATGAATGACTTCTTCAGTTGTGTGAAGCTGCTGATGCTTCTTGGGGCTAAGCTCCTGTACCATAGAATGGCTGGTCCGGCCAGAGTTAGGGGGAACACTTTGCAGATGGCGTCCTCTGTTACCCCTTGCACCTCCATCAGCAGGGTGAAACTTTCAATGTGGGTTTTAGGGTCGGTATGGCCCTTGTACGGTGTCATGGTCGGCATGTTAAATCTCTTCGGGAATTTCTCCGATTTTATTTCCTCCGTGAGGGGGGACTCATCTTTGACGTCCTGGATATCCCCTCTGTTTGCGTTGGGGTATACTCCCCATTTGACCAGCTCCTCCCGTAACCAAGATTTCATACCGCTGTCCCTGGTTCCATGCCGCCCTCTGAGGTTTCTTTTCTTTCTGCTATCTTGGGAGCGGCGCTTCTCAGGGTCGGCGTCGTCCCGCACCTCTCGGTATGTTCTTTTCCTCTCCTCCGGGTACTGTGAGGGCTATCGTAGGAGGATCTGGTGATGATTTGTCATCTTCCTCTTCCCATGTGTCCTCGGTTTGGGAATCCCTTTGTACTACCACGGATCTCACCCTGTAGGGTTCCCTCCTTTGAGGTCTGTCGTCTTCACTTGTATCAATAATTCTCTTTCCTTCCGCTATTTCACTCCTTCGCCGGCTAGTCCCGGCCTCGAATTTTCCGTCGCGTGCTCCTTCCATCCTTTCCAACCGGTCTACTATGGTTTTTAGTAGAGTTTGGTTTTCCTCCATTTTCTTCCTAAGGTTTTCCTCGATCTTTTCCATCCAGTCTGCAGCCGAGCTCCCTGATGATTGTTGGTGATTTCCGCCCTCCGCCATTTGTCTTATCACGTGAACTGCTTTTTGTGAAGTTCCCCACAGACGGCGCCAACTGTTGACGGCTGATTTTGGTCTCGGGGTAATATGGGAATATCACCTCCGAGGTAATCCTCCTTCAACGGTGAATTTGTTTGGTTATGAGGGAAACCAAAAGCAAACTTAGCGGAAAGCAAAAAATACACCAATCAGACAAGATGACTTAACGTGGTTCGGTGGATTTTGGGATCCGACCTACGTCCACGGACAAGAACAGGGTGGTACTTTTTATTACTCAAATACACTTCTCGGGTCTCTTCTTTGCTTTTACAAATCGAACTTGATGATTCTAATCCCTCACTCTTGTGATGATTTTCAGATGATGCCTTCAACTTGTCCTTCTACACTCACTCTACCCTCCTATTTATAATGGTGAAGAAATCAGATTCCTATTTGTACAATAATTCCCAATTGGAGATGGTCTCCTTTTCCTATCAGGATTCTTAGTCAAAACTATTCCCTTTTCCCATAAGGATTCCTAATCAAAACTACATTTACTTCCTTTATCCTATTAGGATATTAACTTATTACTTTACCCCATTAAAGTAGGACAACTTATCCCATTTCCACAAGAATAGGATACTTTATCTTCCTGAGCACGCCTCGTCATGTGCTCGGTCTTCATGAGGTCGGTCATGATAGCCATTTGAACTGAGAATGTTGTTGTCGATCTGATAATGCCCGGTCATCCGATCTCAAGTGGTCGGTCACCTATCATCAAATGCTCGGTCTCTTACTGTATAGTGGCCGGGTCGTCTTTAATGATCTAGCCCAAGAAGGTAATTACCCTTTTTACCCCTGCTGTACTCCTTAAATAACATAGGTCCTGAAAACACCATCAACATAAAGGTAAAAATACATAAAATTTCAAATGTGTAGATTTTGCATCGTGGTGGATTCGTGACCCTTAAAATTTCTAACATGACAGGTTTGGAAGGAAATCTGAGGCCGTGACAATCATCGAGGGTTAAAAAATATATTTCTCTCTCATATATTAAATATAGATATATTTAATCAAATGTTAGTGAGAATCGGTATTTTTAGAATCATATGTGATCGAATTAGTGTCGGATATGTGATCGAATTAGTGATGCAAAAAATTTAATGCGTCGGTGGTTCGACCGGTTGAAACGTTCCGAAAAAATCGATAGAACCGACCTACATCATATATAATTTTACGAATTAAAAATTATAAAAAAATATTAAAATTTAATTTATTGGATTGGTTAATAACCGAATTAACCATAACCGATCGAAATATAATGGTTAATTGGTTAATGGTTATGTGTCATAAATTGGTTAAATCGATCACACTTTTATTTAACCGAAAATTTCGGTTACGGCTAAAAAATCAAGGATTAACTGACCGAACCGACCGATGCACACCCCTAGATGGAGGGGATAGTTGACTGTAATGTTTTTTTTTTTTTTTAAAAAAAATTATTTTGTTTTGTGTATAAAAAAAATTGTTTTCGTTTTTAATGTAATTCGTAACAAGTTATTTTTGTTTCTTTCATTTTAAATCATTTAAATTTGTGAATTCTCCATAATATTGATTAAATTTGATATTCATATGCTCATTTGACAGATATTATCAATATACACGGTAACATATGAAAATGAGTTGTAAGTGAAAATTTTGTAATATTCAGTTATCTAGTTTCTCTTTAACAAATCAGACACTTCTTCTTTTTAACATCTAAGATCCGAGCAATTAAGTCTGTAGGGGTGTCTTAACACATAGTGTCATAAAGCCAACTAGTTTGGGAGGCCCAAAGCTCGATATAAGGATTGAAGATGTATTACCAAAAAAAAAAAAGAAAAAAATATTTTTATAAATAAATATTTTTTTCCCAAAAGGTGTGAACTATAATATAATTTTAGGACATAAATATTACTCTTTTTGCAACAGACCAGTGAATATTATGGGCACAATAAATTGATTAATACCTTGTTTTATGTGTGTATAGAAGTAGAGTAAAAAGTATAGGAGAATTTACTTATTTGATCATTCAGAAAGAAAGAAAATAATTATTAATTTGTATAAGAATTTATATTTTTAAAATTTTTCACTTAAATTACTAGGGACTAGTAATAAGCTGGTGTGTGGTATGATGAACACTAAAAAGTGCACATTTATTAAAAGAAAAATTAATCATTTTACACTTGTAGTTTCATTAACCCCCTAAATTTAGCATATTTGTAAAATAATAATTAAATTTATGTTTTATATATTTTTATTGTGATTTTTATTTTTACGTAGGTGAAATAATACTTTGGATGCATAATTAGAAAATTGGACATGACATTTGGATTTTGGAGGCCAAAAACTTGAAAGAGTGTTCTAACAATGTACAAATTCAGAAATTTCAACTCTGCACAATTTTTGTATTTTGGCCATAACTTTTTACTTCGATATCAGATTGAAGTGATTTTAGTTCTAGATGAAAGAAAATTCAAAATTCTACAACTTTATTGTAGACAAGATTTTCTAATTCTGAAGTTTTCAATGCCGAAATTGATGAAAAATCCAAAGTGTGTTATATGTAATTATTATTCAAATAAAATAATGTTGGTGGATTGCCATCAAACATATGCAATTGTAATTGCAATTGCATAAGGAGGTGCGAGCATCTTTATAAATAAAGATGTTCAACACCTTATTTCCGAAGTAAAATTTCCACAGGTCTCTCTGAGACTTTGTGCGATGAGCTTTTGTCTGTATTTTTTTCTTTTATTTATAAAATTATTAGTGTTTTATTTATATATTGTTCTGCTAATTTTATCATGCTGGGGTAAATGGTGAAGCTAATGGAATGAAAATATATGTGATTTTTATTTATATTATATTTTATAAATTGTAATAATTTCGCAAATAAAATTTATACTCTTTCCAGTTTATTTAGGAGTCTTGACTAGTTGTATTTAATACCCATGGTGTAGTTAAAAAAATAAAAAATAAAAATAAAATAAAAAATAAAATAAAATGGCGTGAGGCCCATTATTTAGGAATAGGTATAATAAGGCCTATTTTCAAGATAGATCTAGACTTTTTTTCTTTCTTTCTTTCTTTCTGCACTTCACGCCATCAGCTCTGTTTCTCTTTTTCCGCGTTTTTTTTCCTTCTTCGTTTTCTTCTCTCGGAGTAATTGTGCAGTGCCACCCCCAGCAAGCCAACAACTTTTATTCTTTTAATTGCCTAATCTCTTTAAAATGTTCTCGGATTGATGAAGTAACAAATTGTTAGGGTTGGTGCTTAGAGTGCCAATCTGGATCGTATTTATGTCCGATTCATAAATACGAACAATTCATTTTTCCATAATATTACTTATTTAATGGTAACACCTCTTATTTTTTATACACATATTCGATCTAATTGCGATTAGATATCTAATTATGATTAGATTGAAATTAAATCTGATTTAGTGATACATGTATATTAGACAAGGACTCAATGATTTACAGCGTAGTGCGCAGTTACAACGTAGTTTGTAATTGACATTGAGAAGCGTCACTATAAGTTGTATATCCTTAAATAAAGTTCATGGTCAAGATTTACTAACACGGATCTGTTAGTAAAATCCACTGAGACCAGTACATGTCGTATATCGTGACTTGGTCCGATGTTTATCCCAATGAACCATAAGTCTCGGGAGACTCGTATAGACATGTAGGTGTTTATTTGATAAACACTGAACGACTCACTAAAGATTTCCTAATATATGGTACACCAACGTCAATATGAATCTTCTCGAGTTGAGCGAACATAGTGGTCATTCGACGTGAGATACCACTGTGGATATATGAGTTATCCTTCACACTTTGATGGCTGTCATGTCACCGATCTATTTAGATCAGACCTCCGCCTGTTCGTTGGGTGTGGACTGATGCTCATGATATCCTGTGCGTATCAAGATAGAATCCATCAGTCCTATGTACAAGGCATAGACATCCTACACGTGGTTGCGATCTAGTAAATCCATGACCGTGGTATAACTTCGGAAATCAGTTCCGAGTGTTATTTATAGATCGTAAATTGAAAGTCGACTATATTATACCGAAATGATTTGACGTTTTTGTCTATATCCCATGTATAATATGGATAGCCTGTGACGGATGAATTATACGTATAAAATGACATCGACTTGTATAATTTAGCGAGATTATCTGTGGTCGTCATAATTCATGAGTGGGTGAATTATGGACACGAAATTGGATTTCGTGACGGATAAACCTAAACTTAGAGAGTCCCACAATATGAAGTGTACTCGTTGAGCACTTGGGCAGCACGTTATGAATAATACAGATTATTCATAATACTTCATCGGATTAAGTGAGTTAATTCGATGTCGTTTAAACGGTTAAACGATAACACATGCATTAGGGGATTTTGGTCATTTAATAATTATTGTGTATTTGTATTTGATACATAATTTGATTAGATACACATTAATTAATTGTCAAATGAGATTTTGACACATGTCATTAATATATGTATTTGTTATTTAATGTAAATAAAATACATATATAATAATAATTATATTAATTAATTATTTAAATATTTAAATGTTAAATATTTGAATAATTAATTAATAAACTTTTCGTAATTGTTATGAAAAATGTTTAATTATTATTGGTGACACATGACATAATTTAATTAAACTTTATTTGTGCAAATATGATTTGTTACCATAAAGTTTGATTTAATTAATTGAATTAATTTTTTCCAAAATGACCATAATGCCCTTGTAATGTCGACCAAAAGGATTTAAAAAGGGAAAATTTTGTTTTCTTCATTATTCTTCCTCCATGGCGGAAAAACACCATAACCAAAAGCTCTCAAATCATGTTTGATGATTCATGATGGAGAGTGAAGGAAAATCAAGAAAAAAGCTTCGGAAAATTGGAGATTAGATGGTAATCTTTAATCTTATTGAGTTTGGAAATTTAGTTTCTTGTTCTTGTGTTGCTAGAATAGTTCTTGGGTTTTCTTTACTTGTTAAAATTTGGGCTTTTGGTGTTGGAAGATGTTTTTGGAAGTGTTAAGTATGTGTGAAGTAGATTTGGATGATATTATTGTAATTATTATCCAATTTGATCATTTGATGATATGTTGCCATTCTAGAGTGTTATGACCACTCTTGTAATGCCTAGAATTGTTCTTGGGTGGTTCATGTGTGGTGACTTTGATTTGTGTTTTGATTAATTGGATTAATCTTGAAAAATTGGATTTAAAGCATGAAATTGACTTTTTTTTTGCATTCTGAATCAGATCTGGAATAACAGTGAATATGGTGATGAAAAATATGTCATTTGAATGTATTGGCTGTGTTTTGGGTGTTGGAACAATTGCCGAAAATTATTTCGGAGTTGAAATAAGCGAAAACGGCGAAAAACGGCGTTGTTACAGGTGACTTTTGAGCCAACCGGGTGACGGCTGCCCAAACAGTGAATTTTTCACTATTCGAGCAGCCCATGAAACTTCCCTAATACTCTTGGGGCTGACATGGGCAGCCCTCATGTGTATTGGATGGTCGGTTCGGTCAAAAACGCGTTTTATGCCATTTTACGGAAAAACGTTTTCGTAAAAGTTCGCGACGTTTCTTAACTATTTATGTCATTATTTGATATCGAATAAATAAGTTTATGTGAAATATGAATGAATATTCATATTTAATATTGAATAATTCATTCTGTAAGTTAAAAATTTTAAAATTACGATTTCGCTTGAACAACGCTTTCGCCGCGCCCTTCGCCCAAAACCCCAACAAAAATCCGCAAAAATATTTTATTTTCTCTACCTGTCGGTGCTCCTACAATTTGGGGATATTGGTTTCAGATTTTTTTTCGGTAAGAAGATTCATTAATTATTTCCTTTGATTAATTAGTTTAGTTAATCTACTTGATTTTATTGTTTAGGCTTTAGTGTGATTGGATTTTTGGGGTTGTTAAGAACTTTGGAAAGGATGTATAAATTAATGAATCTTTGCTGGTTTCTTACTTATTTTGAGCATAATGTGATGTGGGTGAGTAAATTGTAGAAGAAATTTAGAGATGGAGTGGCCATGGGTTTGAAATTTTTCTGGTCATGTGGATGTGATAATAAGATTAGTAGAAATGTTGTAGTAGATTGGTTAGTGATTACCTAAAATGAGGCAAAGTTAAGGTGTTGGGGTGATGTGTGAAGTTGAAGGTCAGGATAAGGGGGGTTGATTTTATCCCTGAAATGGCGTACAGAGAAGAGTTGTTTTGGTCCCAAATGCCGTGAGCAAATAGGGTTGTTTTGATTTGAAGAAAAAAAAGGGGGAGAAAAGTCGCGATGGTATTTTTATGAGTGAAATGAAAAAGTTAATTGTAGGATAAGTAAATTTAATTCGGAATGGATAAGATTGAATAAAAGATAACATGATAACCCTACATTCAAATTTCATTGTATTTTCTTTTGCTTCAGAAAATCAAATCTAGAATCTTACCTATCCTTATTAATGTAGATCGACAGCTTGATCGGCCTCCCACCTCTCATTAATCTTCTGCAATTGGCCACTGTGAGTAGATGTCTTGCTTTTGTTTTCTTGATTTAAGTTTCACATATTTTAATGTTTTAAGTTATGATTTGAATTGATTTGATTTGTTAACGAATATGCATTATGATTATATGTTTCCGTCTCAGTGTTTGTTAAATGTTTTAATGATATGTTTCCGCTGAGATGATCGATTGATATTATGTTTCCGCCCCGACGCTTGTTGCATGTTTTTGTGTTTTATTACTCATCATATGTTCCGCCGGGGTGCTTGTTAGGGTTCGTCCATCTGAAATGGTACGACCCGCTACCTGTTGACATAGGATCGTTCGTTTCTCGCTCAGTCATTGCATGAGACTTGGGCATTGAGCGCTTGATATGTTTTTGACTACACATGCATGAAAATCATTTTATAAATATATTTTGGTTTTCTCTTATGATTTGTTTTCTTTTGGTATCTACTCACTGAGTTCACAAGACTCATCCCCCCAGTTTGTTCATGATTGCAGGTTTTCCATTCTTTTGATGGAGATTACGCCGGATAACAGATATTATTTTATAAAGTCATCATGTGTTGTCCTTTTATTTTTAGGGTATTGGGATGGTTAGTTAAATTGGAAAGTGTAATACTTAAGTTGAATTATATGTTTATATTATATATGATGTAATGATGTGGACAGAGAGCCCTTGAGTGATATTTTGATTTGGATGTGTCATGAGTGGCTTAAGGCCCTGTAATGTGTTTGATGTTTTGTTCGAGTTTGTCTTGATGCTGGATTTTGGTCCAGGTTGTCTAGTTTTATGACGGGTCATGTCCGTTTTTCTTTAAAATGTTAAAGGCTTATGGAAATGGGTTAATGTTGTGATATTTTATATCGTACCGCAAGTGTACGGTGTCAAGTTTTAGTATAAATATGAGTTAAGAGTGTCGAACCCACAGGGATTGCGTTAACTCACACTAAGTACTACAATTGATAATCCTAACTTTATTTAGAAAACAAATAATAAAGATTTTAATAAATAAATATAAAAATAATTTGATATGAGAAACTAATACGATAGAGATTCTAGATCATGATTTCACCTAGCTGTCGCCTATGTATTTGTCATGCCAATTCATCTTTGTTCAGTTATATTGTTTATAAGTCAAGAGTCCTAAAATATCCACTCCCTCTCTTGAGTGCCGAGTGAAAATATCATCAACTACAGACTTCGATATCTCTATAAAAATCCAGTAGTTAACAACTCATTACACTTTGTGATCTATATTAACGACTTCAAAGGAACTACAGATTCTCTTGAACTCTATAAAATCCTAGGTTATATTCTCTAGACCCATTCAAAATCCTCTCTCGAGTGATAGATTATAAACATTCATCATCTTCAATTATGGCCAACAATTAAGAAGCATTAAACTCAAAAGAATATAAATAAATTAATAAAACTTCATCACAAAATTAGCAAACAATACTAGGTTCAAGCATCGATTACATCATTCTCCAGAATTAAGGAGTTAGTTCATGACAATAGATAAAAACAATGATAAACAAGTCATGAATCTAATGGAAATCATTAGAGTTCTAAGAAAAAATAAGATAAAACCCGAATTGAATCTCTCTCTTCGGATGTCAACGCCTTTGTCTTCTCTTGTTGCTCTTCAATCCTCCTCCTTGGATCTCTAAAAATATGTATTTTTGTGTTTTTTGCTCTGTATTAGCCTCCGGTTTTGAGTATTGGACGAAGTCATGTATCTATAATAGAGCCTTGGGTCATTAAGCATCTTAAAAAAAATCCTAAAATCATATTTCTGGTCCGCGGAGGACGCTGCGGCGCGGAACAGTGGGCGCTGCAGCGCCCATATCTCGGGAAAATGTATATAAATGACTACAGCTCCTCGAGTAGATGCAAATCGATATATTATGGGTCTCGTAACTCTTTCTAGATCAAAATTTATAGCCTTTTTAATTTCAGTGCGCAGCTGATGCTGGTTTTTGCTGCTTCTTGAGTCTGATACTCCCGATAGGTCCCGAAATACGCGTATTTGCTCCATTCTTGATGTTATAATGCTTCCTACAAATAAGACATAAAATAAACTATAAAATACATTAAATGGCTCGAACAATAACAAAATAATAGGCTAAAGATGCTAGAATAAGTGGGTATAAATCACACTTATCAAACACCCCCAAACTTAAGATTTTGCTAGTCCCGAGCAAAAGATAAAATAAAAACTAATTTAAAATAAATAAATAAAAATAACTAAATTAACTAGGCCACTTTCGTAGGGATCACGATTGCATTTAGCATATGCAACAAGCCTTTAAACCCCTAGGCGGCCCTAATGGACGAGTTATAGTCTCGTGAGGGCTTACAACGACGATACCCACAAACGTCATTCACACATGCAATCATGAAAAAATATAAAAGCATAGTCCTGATAGTTACGCATAAAATTATCCTCAAAGAAAGCTTATAAATGAAATCAAAGAACCTTCAAAGTACGCAATTGCAACTTAAATTCAAGTTCTTGAGTAAATTATCTAAGCTGGACTCACAGTGTGTGTGTAAAGGTTCGGTCACAGCTTTGATCCTAAGTAAGCCAACTTAATGATTTTGTTTAAAAATTAGAATCGATGGGTCAAACCAACCTAGATATCTCAATTATGCTCTGTAATTGCTTTATTTTGTGCTCAGTATGGTATGATTTGTTTCTTTTATTTTCTTTCTCTTTTTGTTTTGCTCTCTTTTTGCACTTTTTTTTTCAACTCATCTACCCTTTAAGGTATCATTTCTCCTCATGGTGGTCCTAATACTCGCCCATGGGTAGCTTCACGCTTATCGGTTATAGGTGGTTTAATTTCTTTCTTTAGAGACATTTTTTTTCTAGCTATACCACACTTCATAACACTAGCAAATCATGATAGATATCTAAGCAAACAGCCATTCATCGACATGAAATTTCTTTAACTAGTCACCTCGTCAATACTTAAGTTTTCACTGCTAGAAACCTATTATTAAGTGCTTACGAGTCTAACTTAGATCAACTACTCAAAACATCAGATGAAAGTAGATTATGCACTTATCTTTTCTAAAATTTCATCCATAAATAAACAATATCATCACATGATTTATGCTTTACTATATAAGACTAAAAACAAACAAGAATATATATTTTTTTATATAAAAAAAAAACAAGTAAACAACATGTACACACTCCCAAACTTAAAACTTGCATTGTCCTCAATGAAAGATAAATATAAAGAAACCAGATTCAGGAACAACACTACCGTGCATGGAGTTGATCAGGCTCCTGCTAGTCAGAATTGGTTGCGCGGGCTTTGTGTGTCTCGTGCTACCTGCATAAATAGCATGCAAAACGAAAAAAATAAACAATAGCACACAATAAAAAAATAAAATTAAAGAAAATAATAATAAAATAAATACAAGGGTTGCCTCCCCACTAGCGCTAAGTTTAACGTCTTCAGCCAGACCCAACCACCCAAAATGGTTATGGTGGCTTAAACGTAGTGAACCAGGTAATCTCATCTGCTTCATTCTTTGGTATCCACCGGTTCTTATGACATGAAAAAGACAGCTTGGCAGGCTGTGGTAATTTATCCATATATGGTCCCCCATGATATGTAGATTTTCCCCCAATTGGAAATTTGGGACTGCACATTCAGCAAAATTGGCTCAGCCTCCTTTTTAACCTTCCAGGGATCATCTCCAAGTGAGCACTGGCCTTTCTTTTCCTCTTTTTACGGCGCTTTGGGAGTGGTTTCAAGTTTAGCTGTGGAGAATCTTCCTTTATGCAGGACTGTACTATGCTCGTATGTTGTTGAAATACTGACTCACCCTACGTGTTTGCAACTCCCTTCTCTACTATATCTACCCTGTGACATTCTGCATCACCTTGAGAACTCGGCATGGCTCTGAAAACACTGAAGGTGACTTCTTCATCTTGACCTCTCATTATCAATTCACCTTTGTTCTCTTCTTCTGTTATTGTTTCCTCCTGAAATACCATTTCATTTTCTTTATTGCCTAAGTCCTTAGAGGTGTCTTTAAACTCTTTTCCGCTCCTACAGGTTATGATTTGACATTTCTCATTGGGGTTGACTTCAATATCACTCGGAAACACCCACGTCTGTTGATTGGCCATGGAAGAAACAAGCAACCCAATTTGCGCTTCTAAAGATTTCATATTTGGCTCTATATTGCCCATTTGTGTTTCGATGTTATCCAGCCTTGACTCATTCTTCTCAAATCTCTCTGAAGTTGTAGCTATAAACGTGCTCGTGAGATATTCGAAGGAAGGTTTCTGCTCAGCTCTTGGATAATTGAAGCCATAAGGAGGTTGCAAAACGTTCTCCATATCAGCATATGAAAAATTCGGATGATAACAATTAGGCATAAGACTGCCTCTATAGTTGTTGAAGTTCTGATTGTTCACATACTATACTGTTCAAATCATGCTCCTCTATTGGGTAAAAGCATTCCATTAGCAAAAGCAGCTTCAATAGACGGTTGGCCCATTTGATTTGTCAATACTGCTAGATGAGTCGTGAGGGACGATACTTGAGCTATCAGTGCACCAATAGGATCTGCCATTGCTTCTTTTACAGCTCTCCTTGTACGAAAAGAAAAAAATATAATAAAGAAAAAATCAAATAATATAAAAAAATAAAGTAAAAAAAATAAAAACAAAAATAAAAATAAAACTTAAGACAAAAATAAAAAAAATCTAAATGAGAGAGATTTGACTATTAAATATCTGGATTAATTATATACAATACGTACCGCCTATATGACTGGTTTTATATATTTAGCATAATTGAGTACCTGACTGGACTTGTTATAGATAAATATTATCACCGCTTTTATGACTGGTTTTTATATATTTTGGCATATTTAGTACCTTAGCAGGACTAATTATCGGCAAGACGGATCATATGTGTTGGCATAATTAATACGTGATAATTATGAAATAAATTGATTGAGAAATAATTCTAATTTATATTTTATAAAAAGTAAAAATTATTTTATATTTAAAATATCAAGAGTGGATCCCTTAATCATACTATAGTATTTTATTGTTTTTATTTTATTAGTTGAATTATTATTTTATCCTATTAAATCTATTCCTTGTGGATCGATCCCGGACTTACCGAGTTATTTTATTATTTCGACATTCTTATAATTGAGAGTAAAGAATCATTTTTTAAGCTTGTTAGTTACACAAAATTATCATTAAGCACAAATAATTCACTAGTCATAAAAGGTAGATTAAGAGACCAAAGGGAAACAGAAATCGTTTTGGTGAGATCATTTGCTTCAATCTTCAATCTTGACCGAGGTTTGATTCTTGCATTGTCCTGGGTGTTTTTCTCACTCTTGAGTCTCCAAAAGTATGATCCATTAGGGTTTGGGATGGACTGGAGTTTATATAGGGAGTGCTGAGAGCTTTTATTCTTAAGAAATATGAATTCTCATTGAATCTGGAAATAGACCCATTAGCGCGACAATGAGGACTCATTGTCGCGCCAATGGAAGGTAGAGAGCTTTTCAATTCTGCACCATGTTGGCTCGACAATGAGAACTCATTGTTGCGCCAATAAGCCTTCTATTGTGTTTCATGCCTAAAATCACCTCGTTTTATCGACGATTCATCTATGCTTTCCATTCACAATTCATCCTACAAAAACATAAAGAAGTCCTTAAAACGCTCATTAAGCTCGCAACGACCCCCAAAATATAAGATATAGGGACGGTAAATATAGATATATTGACCGCCCATCAATATGAAATGATGATTGATTCATCTTAGAAGTTTAGTATCGAGTCCTCCATTTAACTGTTGTAAAAGTTTAGGGGTTTGATAATTGTAATGTTGTTAAATCGTTTTGTTTGACACATTGCTTGGAATGAAAATTTTTGGGATAAGTGTTGAGTGCTATGCAAAGTGGTTATCTCTCAAGGACAAGTTTGATAGGTTTTGAAAGTTGATAGCTACGTGTGTCAATCACATCAACAATGAGGAGCTTTGTGATATTTGCACTGCTGAGCGGTGAAAGAAAACAAAAAGCAGTCTGTTATTTCTGTTATAACAGTTATAGAATATGTTATAAAAGAACCGGTGATCAAGCTTAGTTGTGCTAAAAATTTCTCACTTTTTTCTTAACCTTTTTTTTGATGATTCTTGTTGCTTTGAAAAGCTTGTAATCTGTAAACTCGTTCTTAGTGATTGAATATAGAATAAGCTCTAATTTTTCCCTTCAAATGACTGTGTTGGTGATAGGTTCTGGTTCTGCATTTCTTTATAACTAGTTCTTGCACCAATCAAGATCATCTTTCTTGATCTTAGGGATCAAGATCCTTCATTCTTTGATTCTTTTGATAGTTAAAATGTTAACTTTGATTCGACTATTGTTGAAAGGAAGTGTGCGAGCAACATAACCACATTAGATTAAATTATTATGTTTGAAATTTGAATTAAGGTGTGTGTTATTATGTTTGAATTAAGGTTATGGTCATAAATATCAATGGATGGTTGATTCTTCTTTAGTAGTAATGAGTCCTCCATTTAAGTGTGCAAAAGTTTAGGGTTGATTGAATATCAAACTTAGTAAATTATTTGACCTTCGATCAATTTTTTGCTTTATATTTTTATCCTCGACTTTGTTTACTTATTGATTCCCATGGAAGTTTTGTTAAACTGTGTGACAGAACATGGAAGATGAAGATGCAGGCAGACCATACAGGAAATTCCTGTAATAATTTTTTTCCCTAAATTTGTTGAAAAATACTCATGGTGAAGATAAACTCGATTTGTAATTTTCAATCTTTTGCGAACTACTTTCCTTTGCTGATGTAGTTTGAATTCTGCTTATGCTACAAAAGCTGAATATTGCATTGTTATGACAAGATCTATTTTGGTAATGCTTCAATTCATTTGCAATAGAGCTTCCCATGTTTATTCTCAAATAGAGCTTCGCATGTTTAAGCACACATAAACAACAACAACTATACCCAAAAGGGGTTTGAATTTAGTATGTGATAAAATATTACGGAAATAAAAATTCTTGCCAATTTTACGCTACTAAGTCAGTATCTTTACCTAGACCCGGCCAAGATTTCGATTCAGAACCGGAACCGAACCGGACTGTTCCGGTTCCAACCGGTTCCGGAACCGCACCTACCCTAACCAAACCGGTTGGAACCGCTCGAACCATTCGATTCCAGCGGTACCAACCGGAACCGGTTTGAATTTATATAATAATTTTTATTTTATTTTTTTAAATAAGAATGTTATTTGTAATTTAATGTAATTATGTAATGTAAGTGTATTATATAAATTCAAATTCAAAATTTTAAATTATATTGATTTATCAATCTCAATTATTTATTTTCAATAAAGCAAAAAAAAAAAAAAAACCGAATAGAACCGGAACCGGACGGTTCGGAACCGAACCGAACCGCCGGACGGGTCTAGCTTTACCAATTAAGCTTATCAAGCAATTTCTCAATCACAATAAATTACTAATATACAAGTCAATAAGTAATATGCAAATATAAAATAAACTTACGATAATATAAATGAGTTTAGGGATAGAGAAATTGACACCGATGATTTATAGTGGTTCGGCCAACTCTTTGCCTACGTCCACTCCCTCAAACCACGCTTGAAGATTTCCACTAAGTTGAATCAACAACTTACACCGAGCTTTTCGTGGCTCACCCGCAACCAATAATTTTGTTCGCTAAGTTTACTCCAAACCTTTACACAATAGTTTTATTACCCAGGCTCACTTTTAAAACCTTTATAAAAGAGTTTTTATCACATAGGCTTACTTTTAAAACATTTACAATAAGTGTTCTCAATAGGCTTACTCATAAACCTTTTACACAAATGCACCATTTTGAGTATGCCCACTCAACAAGGGATTTCACTACCACAAGTGTTTAAGATAAATAAATTTAAAGAATAATTTCGGCACTCACAAAGATAATGAAGATTTAGTAAGAGTTGCTAACCCATGAATTCTAAGCTCACTACTAATTATATGAAGGTGTAGTGCGTGTGAGCTTTAATATGAGAGTGTATGAATATGAATGCTTTGTAAACTCTCTATTTTTGCTTTAGAAGAAAATATATGAAGGTGCAAGAACTTGGCAAAAACGGATTTGGGGCTCAATAGATAGTGAAGGTGTAAAATGTCCATACTTTTCTGTCTGAGACCAGTATGCCGGTATATAGTGATCGGTATGCCAGTCCTATAATTCAATCGGCTATAAAAAGTTACCGTTGAGACCGATATGGAACCTTATGAGATTGGTATGCTAGTCTGTGTTCGAGTTATGTTCGAATTGTGTTTGAACGTAATTGTCCAGAGACTTCGCGTTCGAATGAAAAGGTCCAGAATCTCTACGTTTGAGCTGCGTTCGAATGGACACCGGTATGCCGATATATATTGATCGATATGCTGGTTCCAGAGATCGGTATACCAGTCCAAATGCAAAAATACAAGAATTTTAAGGTTAAAAATAATATACATTTGACCATAATGCATCTAAATGAATGTGCATGAGTCTTATGAGTTTAGAGACTTAAATTAATAACTCGCTTACAAAGAGAGCCATAAGCTAAGACTATACATGATATTCTTCATTAGTCGCCCGAGACTTCACATTCATTGCTCTCATCACCAATGTGATTCAACATCTTTTTGTAATGTTCGCTAATGAGCGTTGAAGTCTTCTAGTGTTGCATCATCAAAATCCATCTTGGGAATATGTCGCTAATATATTCTATATATCATGGGTTCACCGTTATATGTTCTTTGTTCTTTCTTGTTTTGGAGTGCTCCAAAAGTGAGAAAGAAATTAAGAATCCTAAGAGTTTTATCTATAATTTCATTCATATAGCATCGCGATGGTCAATTATTTCTTAAGGAGAGACAAAAATTTATTCGATTTGATTTTATTTATCAACACAATTTCAGTATACTATTATTTGTAAAAATTGTTCTTCTTTTTCAAGTATTTAATTTATTTCTCTTCTCTTAGATATTGAGTGGAATTTGTTCTTAATAATACCTTGAATAAGTCAATGAATCTATGCATGTTTGAATGGCAATTATTTGATATATTTTAAACTCTTAACAAAGACATGTTTGTGATTTCATATTGTAAATCTTGTGAATCACTTATTCACATGACATCATACTACATATATATGAGCTGATTACCTATTTCATGCTACCACACCTCTACGAAATAGTTACAGTAACTGTATATTAGACAATAATTGAACTATTTCATTTCTATCGATCACTTGTTTTGAAACTATTGTTTCTTAGATGGATGTGTGGTTGGATTAGGAGATATGTTAGAAATGAAGAGATAAAGAAGAAAGTGAGTGTAGACTGTAGTATCGATTGAGAAGAATATAAGAGACACGACTAAGATGGTTCCAGTGTTTTAAAAATTGTTAGGTGTTAGGTGATAATAAAACTATATGAGTGAATTCATAAATAATATATTTTAATAGTAAAACTCCAACTAGAGATGTCATAAATCGTTATGGGGATGGGGACCACGGGAGCTCGATATGTTAGATGTTATAAGTAAAATGATAATTATCTATACTCGTTGGTTGCATGAGTCGGGTGCATGTATTTACATCTCCGTTCAAATATAGGTAAATTCCTCGTGTGAATAGGGACTCGTGAGGGTCGTTATATTAGTGGCGAGTAAAGGAATAATTTTTGTATTTGTTGATTACACAAGGCGGATACGAATATTGGCATCTTTATTGTTAATGGATCGTGGGCTGAAGCTGGCACGCAAGTAAAATGAAATTGAGAATAATTATTAGTTCAGGAGGCGTTGCATTCCATATAGTAATACAATAATAATTAGGAGGCTTAACATACCATAAACATTAATAATAAAATAAAGCAATGAGACACAAATTTAATGTGGTAAAACCCTCAATGTGAGGGAAACATCCATATGCAAATGTAGAAGGATTTCACTATAGTGGAAAACATTTTACAACCTCTCTCTAAACAGAATGAGTGAACAATCTCACACTCTCTTAGAATATGAGAACTACAACTCTCTCACAAACTCTTAAGAAGAAACTATATTTTCTCTCTTAGAATACAAAAGGATTTGGTTGAGAACGGGATGAAAAAAATATGAAATTAAGCCTCTATTTATAGGCATGAGATTCACTGTGCAAACAATGAATTCTATTTTTTTTATTTTCTTTTAAGCACGTGGGACCCACCCCGAATAATTAATATTTTTTTCCTCTTTACTTTCGGTGGCTGTCTAAAATTGTTGAGTTTAACAATTCTCCCACTTGGAAACTTGATTGAGTACCAATCAGTTTCCACACCATCCATTCTACTTTTTCGTCTTCAAGCTGCTTACGTTTCTGCTAAGTCATAAGAGGATCTACACCATATAAACGTGTATGTATTGATAGGCTTGGCAATTACGTCTACAAGGTTCTCATTGGTGTGTACCTTCAATAATTCCACACTGTCTTGTTCCACTACTTCAAGAACAAAATGATATTGTATCTGTATATGCTTTGTTCTTGAATAAAAAGCTAGATTCTTTGCAATATACAAAGCACCATGACTGTCACAAAACAAATGAACCTTCTCTTGTTTATGCTTGAGCTCCTCTAATAACCTTTGAAACCAAATAGCTTCCCTGCAAGCTTGTGTAGCTGTCATGTATTTAGCTTCTGTTATAGACAAAGCCACAACACTTTGTAACTTGGATACTCAGTTCACTGCTCCTCTTGCAAGTACAAACACATAACCTGTAGTGAATTTTCTTTTGTCAAGATCTCCTGTAAAATCTGAAACCACGTAGCCTCTGAAAACTAATTCCGATCCTCCATAACATAATGCAACATTCGAGGTTTCTTTGATATATCTAAGGATCCTCTTAACAGCATTCCAATGCTCTCAACCAGGATTCACCATAAAACGACTAACTACACCCACTGCTTGTGCAATGTCTAGTCTTGTACAAATCATGAAGTACATTAGGTTTCCCACTGCTGATGCATACGGTACTCGAGACATTTCCTTCCTCTCAGCTTCATTGCTAGTACACATAAAAGATGATAACTTGAAATTAACAGGAAGTGGGGTAGAAATTGGCTTACAACCTTCCATGTCGAACTGCCGTGAGATTTTCTTCAAGTAATTTTTCTCAGAAAGCCAAATCTTCTTGTTATTTCTGTCTCGATGTATTTGCATCCCTAGAATCTTTTTTGTTGGTCCCAGATCCTTCATGTCAAACTCCATAGCTAACTGTGCCTTTAATTCTTGGACTCGATTTTTGTTAGGGCATGCTACTAACATGTCGTCCACATACAACAACAAAATAATAAAGTCATTATTTCCAAACCTCTTGTAATATGTAAAATGATATGAACTGAGTTTTTTGTACCCAAGGCAAATAATGATGGAATCAAATCTCTTATACCAACATCTTGATGTCTGTTTGAGACCATATAGAGATTTGTTCAACCTGCAAACCAAGTTCTCCTTGCATATTTTTGCAAAACCTTCTGGTTGGAGCATATAAATTTCTTCTTCAAGTTCCATGAAGAAATGTATTTTTTACATCCAACTGTTCCAGATGTAGATCAAAAGTAGCACACATAGCCAGGACTACTTTGACTGTTGTAAGTCGAACCACCGGAGAGAATATCTCTTTGAAATCAACCATTTCTTTCTGAACATATCCTTTCACCACCAATCGTGCACGATACTGTTCCACTTGATCATTGCTATCTCACTTGATCTTGTAGACCCATTTATTACCAATGACTTTTCTTCTACGTGATAATGATACTAGATTCCATGTATTGTTTATGTGCAAAGCTTCTATTTCTTCTTACATTGCTGTCATCTACAAAGATGCATTTGCATCTTTTGTAGCTTCATGGAAAGTTGATGGCTCTTCATCATCTGTTAGAAGACAGTATGCAATGTTACTCTCTATATCATACTATGAGTGCCAACCTTGAGGTCTTCTCTCTCGAGTTGATCAACGAACTTCAAAAGCTTCAAACTCAATTAGTTATGGTACTTTGTGCTCTGGTGCTGCTTCAGAAGAATCTGAATTTTCTCGTTCTGAATTATTTTTCCACCAATACTGTTGTAGTCTATGTATTTTCCTTTGAAGTGCTATCTTTTCCTTCTTTCTGCAGTTGATCTTCTGTAAATATCACATCTCTACAGATGATGATCTTGTGGGTAGTGGGATCCCACAAGCGATACCTCTTTACTCCATCAATATAACCCGGGAAAATACATTTTCTATATTTTTGATCTAGTTTTGTTCTTTATTGAGCGTTGTACATCACGTACACGGGACAACAAAAAATGTGAAAAGATGAGTAATCAGCTGGCTTTCCGCTCCATATCTCCATCGGTGTCTTCAAATCATTGGCAGTTGATAAAGATCTATTTACAACATAACATGATGTATGAACTACTTTTGCCCAAAAGCACTTTGGTAAACTAGCTATTCTGAGCATATCTCTTACTCTTTCCAGCAGTGTTCTATTCATCCTTTCCGCCACCCCATTTTATTGAGGAGTGTATGGTGTAATAGTCTACCTTTTTATGCATTCTTGCTGATGATGAGTGGTATTTATATCACCATTTCCCACTCATTTAACCTAATATTTTGTATAGTTTCTTGAGTTTTGTGAACGTTTTGATGTGTTTTGTGTTATTTTGTAGATAAATAAAGTTTCAGGACATTCTGGAGGTGAATTGGGCCAAAACAGTGAAAATTGGACGAAAAGGGCATTTTGGTAAATTCCTGCGTCGCGACGCCAATACCTTCAGCGTCGCGACGCCTAACGTGCACCGAACAGTGCTAACATGCGCGGGTCCACAAATCAGAATCTGAGAAAAGTTTGACTTTGCTAAAATGCGCCGTGCCATGTGTCACCATCACAGCTGATCTGCTAACATGCGCCGTGCCACGTGTCAGCATCCTACGGTGCCGACAGTCGTCATCGCCACGTGTCACTCCAGGTCATTTCCATGTCATCAGCCACATCAGCAAGTCAACAAGACAACATTGCCACCTCACCGCCACGTCATCATCAACCAATCACAGCATGCCACATGTCGCAATCCTACGGTGCCGACAGTCTCTTTCCCACGTGTCACCACGTCACCGCCACATCACCGCCACGTCAGTGCCACGTCAGCATCAATCATTGAGTATCTAATCCTTATCTGACACGTGGCGGATAAGAATCTCATCGACCAATCAGAAGCCGCCACCTGTCACAATAATTGAAGCCCAAGCACCTCACCACGTGTCACCTTATCAGCTTATCCAGAATCTTCAAACCGGCGAACCAGAGCGTGCCACGTCGACAAAATCTGGCGTAGCGACGCTGACAGCCCTGGCGTCGCGACGCTGGAAGCCTACCGAGGCCTATAAATTGAGCTCGAGATTTTCGAATTCAGGGCACCACTCTCTCTCTTATATTCTTTCTAAAAAGAGAGTTTCTCTCTCTAGATTCTTTTAGTTTTTAGTTTTTTAGTTTTTAATTTTTAGTTTTGTAAATAATTTTAATTACGTTTTGTAATAATAGTAATTTAATTTTTACTTTTTACTTTTTATAGTTTTTACTATTTACCATGAGAAGGTAACTTCCCCAGCTAGGGTGAAAGGTAATTTTTTACTGTTACTATTTAGATTAATCTCCCTTAAAAATAATATATTCACTATTTAAAATATTGACTTAAAAAGGATACCGCCAGATTGGTCGGTTGGTAATTCATTTTAATCTGGTTTAAACCTGACTAATAAAGGATACCGCCAGATTGGTCGGTTGGTAATTTAATTTTGGTTCCGCCTTTATGGCTGGTTGGACTTAATTTGACTTAATCAGGATACCGCCTATATGGTCGGTTGGTAATATTATCATAAGTTTATATATTATTTTATGGGAGATATCTAAATTAGTAGTAGTAAAAGTAATTCCTCTTACCTTAGCATTTTATTTTATTTTACTTTTCAGTTTTACTTTATGTCTTTTACTTTTCAGTATTTTTACTTTATGTCTTTTACTTTTAAGTTGTTACTAGCCCTAGTTATGTGTTAGTTATCTGGGGTTGTGATGAATTCTAATATCACCGGTTTATAAGAGGTTATTTTATAGTTTGGGTAATTTAAAGGTTTACTTATTAAGTCTTAAGCTTAATGCTTCTTGTTGTTTGATCACCAATAAGATTGATGTGGTAAATCTAAAATGAACTAGACATAGGGATTTTAGGTTTCAGCCTTAGACTTAATAGCCCACGATCTTCCTTGAGGATAGATAACCCTTTAATAGATTTCCTTACAGGATAGGAATATACCTGTCGGGCGGGGGTAGCCATAATTGGAACTTAAACTTAATGAATCCAGATAATTTGATTGACATAGACATATGGTTCAATTGGGTTAAACTGGGTATTTGCGTCTGACCATCGACATAGGCTTTTGCATAATTTAGTGTTCCAGGTTAGTAAACTGATTTATTACGCAAACATAAAATAATCACTTCATCTTTTAAAAGATATTAGAAGGATTCACAACCCTAGATCTTTGTGTCTTTTGTTATTTTCCTTAGTATTTTCTTTTGTCTTTTATTTATTTATTTATTTTGTAAAACCACTTTCAACCAATCAAACAATCATTCTCTTCACCCTCAATTAGATATTTGTAAATAAATAGATTCAATAATTAATAACAACAGTAGGAATTAAGTCCTCGTGGGATCGATAATTTATACTACTTGAACGATACGTGCGCTTGCGTTATACGTGTGTGTTTACGCCGGTCAAGTTTTTGGCGCCGTTGCCGGGGACTTATTTTTCTTGAGTTATTAATTTTGAAGCTATCTAATTTACTTATATCTAATTTTCTTTATTTTTATCTGTAATTTTTATCCATTTCTTTTGTTTTCAGGTGATTGAAAAAAATGGAACACTACTGGGAGATTGAAAGATTACGAGCTTTACAAGAAGATACACCCCACATCTGGGAGCAACAGTCTGGTTTTCTGAGGCCTGTTGTCCAGCCCAACAATTATCACTGGATGCCAGAACCAAACAATACTCCATTTGCTCAACAGAACGAGATGGGGAGATGTATGATATGTGATGGTAACCACCTGAGCGATCAATGTATATACCGTTTAGAGTGGTATAATTTTTGGAATCATTCATGGAACGAAGAACCATCACATTTTCCATCTTATCCACCATCTCCTTCGATTTCCATCAACAATCAGAACCATCAAAGATTCACATGCTCAAAGATTGGCTCGAAGAACGGGAAGCTCAATTAGATGCATAAATTCAGAGACAATCAGAAATCCTTCAGAGGATGACAGATCAAATGAGACAATTAACAGAAAACCAGAACATCATACCTCAAGAATCATTTTTAGATGACACTGATGAAGCCTTCGAGTACCCAGAGATCCACAATGACACCTTAACAGAGGAAGAGGCTGAGCAGTATCAACAACCAGAGGTATCAGTTCAGGAGCCCGAACCGACAAAGTCTCAATTTGACTTTTATTATTCAGATTCTGACGAGGATGAAGCTGATCTATTTGTACCAACTGTACCAACAACGGAGGATCAAACTTTCAATCCTCAAAATGAAGATCTTGGAGCATGCTTTACCTTGATGTTTGAAGAAGATCTATCTGAACCATCCATTCCAGTCGTATCAGAGGATGAAAACCTAATATCAGAAACATCTTTTCATCCTCAGGTTGACAATTTTGAAGCATGTATTTCACAGATGACAGATGAAAAACTGAATACAAGAATTTTACAATACATCTGTGAAGAAAAAGTGGAGCAAGAAACATAGCAAATGAAGGAGCAAATGTCTGACCTTAATAAAGATCCAGAGCATTCAGGAGAAACATCGCTGTTTTGGGGAGTACAAATCAAAGATATCGCCCAGAAGCTTGACAGAATGGAACTCTCATTCCAAGTCAAGCACCATATAAGACCTCCTGATTTTCTTTATTTCTTTGCAGGAACCACTGGAACAACAAGGAGCAAAAAGGTGGCATGAGCACTGAATGGGACAAAACTCTTTTTGCCACCTTACCGTTGGAAGAGACCCTTCAAAAGCAACGCTCACGGGATTGTCTTTGATCGGACATCTAAAACGACATTGAAACCTCCTTGACATATGAATTTCAGTCACGTCTGGCTGAAGACGAAAAATTTAGCGCTAGTAGGGAGGCAACCCATGCAATTTGTTGTAATTTCTGTTTTATATTTTGTGTATACATGTTGTAGAATTTTTAAATTTTGTGTGTTATTTTTGTAGGGAAAAGCACAAACGGAGCATTTTTAGACAGAAGGAATGGTGTTTGGCAAAAAAAAAATGAAAGCTAATTCATTAGCAATGGCTGAATAAGGAATGGATTCTTGAGACGCATCCTAATGAATTTATACTAAACGAGTGGCGTATTGCGTACACAATTCCGTTGCCTTAATTATTGCTTTGATTTGCTTTTCTGTTGTAATTATCTTTATTTTCGTAGACAGGATCCAGACTTTTTGACCTTTCACGATTCATTTTGTTGTTTAGCTAATAAGCTTCCTCTGGAAGATACTAGTACTATTATTACTCACCCGTTTCAGGTACTATAAATTCAGCTCGTCATTGCACTTTGGAAGGCATCCAGATTTGAGAAAGAAATACAAAAAAAAAAATATGGAAGCCACTTCAAGAAGACGAGTTGAAAACATCTGTGTGTTTTGCGGTACTAGTATTGGTACTAAGCCACAATACGTAGAGGCATCACATGAATTGGGTCGAGTCTTAGCAGCAATGAATATGCACTTAATATATGGCGGAGGCAATCTTGGACTTATGGGGATCGTTTCAAAGGCTGTACAGGAAGGAGGTAGTCACGTTTTGGGAATCATCCCAAAACCCTTGGCAGAGGCAAATCTTATTGGATCATCAAACGGAGAGGAACTGATCGTGCCAGGTATGTCTGAATGACTGGTAGAAATGATTAACCGTGCCGATGCTTTTATCGCTTTGCCAAGTGGCTTGGGCACATTGGAGGAAATTTTTATAGTTCTATCTTGGGCGAACCTGAACATACACCAGAAACCGCTTGGACTGTTTAATGTTGATGGATTTTATGATTTTCTTTGTGTGTTTCTTGATGATGCTCGGAGAAATGGGTTCGTGTCAAAACCTTTAAAAGAACTCCTATTTACTGCCAGAACTGCTCCGGATCTAATAGACCAACTCATAGCCTATGAACCACAAGTTGACCCTATCCTTTCAAAGATAAATTGGTCCGAGGACGATCGTGGTAAGAGGCGTAGGATTAATCTGGATCTTAACCTTTAATTTCCTGTAGATTTTCAGCTAACCATGTACGACCTTCTTAACTCTCATTTTACTGTTTAAGACATTGGAGACAATGTCTCATTCAGGTTTGAGGGAGGGAATTAGTTGATCAGTACCTTGTTTTTAGTTTGTGTGTTGTTTTTAATTTTAGGCCAAAAATTTTCGAAAATACAAAAAAAATTGAAAAATTTTCAAAAATTACAAAAATATTTTGTGTTTTTGTGTTTTTATTTTGACTAAAAAGGTGAAATTGGTAAGAGATAGCTGAGTAGGAGTTTCCACTCCTGAGACGTATCTAAAACCATTTTTGAAACAAGTTAATTTTTGTTTATTTCATTTTGAATTATTTAATTTGTGAATTCTCCATAAAACGGACTAAAATAGATCTTCATATGCTCAGTTGACAGGTATTATCAACATATATTACTACATACGGACATGAGCTAAAATTAAAAAGTTTGTAATAGTCAGTGCTCTAGTTTAATTAGAGGAAGCATCTCAAAAAGCAATGGAGTAAAAAAAAAAAAAAATCCGAGATCCGAGTTATTAAGTCTGTAAGGGTGTTTTAACACCTAGTGCCCTAAAAAGCTCGCTACATGGATCAAAGATGCTGCAAAAATATATATATCTGAAATCTGAGTAATTAAGTCCGTAGGGTGTCTTAAGACCTGGTGCCCTAAAGCCAACTGGTTTGGGAGCCACCGACCCAACACTCGTTACATAGATGGAAGATATGTATATAAATAAAAAAAAATCAAAGAAAAAATCAGAAAAATCAGAAAAATATTCCATTGCTACCAAAAGGTGTGAAATCTGATAGAACTTTAGGACAAAAATATTACTCTCTTATCAACTGCACTTATGACTGTTGTGGGCAAAAATGAGTTGAGTAATATCTTGTTGGATGTGTATATGAAGAATGGTAAAAATAATCGGAGAATTTACTTATTCTGTAATTTAGAATAAAATAAAACAACTAGTAACTTGGAGTAGAAGTTTCACCTGATTAGTCACTAACTTCTTTATTCTCTTTTCGCTTGTCTTTTTGCTTTTGTGTGCATTAGTTTTACTACATTTTTACTTTTGTAAAATGTTTGTGGGTATCATTGCTGTAAACCCTCACGAGACTACAACTCGTCCACTAGGGACATCTAGGGGTTTAAAGGCTTGTTGCATACGCTAAATGCAACCGTGATCTCTACGAAAGTGGCTTAGTTAATTTATTTATGTTATTTTATGTTTTGCTCGAGGACTAGCAAAATGTTAGGTTTGGGGGTGTGATGAGTGGTATTTATATCACTATTTCCCACTCATTTAACCTAATATTTTGTATAGTTTCTTGAGTTTTGTGAACGTTTTGATTTGTTTTATGTTATTTTGTAGATAAATAAAGTTTCAGGACATTCTGGAGGTGATTTGGGCCAAAACAGTGAAAATTGGACGAAAAGGGCATTTTGGTAAATTCCCGCGTCGCGACGCCAATACCTTCAGCGTCGCGAAGCCTAAAGTGCGCCGAACAGTGCTAACGTGCGCGGGTCCACAAATCAGAATCTGAGAAAAGTTTGACTTTGCTAAAATCCGTCGTGCCACGTGTCACCATCACAGCCGATCTGCTAACATGCGCCGTGCCACGTGTCAGCATCCTACGGTGCCGACAGTCGTCATCGCCACGTGTGCCCCGTGTCACTCCAGGTCATTTCCATGTCATTAGCCATGTCAGCAAGTCAACAAGTCAACATTGCCACCTCACCGCCACGTCATCATCAACCAATCACAGCATGCCACGTGTCGCAATCCTACGGTACCGACAGTCTCTTTCCCACGTGTCACCACGTCACCGCCACATCACCACCACGTCAGCACAATCATTGAGTATTTAATCCTTATCTGACACGTGGCGGATAAGAATCTCATCGACCAATCAGAAGCTGCCACGTGTCACAATAATTGAAGCCCAAACACCTCGCTACGTGTCACCTTATCAGCTTATCCAGAATCTTCAAATCGGCGAACCAGAGCTTGCCACGTCGACAAAATCTGGTGTAGCGACGCTGAAGGCCCTGGCCTCGCGACGCTGGAAGCCTACCGAGGCCTATAAATTGAGCTCGAGATTTCCGAATTCAGGGCACCACTCTCTCTCTTATATTCTTTCTAAAGAGAGAGTTTCTCTCTCTAGATTCTTTTAGTTTTTTAGTTTTTAATTTTTAGTTTTGTAAATAATTTTAATTACGTTTTGTAATAATAGTAATTTAATTTTTACTTTTTACTTTTTACAGTTTTTACTATTTACCATGAGAAGGTAACTTCCCCAGCTAGGGTGAAAGGTAATTTTTTACTGTTACTATTTAGATTAATCTCCCTTAAAAATAATATATTCACTATTTAAAATATTGACTTAAAAAGGATACCGCCAGATTTGTCGGTTGGTAATTCATTTTAATATGGTTTAAACCTGACTAATAAAGGATACCGCCAGATTGGTCGGTTGGTAATTAATTTTGGTTCCGCCTTTATGGCTGGTTGGACTTAATTTGACTTAATCAGGATACCGCCTATATGTCGGTTGGTAATATTATCATAAGTTTATATATTATTTTATGGGAGATATCTAAATTAGTAGTAGTAAAAGTAATTCCTTTTACCTTAGCATTTTATTTTATTTTACTTTTCAGTTTTACTTTATGTCTTTTAGTTTTCAGTATTTTTACTTTATGTCTTTTACTTTTAAGTTGCTACTAGCCCTAGTTATGTGTTAGTTATCTGGGGTTGTGATGAATTCTAATATCACCGGTTTATAAGGGGTTATTTTATAGTTTGGGTAATTTAAAGGTTTACTTATTAAGTCTTAAGCTTAATGCTTCTTGTTGTTTGATCACCAATAAGATTGATGTGGTAAATCTAAAATGAACTAGACATAGGGATTTTAGGTTTCAGCCTTAGACTTAATAGCCCACGATCTTTCTTGAGGATAGATAACCCTTTAATAGATTTCCTTACAGGATAGGAATATACCTGTCGGGCGGGGGTAGCCATAATTGGAACTTAAACTTAATGAATCCAGATAATTTGGTTGACATAGACATATGGTTCAATTGGGTTAAACTGGGTATTTGCGTCTGACCATCGACATAGGATTTTGCATAATTTAGTGTTCCAGGTTAGTAAACTGATTTATTACACAAACATAAAATAATCACTTCATCTTTTAAAAGATATTAGAAGGATTCACAACCCTAGATCTTTGTGTCTTTTGTTATTTTCCTTAGTATTTTCTTTTGTCTTTTATTTATTTATTTATTTATTTATTTATTTATTTTGTAAAACCACTTTCAACCAATCAAACAATCATTCTCTTCACCCTCAATTAGATATTTGTAAATAAATAGATTCAATAATTAATAACAACAGTAGGAATTAAGTCCTCGAGGGATCGATATTTTTATACTACTTGAACGATACGTGCCCTTTGCGTTATACGTGTGTGTTTACGCCGGTCAGCTGACAATATGCATCAAAATCTTTACTACAATATTCTCCTTTATTATATGTCCTTAGACACTTGATTCTCCTTCTAGTTTCAACTTCAAATTTTGCTTTGAAGTTTTTGAAAACTGACATCACATCTGACTTGTTTTTGATCGGGTACACTCGACATCTTCTAGAAAAGTTACCAATAAATGATACAAAATATTTTGCTTTCCCCAGAGATTGAATTGGTGCTTCCCAAACATCAGAGTGAATCAACTCTAAAATGGTTTTACTCCGAGCACTTGACTTGCTGAAATTTAATCTATTTTGCTTACTTGTAACACAATGCTCAAAAAACGGTAGACTGACTACTTTCAAGCCTGGGAGTAGCTTTTGATTGACGAGAATCTTCATTCCCTGTTCTGACATGTGGCATAGTTTCTGATGCCAAAACATAGAAGCTTCCTCTCCAGAATCGAGTGATGCTACTGATGCAGTTGCTTTCTAAATCGAGTCTTCCAAGAGCATATACAAGTTTGCCGAGATCTTTTCAGTTTTCAAGACTGTAAGTGCTCCTTTCATTATTTTTAATACCCTGTTTTAAAAAACGGTCTTGTATCTGCGGTCATCTAACTGTCCAAATGACAGAAGATTTTTCTTCATTCTCACAACATGTCAAGCATCTTATACATTGCGAATAGTACCATCGTACATCTTTATTTTGATGGCTCCAATCCCAATAATTTTCAAGGCATGCTCATTTTGGACAATTATGACCCATAGCATCACTGTTTGTAAAAGACATGGTGTTCTTTGTACAAATTAACTATGTGACAAAGGAATTGCTCTTTTATCATTTGTAATGGATTACTTGGATATATAAATGATAAAAGTCCATATGATTAGTACCAGATTAATAAGATATGAGACGATATTAATCCACGAAAGGTTTAATCATTAAATATCCCTAGTCGTAGTATTATCGAGACTGGACATCGATAATGCGGAATAGACTATTATTACACTTGTGCGCGTTATGGAAGCTTAACGGCATAGTTATCATATATTTAAGTATTTGATACTTATGCAAGTGTGATATGAGGTTCTGTTAGCCGTTGGACCAGAAACAGCTTCGCTCTGGATAGATCCCTCGGAATCCCATTGGTAGTATGACTATGTGTCTATGGGAATCCGAATCAGGGTAGGTGTATATGGTTTTAACCTGAGACTTGCATAGCTAATACTTGCGACAATCAGTATACTTTGGTTTTGGTCGTCCGGAGCTTTAACAGGTTCTGTGTACGCCTCTTCTAGGTATACTGAGAATCGTAGTGTATTAGGTGTGATGTCAAGATGGAAGTATCACTTCAGTCATATGGAGATGATGATCATGCAGGGATACATAACTAGTACTCTTAAATGCTGCAACTATCGGGATAATATGACTAGGTCATGATTATCCGATTAAAGAGACTAGTTGCTAGTGATCCGATATATGTTTCGTACGGGGCAGACACAATTCTAGCCCTAGGCCTAGCATGTGACATCTGATACTGGATCGTAATACGAAATACTCAGTATACTACGCCTAATACAGATTATATATATTCCATGTTGAATATATTTCTGGAAAATTGGGTAGGTACGGTGCTTTGCTAGAAGCCAACCATGTCTTGTAAATCGGTAAGAACGTGGTACCAGATACGCACATGTCAGATAGTTCGACGACCGTATTTACTGTCAACATATCCATGATCTCTTGGGTCGCTTCCCAAAGATTACCGATGACATTTGACTCGAATAAGAATTAATCTGGGATTAATTATGAGAGAAAAATTAATCTGGGATTAATTATGGCAATAATTAATCTGGGATTAATTATCAGAGAAAGAATTAATCTGGGATTAATTGCGTCATGAATTGATCTGGGATTAATTCGTGAAGAAGAGATAACGCGATTAATTTGGAATTAATCGGTAAAATAAATTTAATAGTTAAATTAGGTTTTTTTTATTTAATTTATTTAATTGGGCTAAATAATATATATCGAATATATTAATTGAAATTGGATTTCAATACGGAATTAAAATTGGATTTTAATTCAAGCGAACAGATTAATTTGGAATTAATTCGTAAGCGACTCCCGTAATAATTTTACTGTGTATTATTATTTAATTAAATTAGATTTAATTACATAGCGACGGAAAACTCGTTTAGTCGGATCAAACGAACAAGGCCCAAAGTGTGTTGTGCAAGCCAACTAGAATTTGGAATTCAAAATTGGGTGGGACCCACAACTCACATCACTTGTCAACTTGTGATGTAAGTGGTTGGCAATAAAGTGAATTGGATTTATTACACATCACACTAACCAACTTTACAAGTTTTTGGTAATTGTTTTGGAAAACAATCATTATTCACATTTCTCTATTTCCTCTCCCATTCCACCATTGCCGAATTTGCTTCTTCTCGGTGGAGAATTTTTTCTTTCAATTTTGTTAAGCTAGCACTTAAAGGAGTGAAAGAAAGGTGATAGAGAAACTTACACTCGAGTTTGGAATTCGATTTTAAAGCTTGGAGCTTCTACATCCGAGGAGAAATTTCGAACTTCTCTACCGAGCAATGTAAGTAATTTTCGCAACTTATCTTGTAATATTCACACAATAATCACACTTAGAGATCCTTGTGGCATATCTAGGACACTAACAATGATATCAGAGCGAGATCTAAGGTTGATTTGGATTCTAGGGTTTATATACTTTAATTTGAGATTTTATGCTTGGAGCTTGTAAATGCCTAAATTGGTTATTTGGTTGTGTTATATGATGTTGAATTGGATTTGAGCATCTTTGGAATTGAGAAAAATTGATTAGATCAAAAATCCCCAATTCCTATGTCATGGCCGAAAATTACCCCTAGGATGTTCATGGTGATTTTTGAAAATTTGACAATTGGATGTGTTAATAGCATGAAATAAATATTGTATGTTGATTTAATTGGATTGAAATCAAATTGAGTGTTATTTAATGCCAAATTGTCGTGAGCTATAAGCATGTTGGAATGAATTGTTTTGCTTCAATTTGTGTTGGACATGAATTGAATGATTAAGCATGATTAATTGGATTAATTAGTGTTTTGGAAACATTAGATTAATTGATTGATTTTGGTAATTGCACTTTAATTAAATTAATATGTAATTTGGAATAATGTGTTAATTTAATTTATTGTAATTGGACAAATGGGCTTGGTTGGGCCAAGTTTGGTTTTGGTCAATTGGATTGGATCCAATTGGGCCTAAAACCATTTCCATAAAGTCCAAATATGACTTTTTGGGCCTTTGAAATTTGATTGGGCCTAATGGGCCAAAATTGATTTTTGAGCAAATGGTGATTCCTAATTGGGTCTTGGCTTTTGGGTTGGATCCATAATGGCCAAAGCCCACGCCTAAAGAATTAATTGAAAGCTCATTAGACTTTAATTTAATAGTATTGGATACTAATTGGGCTTTTGAGACCCAATTGAATTTGATTTGGAATCCAAGTCTTTAAGGCACATAAATAAGTGTAATTGTTTAATTTGGAATTAAACATGAATTAGTATTAGATACAATTTAAATCGGATTTAAAATTATAGTTCGATATAATTCAAGAATACGTACTTTGAGTATTTATTCTTAAACGAGTTTGACTCGCGCAAATCAAATCGTTGTTTGAACATTGGATGATAATTAATTCAAAGATTAATTAATTGGATTAGATTGATTGAATAACATGCTTTGTGTGAATACTTGAATGTATTTGTATGAATAATGTATATCGGATGGATATTAGATGGGTCGGGCAATTTTGGAAATTGTTGTAATAAATTTATAGTTTATTAAATTGGACATGCGTGTCCAGCCTATTATCTTATATTCTCTTTGTATTTCTCTTCTCACCAATTCCCCTCAATGCAAATGAGGTTTCTTTTAGTGTTATGTAATTGGGTAGAAGTATGAATAGTGCTAACTTGAGAGAGGAAATTGAGAGATTTGTTCTAGGAACAAATTTGTTATATATCCATCCGCATATCATTATTAAATTTATTCGCGTCTTATTATGCTTTTAGAATGCATGTTTAAGGGTGTATGATGAGACCTAATCAAAGATAATAAATTGGTTACCAATTTACGCGAAAAACCCTCATTAAATATTAAGTGTTTTCCTTTCATTGAGTGGATCTCTCTCAAGATCCAAGATTGGCATTGGTTTGTTGGCCAAAGTCAAGATCAATGTCCATCGCGGATGTGTTTGGACCACGAAAGCTTTGTTCCATATCGCATGTCTTGGGCGGTTGTGACTTGTTGGCCAAAGTCAAGGTCACTTCTAGTTTATCGACGTGGATTACGAAGCTTTCCCATTGTCAATGGGTCGCGCTTAACTGGAATCATTAAGTTTATTGAGCCAAAGCCAAGACTTAGTTGATTTAGAGGAAAATGTTAGGAAATATATATTGGATATATATCTCGGACTTGGAGGCCCACCTACCGGATCTAGGAATTGGATGGGATCCAATTGATCTTAGAGATCTGTCTAGTTAAGTTTCATACAGCTTGTTGGCCAAAGTCAAGGTTGTGTGTTATTTAATAGGATCCTAGCCCACTAGGAAACTGGGTTTCCCGAGTACTCTACAGAGGTTAGAGGCTCGCCGAAAAATAGTGGGAGGCTAGTATTAAATTTGCAATTTCGTTTAATACTTGCTTACACGCACTCTTTTAATTATTTATCGTTGTTATAAATACATATTAGTTGGACTAATATCTTGTATTGCTTTCTATGAACAGTTGGACTGTACTTAAAATACTACTCCACTTGTAATTGGTTATATAGTTGAACTATAGTAACCATTACATTTTGAGTGTACTCGAAATCGTTGATTAGATAATTGAACTATTGTAATCGAGATGGCTGGAAAGATTAGCGTTAAGGGATACAATCCTGGGTGAAAATGTCTTTAACGGCGTAAATTTTTCCATATTGGGAAATGAATCTCAGGATAGTCCTGAGAGATGAGAAGTTACTTTATTAGATAGAGAAACCTCTCGGGCCCTGAGCCCGGAGTTGAGAAAATAGTAGAGCATGAGCTTAGGAAGACTCAACGTGATGATAAATTTAGTGCTCAATCCGTTATGCTTGCCGCAATGACTCCTTAATTTCGTCGTCAGAACTAAGGATTAGATCATTATACCATGATATTGAAATTAAAGGATCTTCATAGATCTAACCTTAGATCTTAGAAGTACGAATTGCAAAAGAAGCTCTTTCGCTCGCATATGTCAGAGGGTACATCTGTCGAACACTAGATGTCACAGATGATTGCTGACATCGAACAGCTAGGTTAGCTGGGGATTACCTATGAGGCCGAGACTTCCATTGATTTGATCTTACAGTCTCTGCCCGAATGCTGGGGCGGGTTCATCATAAACCAAGAGAAAAATCTTGGAGAGTTAATGTTATACTCAAAGAGGCAGAGCCAGAGCTTCCAAAAGGGCAAGAAGCGCATGACACATCTTACTTCGACATCCCAGAAGGCCAAGGCTTGGCCAAGTCTTCTAGGGGTGTGAATCGTCACAGTCTTCTAGGAAGACAAATGACATATCCCAAGATGTATGCCTAAATTGTAGCAAACGGGGTCACTGGAAGTGTGAATGCCGTATGGACAAGGCAGATATGAAGGAAGTGAAGGCAAGCAAGGCTCCGACTTCAGGTATGTTTATTATTGTAATAAATGTGTCCACTACTGGTTTTAAAAATTAGATTTTTGATACTGGATGTGGTACATATATATGTACTAATGTGCAGGATCTGCTGGTTAGCAGGAGACTGGCTTCAGATGAGATCGACCTGCGAGTCAGAAAAGGGACGAGAGTCGCTGTTTTGGCTGTGGGAACCTAAGTTTTAGAACTGCCCTTTGGGCATGTACTTAAATTAGGAAACTGTTATAATGTACCTAGTTTAACTAGAAACATTATCTTTATATCTAGTTTAACCCGTTGCGGGTAAATCTTTATGTTCCAGAACACTGGGTGTTTTATTTACAAAGATTATATTGAGATATACATATTAGATGTGAATAACAGTATTTATATTTCGAATATAAATGAATCTCAAACATATAACATGACAAACAAAAGGCTCAAACTGAGTAAATCATATGAGACTTATTTGTGGCATTGTTGTCTGTGACACATTAACAAGACTCGTATATCCAGTCTTTGGAAGAATGGATACTTGGACGGATTTGATCCTAGTTCATATGACGTCTGCGAATCTTGTTTATTAGGCAAAATGCCTAAAACGCCTTTTTAGCGATAAAGGTGTACGTGCCACCGAGCTGTTAGCCCTCGATCATGGTGACATATGTGGGCCCATGTCTAGCCAGACTAAAGATGGATATCAATACTTCGTAACCTGTATGGATGTTGCATCGCGTTATGGTTTTGTGTGTCTTATGAAACACAAGTCGAAAACTTTTGATAAATTCAAAGAGTTTCGACACGAAGTAGAAAAACAGACCGGTAAAAGTATTAAAAATATTGCGGTTGGACCGTGGTGTTGAATACTTAAGCAATGAGTTTCAAGATTACTTGAAAGAGTATGGTATTCTTTCATAGTGGACTCCTCCCGGAACACTTCAATTGAGTGATGTGTCCGAACGGAGAAATCGAACTTTGTTGGACATGGTAAGGTTAATAATGAGTCGCACTGAGCTACTAATTTCCTTCAGGGGATACGCATTGAACAGTGCTATACTTATTTTGAATAAGGTTCCGACAAAGTCTGTTGGACAGACCCCATATGAAATATGGACAGGAAAGAAATTAGGTTTCTCATTCCCGAAGATTTGAGGATGATGGGCATATAATTGAACATTTGGATGGTACCAAACTAGAACCCAAATCGGATAAGTGCCTATTTGTAATTGGTTATCCTAGGGAAACCAATTTCCGAAACCCACAAGAGAACAAAAATATTTGTTGCTCTCCATGCGGTTTTCCTTAGAGGAATTCCTAAATGTAGTGGTAAGTGGGATGAAAGTAGAACTCGATGAAAATCAGAGTAATACTGTTCCTGGCACCGATCCCCTTACAGAACAAGAACAGTTCATCATGAATGAGACTGTTCCACAATCTTCTAATACACAAGAACCGCGTAGGTCGGAGAGAGTCAGAAAACAACCTAAGAGGTATGGGTTTCTGATCTCACCTCATATAGACATTAATCTTATTGAGGATAATAAACCGGCTACGTATGAGGTAGCGATACAAGGTATCGACTCCGATTTATGGCAAGGTGCCATGAAGTCCGAAATGGATTCCATGTATATAACCAAGTTTGGACACTGGTTGATGTACCAGAAGATATTGTGCCTATTGGTAGCAAATGGGTCTTCATGGTGAAGACAGACATGGATGACAACATATAAACGTACAAAGCTAGACCTGTATTGAAAGGGTATCGTCATCAACATGGTGTCAATTACGACGAAACTTTTTCACATTTTGCCATGATTAAATTCATTCGGATAGTGTCTGCTAATGCTGCATATTTCGATTATGAAATATGACAGCTGGACGTCAAAACCGCTTTCCTTAACGGAAACCTTTTGGAGGATGTTTTATATAACATCCTGACGGTTTTGTCGCGCCAAAACATGCAAACAATGTTTGCAAGTTAAATCGATTCATTTATGGATTGAAGCAAGCATTGCGTTCTTGGAACCAACGTTTTGATGAGATCATAATGGTATATGGTTTCATTCAAAATGATGATGATTCTTGTGTATATAATAAGTTTAGTGTGAGTGTACTGACAATGATTGTCCTATATGTTGATGATGTATTGCTTCTTAGCAATGACATTCCCATATTAAAATCGGTGAAATCTTGGTTTTCATTAAAATTCTCCATGAAATTCTTGGAAGAGACAACCTTTATTCTAGGAATAAGGATCTACTGGGATAGATCTAAAAGTTGTTGGCACTCTCCAAGAGCCTGTACTGTGACAAACATGTACGCGACCTGGTGTCTCATATGCTTTAAGCATCTAGAGTCACTATCAGACAGATCTAGGTGATGATCACTGGATTGATGTTAAGAACATCCTTAGTATCTTAGACGAACTAAGGATGTTTTCTTAATCTATGGAGATGGAGAACTTGAGGTGACTAGGTTCACCGATGTAAGTTTCCAAACCGATAAAGCGACCGTAAGTCACAATAAGGGTACATATTTTATTTGAAAAATGGAACAGTGAGCTGAAAATCTTCTAAGCAAGATACTGTTGCCGATTCAACAACAAAAGCGGAATATATTGTTGCGGCTGAGGCAGAAAAAGAAGCATTTTGGATCTATAAAATTCCTAATTGGATTAGGAGTAGTGCTGTTACCAGCTGAGCTAGGCTACAACACATTCTAAAGAATTACGGTCTCATCAATGATCCAAGTATGTACTTCGATAATTTCATCTGATTCATAAGATCATACATTGTGGCGATGTCAAGATCCCATCAGATGACAACCTTGCATATCCGCTGCGCGAAAGCGATTTCTCAGCATAAGCATGAGGACCCGTACATAGTTTAGATGTTTGACACTTGAGTGATTGGCTATAGGCCAAGTGGGAGATTGTTGGACAATTATGACCCATAGCATCATTGTTTGTAAAAGACATGGGTTCTTTGTACAAATTAACTCTGTGACAAAGGAAATGTAATTTTTATCATTTGTAATTGGATTACTTGGATATATAAATGATAAAAGTCCATATGATTAGTACCAGATTAATAAAATATGAGACAATATTAATCCACGAAAGGTTTAATCATTAAATATCCCTAGTTGTAGTATTATCGAGACTGGACATCGATAATGCAGAATAGACTATTATTACACTTGTGCGCGTTATGGAAGCTTAACGACATAGTTCTCATATATTTAAGTATTGGATACTTATGCAAGTGTGATAGGAGCATCTGTTAGCCGTTGGACCGGAAACAGCTTCGCTCTGGATAGAACCCTCGGAATCCCTTTGGTAGTATGACTATGTGTCTATGGGAATCCGAATCAGGGTAGGTGTATATGGTCTTAACCTGAGACTTGCATCGCTAATACTTGCGACAATCAGTATACTTTGGTTTTGGTCGACCGAAGCCTTAACAGGTTCTTTGTACGCCTCTTCTAGGTATACTGAGAATCGTAGTGTATTGGGTGTGATGTCAAGATGAAAGTATCACTTCAGTCATATGGAGATGATGATCACGCAGGGATACAGAACTAGTACTCTTAAATGCTGCAGCTATCGAGATAGTATGACTAGGTCATGATTATCCGATTAAAGAGACTAGTTGCTAGTGATCCGATATATGCTTCGTACGGGGCAGACACAATTCCAGCCTTAGGCCTAGCATGTGACATCTGATACTGGATCATAATACGCAATACTCACTATATTATGCCTGATACAGATTATATATATTCCATGTTGAATATATTTCTGGAAAATTGTGTAGGTACAGTGCTTTGCTAGAAGCCAACCATGTCTTGTAAATCAGTAAGAACGTGGTATCGGGTACGCACGTGTCGGATAGTTCGACGACCGTATTTACTGCCAACATATCCAGGAATCTCTTGGGTCGCTTCCCAAAGATTCACCGATGATATTTGACTCGAACAAGAATTAATATGGATTAATTATGAGAGAGAAAAATTAATCTGGGATTAATTATGGCAAGAATTAATCTGAGTTTAATTATCAGAGAAAGAATTAATCTCGGATTAATCGCGTCATGAATTGATCTGGGATTAATTCGTGAAGAAGAGATAACGTGATTAATTTGGAATTAATCGGTAAAATAAATTTAATAGTTAAATTAGGTTTTTTTATTTAATTTATTTAATTGGGCTAAATAATATATATCGGATATATTAATTGAAATTGGATTTCAATACGGAATTAAAATTGGATTTTAATTCAAGCGAACAGATTAATTTGGAATTAATTCTTAATCGACTTTCGTAATAATTTTACTGGGTATTATTATTTAATTAAATTAGATTTAATTACGTAGCGACGGAAAACTCATTTAGTCGGATTAAACGAACAGGGCCCAAAGTGTGTTATGTAAGCCAACTATAATTTGGAATTCAAAATTGGGTGGGACCCACAACTCACATCACTTGTCAACTTGTGATGTCAGTGGTTAGCAATATTGTGAATTGAATTTATTACACATCACACCAACCAACTTTACAACTTTTTGGTAATTGTTTTGGAAAACAATCACTATTCACATTTCTCTCTTTCCTCTCCTCTCCTCTCCCATTCCTTTTTTTTTTTTTGGAAAGTTACAATCCTCACCCTCGAGTTTGGAACTCGATTTTAAAGCTTGGAGCTTCTATATCCGAGGAGAAATTTCGAACTTCTCTACCGAGTAATGTAAGTAATTTCCGCAACTTATCTTGTAGTATTCACACAATAATCACGCTTAGAGATCTTGTGGCATTTCTAGGACACTAACAGATCATTGCCTAGAAAAACCGATCCTCTAGAGACTGGTTCATAATGATAGAACCATTCTCTCCTAGAGGTTATGTGCCGTGTTGCTGCAGAATCAACCAACCATGCATCACTTAATTGTTTTATGCTATCATTGGACATTATTGCTACTTCATTGTAAAACATGCCACCTTCTTCACAAGTACTTGCAACACATCTTTGAGATTTTGTTGCAATATGAGCTTTTTCTGTATCATTCTTTAGATTCCAACAATCTTTCTTGACGTGCATTTTCTTGCCACAGTTGTAGCATTTAACATTTTTCTTACTTCTTGATTTCGATCTGCCATGATTTTGACTCCCACTTGAGCCACGTTCCGTTGCTCACCCCATTATCATCGCTAATGCGTCTACTTGTTGTGAACTATATGATCTGTATTCCTTATTTTTGCGCCTAGACTCTTCTTCCAGAGCAGCAGATGTAACTTCATCAAAGATTAGATTACCAGTGACAACATTACTTGTCAAGTTGATGATAAGTTGATCATACGAATCAGACAGACTTTGAAGTAGAATCTCCGCACGTTCATTTGTTGATATACTATAATCCAACACAGTGAGTTGAGAAAACAGTGTATTCAAGTTGTTGATGTGATCCGTCATAGATGTGGACTCACTAATTCGAAGAGTGTAAAGTCTTCTCTTCAAGAAGATCTTGTTGTGTAATGACTTGACCTCGTACAATTTGGTAAGTGCATCTCAAATCTCTTTTGTAGTCCTCTTCTCTACAACCATGGATAACACAGAATCTGCTAAGGCTAGATGCAAGTTGCCTATAGCGTTGTCATCCATATCCTTCTATTTTTCATCAGTCATTCCATCTGGTCTCTCTCCAATTGCCGCCAAGAAATTATCTTTTCTCAAGATTGCTTTTATTTTAAGTTTCCATAGGGAAAAATTGCTCCCTTTGAACTTCTCAATTTCGAACTTTCTTGACATGTTTCTGATGACGATAAGCTTCTCACTTGAACCGATTTTTACTATTTCATCGTGAATAGTATCGTATAAAATACCATATACACGAATAGTACCATATACGTGAATAGTACCGTATATGTGAATAATATCGTATACGTAAATAGTAATATATACATTATATGTGAATAGTCTATGTGAATAGTAACCCTGAACCTGAAGCTTCGATACCACTGTTAGGGGATCGTGGGCTGAAGTTGGTACGCAAGTAAAGTGAAATTGAGAATAATTGTTAGTTCATGTCTTCATGAGGCGTTGCCTTCCATATAGCAATACAATAATAATTAGGAGGCTTAGCATACCATAAACATTAATAATAAAATAAAGTAATAAGATACACATTTAACGTGGTAAAACCCTTAATGTGAGGGAAACATCCGTGGAAAAATGAAGAAGAATTTCACTATAGTGGAAAATTTTTTACAACCTCTCTCTGAACACAATGAGTGAACAATCTCACACTATCTTAGAATAGGAGAACTACAACTCTCTCACAAACTCTTAAAATAAACTATATTTTTTCTCTTAGAACACAAATAATTTGGTTGAGAATGGGATAAAGAAAATAATGAAATGAAGCCTATATTTATAAACATGAGTTTCATTGTGTAAATAGTGAATTCTAATTTTTTTTTTTATTTTCTTTTAAGCACGTGGGATCCACCCAAAATAATTAATATTTTTTTCCTCTTTACTTTCGGTGGCTGTCTAATATTGTTGACTTTAACACCTATATTATACCCGGTCCATTGGCATCCCTAACTCTAATAGGATTTTTTAAAACTAAATGTAAGACTTCACCCCATCATACATGAGTTTAATGATTTTTTCTCTATTTTTGGTCTTTTTTTTTTTTTTTTTGTTGATATTTGTCAAAATGGAATCAATACCCATCTACACCCCTAATATAACACATATTATATGCCACATTGCCTGAACTTTAGTTATAAAAACCACTCATAGACAGTCCAAAATCCAAACTATGCCTTAAAATATAAAGCATAAATTTCATTCACATTTGAATTTTGAACAGCGGTTAGGGTTACTGACTGCTATGGGACTCGATGATAGGTGGGCTCTTAAAGCAAAAAGGGGTTGTGTAGAAGGCGAAAGCCCATTAACTGACTGACGTTTGGCGGGAAAATTGAGTACCCAATTGGCGTACAAGAGAAGCTCCTCTCTCCTTATTATAAAACCCTAATTAAATCCCATTGGCAAAAGCGGAGAGCAAAAATAGGCCGCTTCGCAAAAAACAGTCCAAATTTCGGTACCCACCAGAGTTTCGTTTATAATTCTCACATCAACAAGTATGCCGGTGCTTCGATCTCGCGAAATACCTCCACCGAAACCCGAAAATGAACCCGCAAAGAATCGGGTCAATAATATCGAGCCCGCCACTCCCGCCCAGACCCGGGACGATATCCGACGGAGCGCTCGGTTCGTTTCGAATTCATCACCAGGTCTCAGTGGCGGTGATGATGCTGGAAATGACGCAATCAGGAAGAGAAAATTGGATGTGAGTGAAAATTTATTGAGTTTAGGGGGTGGGGATGGTGAGGGGTTTTTTAATTTGAGGTCGGGGAAGAAGGTAGTGAAAAGAATTGGGGAAATTGATGGGGATAGTTCAGTTAATGGGAAATGGAAAGGGGAAGGGAAAGAGAAAGGTAAGGAAAAAATGGATTTTGAAGAAGTTAGAGAATCCAGGGAACTGAGTAAAGAGGGTGTTGATGATGTTGCTTTAGAGAAATTGGAGGTAAAGCAAAATGCTGTTGGGAGTTGTAGCGAAAAGCGTAGAAGAAGATTTGGTAGAGAGGAGAAAGGGAAGGCAAAATTGGTTGATATTGATTTGAACTTGAATCTGAGTGATTTTGATAACGTGGGTTTGGAAGTAGGTAGTAAGCATCTGGAAGGAATTGTAATTAGGGAGAATGGTGTTAGTATCAATGAACCAATTATGGAACGAAGGGTAGATAGGAGAAGTGGTAGTAGTGTTGATGTTGTTGATTTCGATAAATTGGAGGTAAAGCAAAATGCTGATGGGAGTTGTAGCGAAAAGCGCAGAAGAAGATTCGGTAGAGATGAGAAAGGGACGGCAAAATTGGTTGATATTGATTTGAACTTGAATCTGAGTGATTTTGATGACGTGGGTTTGGAAGTAGGTAGTAAACATTCGGAAGGAATTGTAGTTGGAGAGAATAATGTGAGGATTAATGAACCAAGAATGGAACAAAGGGTAGATGGGAAAAGTAGTAGTAGAGTTGGTGAATTGAGAATGGAACGATTTCGAGATATAGCTAGGCAAAACGCATCTAAGTTTGCATATTTTGATGGAGAGGAGATTCATGTGTCTCGTGAGAATGAAATGCAAGTGGAAGCAGGAGAAGCGGAGGAAGCGATTGAAGACTGGCCCGGTCCTTTCTCTACTGCTATGAAAATTGTTAGGGACCGAGAAAAGAAACTGAGTGGGCGACAGGGGACTTTCTCTTTGGACCCTAAGAAGAAAAGTAATACATCAATATCATGGATTCCCAAAAAGGCTGAGCGTAAGGGACCAAAATTTATCATTCCATCATTGAAAGAATTGAGTTTGAAAGTTCTTGTTCAGAATGCTGATGCAATCACTTCACTTGAACATGTCCCGGATGCATTGAGGCACAAGCTTAGTTTCATGCTCTGTGATTCTCGGGGAATGAATAGTCATTTTCTGAACCTTCTTGTCAGTGGGTCTCCTACAGAGATCCGTCTAGGGGATTGCTCTTGGCTTACAGAACAAGAGTTCACTAAAGCTTTTGACAGCTGTGACACCAAGAACTTGACTGTAAGGTTCTTTCATGAGAATGATAGCTTTCTTTTTGTATTTCATATGGTTGCATTAATCTGGAGTTCAGTTCACCATGTATTTTGATTGGACATCTGATCTTCATTTGCAATAATTTGTCGAGTAGTTTGTTTCAGTTTAAATGCTTAGTTGCTTACCTTGGGTTTGACATGTTTTGGTGATGGTTAGCATAGGAGTTCATGAAACTGTGGTCAACAGTTGTAATTTGTGGACTATAATGGCAAGTTACATTAGAAAATATGCCACTGGCTTATTGACCTTTTGTTTCTGTTCAAGTCAAGTATTATCTTTTGAAAGGATTTTCTTTCTTTTTTTTTTTTTTTTTTTAAAGTCTGATGTGTAAGTGTAAGTTTGTTTTTCTTTATGAATATGTACTTCAGTTTTTTTGTTTCTTATCGGTTGAACTGTTGGGAGAAGTGAAGTTCTTTGCTTTGTAAATCAGGTTCTCCAACTTGACAAATGTGGGCGCTGTCTGCCAGATTACATACTGCTGTCTACCTTAGCTAGGTCATCAAATAGCTTGCCTTCCCTCGCTACTTTATCCATCTGTGGTGCATGCCGGCTTTCTGATGTTGGCTTTAAGGCACTGGTTTCTTCTACTCCCGCTCTGAGATCTATAAATCTCAGCCAATGCTCCCTTCTTACCGCAACTAGCATGTACATCTTAGCCGACAAGTTGGGATCATTTATACATGAACTGTATATTAATGATTGCCAAAGCCTTGATGCTATGCTTATTCTGCCGGCACTGAAGAAGCTAAAACATTTGGAAGTTCTGTCAGTAGCAGGCATTGAAACCGTTACTGATGAATTTGTCAGGGGATTTGTTCATGCTTGTGGTCATAATATGAAAGAGCTTGTTTTGACTGATTGTGTGTAAGTTTTTATAGCTATAATATGATTATTGGTTTTGAAATTCCTTGGCTTCTTTATTTATGCTGGGTTGCTAATTTGGTGCAGGAAATTGACTGATTTTTCCTTGAAAGTCATTGCTGAAACTTGTCCCAGACTATGTACCCTTGATATTTCTAACTTGTACAAATTGACAGATTTTGGTATTGGGTATCTTGCTATTGGCTGTCGAGCTATTCAAACTTTAAAACTCTGCCGCAATGCATTCAGGTTTGGTTTTTTACCTTGATATTGGGGATTTTTGATTTTCTTGTCTTCCTTATTTTTGGTCGGCAAAGCAAAATTGAATGTTGCATCACACCATTCTTTATTTATTTGAGATCTTTTCATATTTGCCTATTATGTGCTCTTGCAAATTATTTGCTTGTAAATGTTTGTATGCTTTGATGTGAACATAACCGTAAAATTCCCTTCTAATAGTTCTTATGTTTGGGACCCCGTTCGCAATAGTAACAAGCACCAACACTTTGAATAATACATAGTGTGGTAACTTTTGTTTGACTTTGCGGATATTTGATAAGATTAGATGGCTTTAATATGAAAGGCAGACAATGTCCTAAGCATGCCTCCAATCCTCAATGCATTGGTATTCTTTTCCCCAAACCTTCATTAAATCTGTGTTGGAACTACATTCTAATAAATTGCTTAATGTTTGTTTTTTTCCAGATTGGTTGAGTTACCTATCCTTTGAGTATGCATTCTTTAAACTTATTGCAATGATTAACAGTGTTTGATTGAACTTTGAAAATTTCCCAGCGAGTCTTTTAAGCCTTTGAAGATTGTGATATACATACTTGGTTTTGCATGAATATCAAACATGATAGAAAAAACTGTCACCAAGCTGTAGTTCTGTACATTTATTCTTTAAAAAATGTTTTTATAGGTGTTTTCTTTTAATTATAAACTAAATATAGATAGATCCGCCAATGTTTCAAAAAGCGGTTCAAGGCGCCGCTGCTGGGGCAGCCGATCAAGGCAGCCGCCTCTAACCAGAAAATTGAAACGGGCCGCCTCCAGTAATTGAGGCGGCCTGCCTCAATGCTTATCGGATCAGGGCGTCAAAGTGCTGTAAGAAGCGGACGCCCCGACCCAAACAGCTAGTTTTCTAAAAAAAATTAAAAATATATATGGGAGTTGAAGTCAGGACTTTTTGTCCCGATTCAACTCCCTCTAAAGCCAAAATAAGAGTTTTGAGGAGGCTAACCCTAAAGCCCCCAAGGTTCGAAAACTCGGTATGCGGTGATCCCTCGTTTGAGGTGAGGTGGACAACCTCGAGGAGGTCAAGGCAGCTTCTTCAGTATTCTAAAACGCCCCACCTAGGCGCATATAGGTTCGGCGGCCTATGGCCGCCGCGCCTGGCCCCAAATCGTTGGGGCCAAGCGCTCGTCGCAAATTCATCGGTCAACCGCCGTTGACCGATGCAGAATTCGAAATTAATTGCTTTTTCCGGTTGAATTTCACACCCCAATCCTAACCCTAACCCTAAGCTTAATTTTATAAAATTAACTCATTAACTCATCAATTTGAAAAAATCTCAATTTAGAGCATAAACCCTAATTTCAAAAATCTAATTTTTTTTGTTTTGTTTTGTTAGTTTCTCATCAAATTGACCATTTATAAATATTAGTCATTACTCAAATAACATTTATCTATAATTAATTTATCCAAATCATACCAAATCTTAAACCTAATTATAGAAATTCTCAATTTCCGATTAGCCGTCTAGGCCCTGACTAGGCGCTCTAGGCGCTAGGCCGCCGACCGACTAGCGCCTAGTGCATTTTAGAACATTGCCAAACATAGAAAAAATAAAAAAAGACAAAAATAATAATTTATAACTTAAATAAAGATCAAGTGTGGAGTTGGTAGCTGGAGTCATGCATATATATAACAATAATAATAATTATTAATAATAATTATTATTATTGTTGTTTTATGATGAAATTCGAATTTTTTTAGTAAAAGTATCATCACAATTGTGGTTGTCTTTTGATCTCACACAGCACATCAGAAATTGGCTCCATTCAAAATATAATGAAAGCAATGAACTAATAATTATTAAATAAATTTTTTAAAAGCAATCACCAATAACAAAAAAGCAATTTGTATTCAATCACACATTCACACTTATCAATAAAAAGTGTAAAGCTATCCACCACTTATTAATAAGATATTAGTTTTTTAAATTAAAAATGAATTTACAAATTGAAAGAGCTGTTGTCCACTTTTTTGTAAGACAAAATTGTGTTTCTGTTCATCTCTCTCTCCATTTTGTTTCTTCTTACTTCTTCTGTTTTGGGTCGTCTTCTTCCTCTTGTAGCTGCTCTCTCAGCCTTGTATTTTTTTAATAATCACGTTATTTGGGTCGGGGCGTCCGCCTCCTTATGCATCTGGACTCCCAGACTCCAAAAGTAGTGAGGCGGGCCGCTTCAATGAATGAAGGTTGCAATTTACCCATTCATAGATCGAGACGGCTGCCTCGATGTGCCGAGGCGGTCAAGGCGCGCCTCGAGGCGCCGCCTCAATCCGATTTTTGAAACCTTGAAAGGCCTTCCATCTTCAAGCTTTCAACCCATCAAGATTGAAGCTTCTCATCATCTTTTTGGTTTTTCCTCATTTCTTCCATCTTCAAGGTATTTTTCTCTGTTGATTTTTTCTTTCTTCATCTTCAATTTTTTGTCGGACTTTCTCGCATCTTCTTGCAGTGTACTGTTGACTATTTGTAGAAGACACTTTGATTTTTCTATCAACAACACTGTTGTCCTTGCCCTTTTATATTAAAGGGCACTTTAATTTTCTCTGTTTAATTATTTTTTATTGAAGTGCACAATACCTTGACACTTTCATTTGTCTTATGTGAAGTTTGTCATTTAGTTTCTTTGTTTATTTTTTTATACTATCAGACTTTTGGCTTTTTAATAGCCATTTTTTTCATGAACTTGTTTCGTTATGTTTCATTTTATTCAAATGTGATGAATGATTTTGTGTTGTGGATGATTCGATTTTGAAAATTTAATGAATTTATGTTTTTATTTTAATTATTTGTATTTTTTCCACGTGTTTCGATTGAGGCTACCGCCTCAAGGCTGTCTGTCTCGCCTCACGCAGGTGGCCGCCTCGCACCGTATACCGAGTTTTCGAACATTGAGACCCGCACGTTATTGTCGTTTTTATTTTTCAAAAAGAAAAGAAAAGATAAGTGAGTTTTTTTTATATTTATATTTATTTATATATCTATATATATATTTATATGTGTATTTGAAATTCTCACGTCCACATCTTACAATACATATAAAGTCCACATGAAGTTAAAAGATTTTTTTTTTGTATTTATGTACCTTACAATCTACATAAAATCCACATGAATCTGACATGATCCTGACTATATGATTTTTTTTTAAAAAAAATAGTAATTTGTTATATATATGTAAAGATTTCATAAATATCAATAAAATAGACACATCATGAAACAAACACCAATATGATCCTTCTAATATTTATCATATATTAGTATATTACATTATTCAAGCAGCATCGACCAAAGCTGACTTAGCCCGCCAAGTTAAGGCCATAGTGCCATTATTTTTAATTCATCTTAATACTCCTTTATATAGGCATAGGATCATAATGAGATACATGGAACAGAAAAAAAACATACATGAATCTTGTTGAACTTATGGTACATTGTGGATATTGAGATATGTAGATATTCAATGTCAATGTTTTAAAAAATGCTAGGCGGTAGACGTATGGTGGGAGAGCGCCTAGCGCCTCGGATTTATAGGTGTCGCCTAGAAGGATAAGCTAGGTGGTGTTAGGCCTAAAAAAATTTATTTAGTGTTGTAATTTTCCAAAAAAAAAATCTAGAGCCGCCTAAACGGCCGCCTAGAACCGCTTAGACCCCCCTAAGCGCCTAACACCGTCTAGCAATTGTTTTTATGCATAATCGGAACGGCCATGCACCGCCTAGCGCCTAGGCCATTGTTTAGAACAGTGTTCAATTTATCATAATAATTGGAACGGTTTCTGAAAAGAAGGATTCACCCTTAATCGGAATGGCTTAACAACTCACAGTTGCTAAATTGAATCTAAAGGAAGAGGAATAGGCCGAAATTGGATCATTAACCCTTATCATTGTTTTGCCATCTAGTATTGAAGTCGAGCATTCAATTCGGAAAGGAAGAGGAATGGGCTACAATTAGATAATCAACCCGTCATTGTTTTGCTCTCCAATATTTAAGTCGAGTATTTTATTCGTAAAGGAAGAGGAACAGGCTACAATTTGATAATCAACCCTTGTCATTGTTTTGCTCTCCTGTATTGAAGCCGGACATTCAATTCGGAAAGGAAGAAGAATAGGTTGCAATTGGATCATTAACCCTTGTCATTGTGTTTCTCCAATTATCAATTTCAATTAGCTGCCCCCTTTCTTCTGGAGTGACACATGGCTGAACCTCAGAACCCGGGGGATAAAAATATAAGTTAGACATGTAGTTTCCAAATAGGAAGTTTGCTCTAGAGAGGATTTTGAAAACCGGTCACACACACACACAAGGGGATCACTTGTGGACGCCCGCAACTCTGGGCTCATTTCGAGGCCATTGGATCCTGATGCAAAGGATCCAATGGCCACTTTGTTTTAGAAGATATAAAATTTTAAAACGTCATGGGGCCCACATGTTTATTGACAAAGCTGTCATCTTCTCTCTCTTTCATCTCCCCTAAAAATGAATTTCATCACCATTTTTGTTATGCGATTTCATCTACCTTAAACTCAATGTTTCGAAGGAAAAAAATTCATGATTCCGTTGGAAGCATCATCATTTTGTTACTCTAGTTTACACTATCTTTTTCCATCTCTCTCTAGGAGAAAGATCAACACTTTGCAAAGCTAAGTGGAAACCACTTTGTTAGCTTGAAATTTGTGAAGCAATGTAAGAGAAAGAATGGATTGGCAACTGGGCTTGTGGCCTTGGGGTCAGGTTCAATGGAAGAGTTGGAGAAGCAATTGGAAGCTGAGATGAAACCAAAAGAGGAAGAGTGGCTAAAAATGGCAAATTTAAGAGGGAACTGCAAGGGGAAGGAAGGAATGGTGGAGTTGTTGGAGTGCCTGGTTGTGATATGGGTTTGCGATCTGGGCATTTGGGAAGCCGATTCAAAATTATTAATGGATATATGTTATAATAGGTTAATTGAATACGCTATTTGAATTGATAAATTTGTGTGGGTCCCACGTTTTTTAAAACTTTACATATTTTAAAATGAAGTGGCTTGGATCTGTTGTTAAGTTGCCGGCGTCCGCAAATAGGAAACTATCTTGAAATGTTTTCATTTTTTTGATTTGATGTAAGACTTGGTCTTTAGATATGAAAGTTTACTCTTTAAGACTTGTTGAATAATAATTATGGTATAGAATTCTGTGGGTTCTGTGTAAAGAGTTTGAATGTCCAAGCCATCATTTGCTCTATCCACAATGTAAACATTGTGTTTGATTCTAGTGAAAATACATACTTGTTTGTGTTTAATGTCCTCTTATGCTGTGTTCTTGTTACCATATCATCACTGTGATTTTTAGGCATGTTTGATGCTCATGGTTATGGTCCTGGCATTAATGACACAACTGTAATTTAATTTTTACGACCTTCTGTATTTGACAGTGATGAAGCTATTGCTGCATTCTTGGAAATGTCTGGGGAGCCTTTGAAAGAACTTTCATTAAACAATGTCAAGAATGTAAGCTTGTTAATTTCTCTTTTGAGGTCTGGTCTTGCTCATCTTAGGATTGGTTTAAGAATTTGTTCTACATGAGATTGCATTTATCCGTCTTTTGTGCTGTATTAATATTTTTTGAGTATTGATTTAAGCGTTTCTTATGTGAATACAAGAATATTATGGGCATTGCTATTGTGTGAATCCCTTATGTTCTTGATTTTCTGTTTTGGATCCCAATCTTTGCCCAAGTTAGGGCAATTAGCTGCTTTTCATTTTTAGTTGGGTTTTCTTGGGGGTTAAAGTGTATTCTAAAAAAATTCTGATAGGGATATCTGTAACTTCATCTTAGGTTGCCGACAACACTGCCTTATCACTTGCCAGACGATCAAACAAGTTGGTAGGTTTGGATTTGTCATGGTGCCGGAATTTGTCAGATGCGGCTGTGGGTCTGATTGTAGATAGCTGTATGTCACTGAAGATACTTAAGCTTTTTGGATGCACTCAGGTATGCATGATGTGTTCCTTTTTATATTGCTAATATTACTTTCTAGTCGTGATTAATTGTATAATCTCTTATCGAATACAAACCCGTCCATCATTTGGAAAGAAGACACTATATTCTGGGAATTAAAGACTAATGTATCAACTATGCTACTTCTGTAGATTACAAATGCTTTCCTGGATGGTCATTCAAATCCAAATGTACAAATCGTAGGTTTGAAGATGTCTCCAGTATTGGAACATATCAAGCTACCTGATTTTCAAGAAGGTCCGTTGCATTATTCCTCAGTTTTATCCTCATTGTGATCCAAAATTCAGATTCTCAGATGTGGGGCGTTGACATATATTTTGTGGAACAAGGCAAGATTTTTGTTTTTGTGTTTTGAAAGTTAAATGTTTTGCATATAGAATTTCTATAATTCCAGACATCATCACGTCCTTTCACCACTTTTGTAAACATTTGTTTTTTGGTTGCTGGATGCCAGACAGACAGACACAGCAACTATTTACTGTGTAAAAGCTGACTTTCTGAATTAAAATCTACCATTTTGAGAGATTTGAGTCTTCCAGGTATGGCAACTTTAAGAGACTTCATAGTTAAACAAGAATAGATTTAACTATGAAGTTTTAATTCCTTTTTCCCTCGGAGGAAAATTTATAATTTGGTACAACATTGAATTAACTTCCGTGTATGGTAAAGAATTTCCCCATGGTTTAGGGGTGTATTCAATTGAGATTTTAAAATACTATTTAACATTTAAAGAATGTAATAGACATTTAAAGAATGTGATGACTTACAAGATTTTATTAGATTTCTTTTAATCAAGATTTTTTTACATATTAGATTTTAAAAGAGTTATTTCATAAGAATTTGTAAGATTTGAAAGGACCATTATATTTTTTTTCCTTTTTTATAACCGATATTATATGGAACGTAACCATAAAATACTTCGGCATCAATGATCTTAATAATTGATAAATAATTTTTTCCTTAAATTTGAGTTTTTTTTTTTTAAGAAATAAAATACAAGTAAAAAATTAGCGAGAAAATGAGGAAAAAAATCATTGTTGTGCTAAATTTGTTGTTCTAAATTCATTTTGTACATTATTATCTATCCGAATGAAGAAGTTATGTTGTCCTCAAAGAAAATCTAGGAAATTATCTTTAAATGTGATAGAATTTTCCTCCTCGAAAATGAAATTCATTAAGAAAAATAGTTAGAGAAATGACATTATCAGTTGCATTTAAAAGAAAATGATATTGTTTTATTTGAAAGAAAAAAGAAGAAATTACTAATAAGCAAGTAATTTGTTCACGAAAAACTAATATGTATGTTCATCTTCTATTTTCTAACTAACATGTATGTTCATCTTCTATTTTCTAACATTCAAAAAAATCTTATGTAAAAAGTCTCATGGGTTAGGGTGGGATTTTTTACAGAGTTTGATATTTATAATTTTCACTAAAAAGTCCCACAGAATCACACATATAAAAGAATCCTTCAAAATAATTATGTTTTTCAATACCATAAGACTTTCTATTACTTGTTTAAAATCCTGATTGAATATCACTAGATTTGGATGCACTTTTTAAAAAATTCTAATAGTCTTAATGGAATACCACAAGACTTTTTAGATTATTTAAAAATCTTAATTGAATACCACAAGACTTATTTAACCCAAAAAAGTCTTTTAAAATCTCAATTGAATACACCCCCTTATTCTTATTAGATGATTGGAATGTCAAGCCCTCGAGGGTGGACTTGCCTTCAATTCTCTCCAATTGAGGCAAAAAAAAAAAAAAAAAAAAACGATTTTGTTAGGTTTCCCTCACTTTTTTGAGATAGTATATCATGTTTCGGGTGTATATGTCATTTCTCTTACAGCAGTTGGGTTCCATATAATTATGGGACCCAACTATTGTAAGAGAAATGACATATACACCCGAAACATAATATAATTTTTCCACCTTTTTTCCATTTCAATTTGCTGATATGATACTATGATAAAATGAAGAAAAGCTTATCCACTTGTTCAGTTAAATGATAAGAGTGGTGGGTGGGTCCTTGTGGATTTGATAATAATTTTTAAAATTAAAATTGTGGGATCCACTAGACTATGGATGATAATGTATCGGGTAAGATGAAATTGAGATAAAAAATCATTCTATTTAAACTTTTATTCTATTATATTAAATATCATCCGATTCTGTTAAAAAATTTGACACACTTATTTTGTCTTGTCTTGTTTTCAAATGAGAAAAAAAAAATATCTAAAATCTCATCCCAAGAGACGGAATCCATTGAAATAAGACGGGAACAATTACCATTACTATCCATAACACTAGACGTATGAGAATAGGATTGGGCTGACGTACTCTCCATTTTTATGAATGTACGGATTATAATGATATTGGATTGCAACTAGGGGTAGTAATTTGGGTCAGGATTCGTTTATTCGTTCGATTCGATTCACTTTAAAGCGAATACGGATTTGAAAAAAATGGATTCGTTTAATAAATGGGTCAATTCGATTCGATTCGTTTATTAAACGAATCGAATACGAATTTAAGCTCATTGATTCGTTTTATTATTTTTATTTACTAGTTCTTGTTAATTTTCAAGTAAGATTCGAGAAATTATAGCTAATTACCATAGAAAAAGTAATATTTTCGATATTTGGTGAGATATTTTTAGTAAATATATTAATTACATATTTCATATGTATATATTTATGAAGAATTAATGTAAATCAAGTATGGTAAATTATTTTATTAAATAATATCATGATTAAACGAATAAACAAATATTCGTATTCGATTCGTTTAATAAACGAATCGAATACGAATCCTAATATTATGATTCGTTTAATAAACGAATCGAATACGAATTCATAATATTTTGATTCGATTCATTTATGATTCGATATAAATTCGATTCGTTGACAACACTTCCCATAACTAATTATGACCTTCAAACACAAACAACTTTTAAGACTTATCCTTGTCAATGTATCAATTCGAAAATTATATTATGTGTCGGGTGTATATGTCATCTCTCTCACAGAAGGCGGGCCCCACAACTGTGTGGGGTCCGCCTGCTGTGAAAGAGATGACATATACACCCGGCACATGATATACCACCTCGTATCAATTGCCAAAGTGATGGATGGCATGCATGCTGGATTCACTGCATTGCCATCTATTTGCTGTTGCATTTAACACACGTCATAATCTCTCTCTGGCATTTCATCAAACAGTCCTGCAAAACCATCAAACAGCTGATATCATTACACTTAAGTTATCGACTTTTGTCTTTTAAAAAAAAAACACCCAAAAAAAAGAAGAAAATACAAGTAGTTTTTGGTTTCAAGTTGATGAGGCTAAATAAGGTTTGTTACTCTATAAAAGATTTGTCTGTGAACTAGTAGAGCATTTGTTTGCTTTGCTGACCAAAAATGCCAGGGCCATATGTGGAGTATATGATGTCGACAACGAGTGGAAATTGCAAGGATGCAAACAAGGAGATTGGCAAACAAGCCAAGACACCCACCGGAAAGAGCATCCATTCCTTTTTGTCGCAAAACACCAGATAGACAATGGCACTAAAGGCTACCATCATTGATGTTACAGAGAGGAACAAGGTAACTAGACCGCAGATTAATCTCTTGGGCAAGGCATAAAGAAAATCTTCTTCTGAATACCATGTGGTGAGAATGGACAAGAACATTAAGATTGAGGCAACTGATGAGAACATTGAGATTGAATCTGAAACACCAAATATTTTGAAGGCTGCATCTTCGAAAAATATTGGGTGACCATTGTCTTCGTTGTTCCCACCGGGTACAGTGATTGCTGCTGCAAATACCATTGTTGCTGTCAGTGCTGCTACTAACGAGCAAGAGGATGCTGTAGCTTTCATCCACTTCTCACCTTCTTTAAGCAATTCCTTGTGTGCCTCCGTAAACACCATTGCCGGGGTTTTTCCTTCAAAATTTCTTTCCTCTTTATAGGATGGAAGTACAGTTTTCTTCACTTCCTGTCCAAGATTTAGCTATTTTCAAAACCATTTATGTTTAGCCTCAATTAAAACATTAAGCTCAAGGAATAACAAGTATATGCAGAGCTGACCTTAAACCACTGTAACTCGCGCTGCATCTGCAGAGCTGCACCGGAGTTGAGATTGAGTCGATGTTGAGGTGCTAATCTTCCGGCTAAGTGCAGAATATTGTTCCCAGAAGTGTCTCGCGACAACAACAATACATTTTTGCAGTTGTTGATTTGAAACATGAGGTTGAACACTTTCTCTTGATGGTTCATAACTGCCAAGTGGAATAAATTATGATTCTCTGCATCTGAAAACCAGACAGCATGAGGAAATGACACAATAATCTCTTCAATAACTTCATGAACCCCAAGTTCTGCAGCTAAAAATAGTGGTGGTTTCAGTATTGATGAAGCTCTTGCATGGTCTAGAGTTGTAATTGCTTCCTTACAAAGCTGTTTTACAAGTTGAAGTGCTTGATGATGCTTTAATTTTATCTCTTGTATTTCTTTTGTGTAAGGAACTGCAAACCAATTATTAAATGTAAGGATTTATGATATAGCTAGTGATAAAATATATATATATATATATATATATATAGGGTCATGTTAACGAGTGCCGCACTCATTAAGGATCCATTTTGGAAAGTTTTCACATAATTTTTATGGGGAATGCAAAAAATTTGTCCAAATATTAATTATTTTTTCATTTTTCTCATGAAAATTTTATTAAAATGGATCCTTAACGAGTGCTCTAAGCATTTCCCATATATATATAGCTAGTACAAGTTCAAGGCACACACAATTGTGTTTTATACCTAAAAATTTTAAAAGTTTCCATAGTATTGGTTGGAATGCTGCAAGTCAAAACCCAAAAAAGAAAATGAGAAAAAATAGTCAAAAAGGAAAATAAATAAATTAATAAATAAATCATGTGACAATTAGGAACTGATACCTCTAGTTAAACAAGATTTATGTCCAAGAGTAAATTTAGCATTTATGATATGCTCCGTCTTGTGGTTCATCTTTGTTGGGGTACCTATAAGACACAACAAAATATTGTATTAAACTTGCCAATTTAGATTTTTAATCGATCTAATAACCTCTTGCTTTCACTATAAGGACGGTTAAACTAATTGCGATATTTAGTTTTGTGCACTGTTTTAAAAATTGGACCAGACCGATTAGTCGAACCGAGAATCGATCATGAGTCCGGACGAATAAACCTTCAAAACCAAACGTTAAAAACTATTGAAAACATCTAAAAACCCGTGAACCGATCATCCTGATTTTAATTAATATTTTTTTTTATTAAAATAAAAATCCATGAAAAACCAAAATCAAAATTCAATCTCTAAAATCAAAATAAAAATCTCGTTATAATTTTAAATTAAAATTATTTATGATATCATGATGACGTTAGCCAATTCAATCGGATCGGTTCAATCCATCAAATTAATGACCCGTTAAACTTTTCAGATCAATGGTTCAAACATCGATCCGGTTTTTAAAACATTGCACTAATGTATATATAAAATTTTATGTTATTCAATAACATGAAATTTGTTTAAAATATGTTTATGGATGATTAAAAAAAAAGGCCGAGATACTCACAATTATAAATAAAGCGTTGCCAAAAGTTTAGCTGACTCCCACTTGGAAATGCTGACTGTCTTCCTACCACTATACTCAAAATAGTCTCACCATCGCAAATTTCCACTGTAGCTACTCTTGGATAGCGTCCAATGTGTTTTAGTGCCAAATCTATGACCAAGAAAATTTGTATTACAACTGACAATTATTATAAAAAAGATTCGAGTATTCAACCGAGTTTGTATTGAGTACCGAATTAAGATAAATGAGATTGACGTGTAATCTACATTATAAATCCTTATCTAATGTACATCATCACAAGAATCATTAGGAATTAAAATATAATACTCAGCTGAATTTGTGTTGAATATTATATCAATAATAATAAGATAAGTGAGATACATATGGACAATGGTATAGCTAGAACATAAGCAAAAATTGATTTTTATAAATAAAAAAAATGTTAAATACTCTTTATTTTAGTAGACAAATCAAAATTATTCCATTAATTATATCAGAAATTTTAATTTTTTAACAATATTTCAGATAGAATAAGAGTGGTTGCCCATGCTAACCTCTATGCGGCCTCTCAAACTTAACTCAATATTGAATTCGGATCCATATTCAATGGATGAGAGAGCATGCATGGCGACTATTCCAAAAAAAAAGAAAGAAATAATATATAAAACTCACCATAGAAACCAGCAATTATAAGTGATTTCACGAAGAAAGCACCCATTTTACCAGTAGCATATGTGGCAGGATCCAAATAATGACCACTGTCAATGAAGCCCAACAAATAAGTAACCACATCTTTGTGTCCATGGCGAGCCGCCTCAATAACAGGTATCCATCCAGAGTGGTTTGCGACGCCATTCAATTTCGGATGCTTCTTCAACAAAATCTCGACTGCCTTAACGTTACCGACAATTGCAGCAATTGAAACAGCTGTGTTTCCGACGGCGTTTTGAACTGTGGCTTGCTCTTCCGACAACTCAGTCATTAGATACTCCACGATGTCATTGGCCACGCCTGTCCCAGCTGCTACATGAAGTGCTGTGTCTGTGTTCACGTTGATTATGGCGGCCAACGAATCCATTGCGTTTTTAAATAATCTAAGTTTCCTTGGACTACAGCTTGATACATTTCCAGGTATTGGCTGAGATCATTATCTGATGATGAAGAGGCCATCCCCGAGAAAACCCTTTTTCTATTCTTGCCTGGCATTAATATATAATATATATATATAGATATATAATTATATTCAAGTGAGTGCATCCATGCATATATAAAAAAAAAAAAAATCACATTGAAATTTTGTTGCAATAAAAATATATTCATTTTAATAAGTTGCGGACGTGCAAGTTATCTAAATTATATATCAGGTTTGTCTATAAAAGATGAGATAATACATATACTTTCTCGCTCCTCCACAACTTATTAAATGAATCACACCTTTATTACAATAATGATTTTTTTTACTAATTATGATGGGTATTTATCGGATAATAATTTGTATTATAAATTATCCAATTTCGTATACTATATGATATACCTCTCCGACTCATGAGACTGTCTCAGGAATACAGATACAGGTGTTTTCAGGAAAAAACATCAAATTTAGTGAATTTGTCTTTATATATGGGCATTAAGACACATAAACATACAGCTGCTATTCATAATGGATTTATAGTGTATTTGCTTTATTTAGAAATACATGCAGATCGAAGGGCGTTTTCCCCCCTCTAAAAATAGTATGGCCTCAACTCCCCTGAAAGGTCAAAATAAAAAATAATATTGTTTTTGAAGATTCAATTTAAGACATTTTCACTAGGGAGGATAATGTCATGTATCTCGTCTGGTTCCATCTCAAATCTCGATTAATTTTTTGAAGCGAGATAAAAAATTATCCTAGGAACGTCATGTAGATCTAAGACATCTTTGTTGTGATTCACCGATCACTCTTAGAGTGTTTTGAGGAAAAACCGAATGTAATTTTATTACTACAAGAATAAAATTCAAGTTTACAATTAGAAACTTAACAAAAAAAAACCTCACACACTCTCAAGCTCTCTACTTGGAGCTTACACACACTTTGGGATGGTTAACAATGGATTCAAAGCTCAATTTATAGTGCTGAAAACGTGTGCACTGTTCACACGTTTTCACAGCACACACACAAGCTGTAAACACACACACACACATCATAGCTTGTTTGCCAGCTCCCCTCTGCCAAATTGTCAACACAACTTTCGGTGCCTTTGGAGTGTTGCTGACTTTGTTTGCTGCATCTCCCCCTCGGTGAAGATTTCTCCAAATCTGAGCCGACCATCAATCATCCAAACTGGATCCTCAAAGGATCCTCCACTGGCTGCATCTGTATGACTGCATACGTACCCTGAGTTAGGATCAAGCCAATCGTAGTTCTCTGTATCTGAAAACAATCATCATTTGACAGCTATCCCGGCTATGTCTCTGCACAACTCTAGCTTGTCTCGATCACCGTTCCTTTGTTGACATGTCGGCTGTGTCTCTGCACAGCACACTTCACTGCATCTCTGTACAGTATTCTCCTGCTATGTCTCTGCATAGTACAATCCACTGTGTCTCTGCACAGTAATCTTCTGTTGTGTCTCTGCACAGTTTTGCTGCCATGTTTCTTCACCCATTTGTTCCTCAGTGCCTTCTTGCCTTTGGGAAACTCTCTGGCTCCCCCACATCAGTAAGCAGAATATATTCGGATCCCGGATATCTGGTTGATGGAATCCTGCCTCGCTCAGATCTTCTTGTCTGAGGTCCACTGGTTTCAGGAGGTCTGTCATCATCCATCTCTGTGAATGATCTTGTAGCTTCTAGTGGAGTGCATTGCGGCTCCCCCTGCTCAACATTTTCTTCTGTAATCTCCGATGGAACAGGCTGTGTCTCCCCCTGCTCAACATCTTTATCTGCCTCCTCTGGTTCTGCTTCTGGAATTTCCTCGTGCACCCTATCTGTGGCCAATTGTGCTGGTGCTGGGTCTGGATTTCTGTTGGCACTGGTATTGGAAGACATTCTGGGCATTTCAATGTCTTCAATTGTTCGGTCTTCAAGAAACTCTACTTCCTGGCTTTTGATGACCATCTTCACATTCAGATCTCATAGTCTGTATCCAAATTCTTCATCTTCATAGCCTAGGAATATATATGGAGTTGTCCTTGCATCGAGCTTCTCCCTGAGCTCATTGGATACATATACAACAGCTAAACAACCGAATACTCTAGGGTGAGTGTAGGAGGGATTCTTACCAGACCACACTTTCTCCGGAATCTCCAAGTTCAACGGTTCAGTTGGTGATCTGTTGATCAGGTAACAGGCAGCACGAACAGCTTCTCCCCAGAATGGCTTTGGCAGCTTAGCCATACTGATCATTCCTCTGACTTTCTCCATAATGGTGCAGTTCATTCTCGCAGTGACACCATTATGTTGTGGAGTGTGTGGAACAGTTCTCTCATGTCGAATGCTATGTCTCGTGCAGTAGGCTTCGAACTCCCTGGAACTGTACTTGCCTCCATCGTCTGTGCGAAGACACTTCAGCTTCTTCCATGTTTCATGCTCTACCATAGCGTGGAACAGCTTGAACTGATCTAGGACCTGATCATTCATCTTGAGGAAATACACACAGATTTTTCGTGAAGCATCATCAACGAAAGTCAGAAAATATTTGTTACCGCCCAATGAATCAACCTCCAAGGGACCACCAACATCAAAGTGCACCAGACTGAGCAACTCTGATCTTCTCTCTGAAGAGAAATCAAATGAGACTCTGCGTTGCTTACCAATCGAGTAGTGGTTGCAAGGACCTCGTGCAACATCCTTGGTAAGATCTTTCTTGTTCAGGGTAGACAACCTTCTCCCACTCATGTGTCTGAGTCTCCGGTTCCACAGATTTTGAGAAGCCTCTTTTTCAGCTACTTTGAGGCTGTCTGCACAAATCTTCACATGAGTCTTGTATAGTGTGCCGCAAGCATGTCCTCGGGCGACAACTATGAAACATTTCGTCATTCTCCATGTGCCATTTCTGAAGTGATTTTCATAGCCCTGTTTGTCAAGAGCTATCCCCGAGAGTACATTCAGCCGAAGTTTGGAACATGTAGGACATCATTCAAGGTCAATGTACACCCGACATTTGTCCGCAACTGAATATCACCATTCCTACTATCCCAGAGGAACTGATATTTCCCATCTTCACTGCTCCAAAGTCTCCCGCTTTGTAGGTTGTGAAGTAATCTCTGTGAGGAGTGACGTGGTAGGATGATGCAGTATCTACCACCTACTCAACATCTTGGGTTGCGTTGTGAAGGCATGTCTCTTCCTGTATGGAGCATATTTCTACATCTGCTTGGACAACGATCAGTGTCTCTCCTTCGTCATTCTTCGGCTGGTGATTGCCTTCTCTTTGCTCTCGTTGCAGTTTTCGGAAATTCTTCTTTAGGTGGCCTACAATGCCACAATGGTAGCACTTATAGGTAGGCTTCCTTCCATCTGAGGATCTACCCCTGGTTGTGCTTCTGCCTCTCTCTTCGTCTCTTCCTTGATGTCTTCCTCGAGTCTCTGTGACGAAGGCTTCTGTCTGTTCTGAGCCAACATCTTTTCTCATGGACTCCTCATTTGACAGGGCATCTTTTACCATAGGCATGGTAACTTTACCTCATGGAGCGGAATTGCTGAGAGTAACCACCAATGTCTCCCAGCTATCAGGAAGGGAACTGAGTAGTAAGAGGGCTTGTACTTCATCTCCCAGCTGCATGTCTACTGCAGACAATTGGTTCACCAGGCTCTGGAACTCGTTGGTGTGTTCCGCAACGGAAGTTCCACTCCGTAGCTTCAGGTTCACCAAACGCCTCATTAACAGGGCTTTATTCCGAGCTATCTTGGCCTGGAACATGTCTTCCAGCTTTATCCACATCTCGTAAGCATCTGAATCCTGTGTTACGTGGTGGAAGACACTGTGACCGATCCACTGCCTTATCTGACCCAAAGTTCTGTTGTTGAGTTTATTCCAGTCATACTCCTTAACAGACTCTGGTTTCACTCCCTTCAACTCGATGACATCAAACAAATCTTTGCAATGCAAAAAATCTATTATCCGAGGTCTCCAGAGGGAGTAATTAGTTGCAACCAGTTTAATCATTGCACCAGAAGACGAATCTCCAATTTCCATTTTAAATTTTAAAGTTTAAAATGTAAATACAATAAAATTGGGGCTGAATTTCACAAATCCGAGGTCACCGTTGCATCCGGAACGGTCAAAAATGGTGGAATAGACACTTCGTTGGTCTAAATCCGACACAGAAGCTGATTTGTAAATTCCTAAAAGTTCTGGGGCAAAACTGTAAATTTCAAAACTTCAGGGGCAAAATGAAATTTACCAGGCTGCTGACGTGGCAGTGCTGACGTGGCAAGGTGGGACCAGTTTGCTGACGTGTCAGACATGTGGCGCTGACGTGGCTGCTGACTGTACGCTGACGTGGCGCTGACTGGGCGCTGACGTGGCGGATGACTCAGCGCTGACTGTACGCTGACTGGTGCTGACGTGGCTGCCACGCGGATCGTCTTCAACCTTCAGCCACACGCGCGGAGCGTGTCTGCGAGTGATGCGCGTGAAGATATCTTTGCCTGGCGCGTGCAGCGCGTGCGGAGGCTGTGGATGTCTGTTCGGTCGCCGGAAAATACCACCGTGCTCGTCTCGACGTGAACAAGCTGATGGTACCCTCAAAATGAATTTTTGACAACTTTTCCGGAACTCGAATTTTCCGAACCAAACTCTGTTCTTCGGTTTTCGATCCCAATGAAGAACCAAAGCTTCTGATACCACTTGTTGTGATTCACCGATCACTCTTAGAGTGTTTTGAGGAAAAACCGAATGTAATTTTATTACTACAAGAATAAAATTCAAGTTTACAACTAGAAACTTAACAAAAAAAACCTCACACACTCTCAAGCTCTCTACTTGAAGCTTACACACACTTTGGGATGGTTAACAATGGATTCAAAGCTCAAATTTATAGTGCTGAAAACATGTGCACTGTTCACACGTTTTCACAGCACACACACAAGCTGTAAACACACACACACACATCACAGCTTGTTTGCCAGCTCCCCTCTGCCAAATTGTCAACACAACTTTCGGTGTCGTTGGAGTGTTGCTGACTTTGTTTGCTGCAAGCTGGACTTCACAATCTTCACTAGGGAGGGTAATGTCATGTATCTCGTCCAAATAGATTTTTGACGCTAAAGGTTTACTTTTTAGTATCGAATTTCAATTTCGACGCTAAAGGGTTTATTAGCGTCGAAAAAATTTCGACGCTAAAAGTCTATTTTCTTGTAGTGAACTGATATTTTATTTGAGATGAAAAATTATCTCGAACCACGACGTGAATTACAGGTGGTGGATAGGGAAATTGGTTTTTTGCATCCTAGGGCTTTTGTAGTTGATACTTTGTATAAACTCAGGAACTTATTTGTTTTTTAAAATAAATTCAGAGAGACCTTGTATCGTACATCATATGGTGTTGGTCCTTTTGTTTTTTTGTTTTTTAATGAACTATTAAGATTCCAAAAACCCAACAAGTTTACAGCACAAAAACTTCAAACACACCATTGCTTGTATGTATCATACAAGTCAAATCACTATAAGAAAATTGGAGACTACCGATTAAAAATCCAGTCGATAATCGATCGATACCGACTGAATTCTTTTGGTCGGTATTTGGCTCGTTGGTAATAAATTACCAATCGAAATATGATCGGTCGGTATAATTACTGATCGAATTACCTATCGAAACTTAATTCGGACGGTAATTTCTTTAAAAAATAAAATAAAAAATTAGATTTTACCGACCGAAGTAAAATCACTACATTTTAAAAAAATTATGGGGCCCACCATGGACCCCACCCGACCAGCCATGGGTGGGCCTAGACTAAATCTACACAATCCACATTTAATCAAGATTGAATGTGTAGAATAGTTACCACTAGGGTATGACATGTTTCTTATTATAATATGTAAAGAATATATATATATATATATATATATATATATATATATATATATATATATATATATATATATATATATATATATAATATATATATATATATATATATATAATAATAATAATAATAATATATATATATTATTTTTTAATTTTAATTTTTTTAATTTTACCGACTGACCGATAATTCGGTCGGTACAATGTATAAGTTACCGACCAAAATTTAATTCGGTCGGTAAAATATATATTTTCTTATAATTAATATTATTTTAGCGACCGACTTTTATTCAGTCACTATTTATTATCAATTACCGACTGTATATTAAGTCGATAATTATTTATGGCACCAAATTAGTCTTCAGCGTCGTATTTACGGACCGAATATCGGTCGATAATATTTCGGTTGGTAATTGATAAAAAATTATTATATATATATTTTTTTATCTTTTCTGGTTAATATTCGGTCGATAATTAGTAAAATTTATCGATCGAAAATATTCAATCGGTAATTCCATATTTTCTGATAGTGCATATATGTTGTTAGGACTGCTTCCAAGCTTTGCCACCTTTCATGTTGAACTTCTTTATTCTTCCAAAGAACATAACTACATTAAGGTTCCATTTCCCTTTGTTACTCAACTGTAACCAGTAGACAGTCCCACATTCCCATAAGCACTACAAAATAATCAAACGACTTTGAGTTAATTAGATTGTAATAAAATTAAAGGGAAATTATCAATTATATATTTAAAAATTGACAAGTTAAAAAAAAATACATAAATTCATGAACTTTGTTCATTTATCCATAAAAAATTACAAAGTGTGTTAAATTTGGGTATACGATTGAAACATGTCAAATATTGGGTAGACATATGATATAAAAAAGATGGACATTTTCTACACTTTTGATACACCTTGTAATTTTTGAATTAACAGGTGAATAAAATTTCAGGATTTGTATATTTTTGATAATGTGACAAATATTGAATTTACGATTGATAATTTTCCAACACTTAATATTTCTATTCAAGCTTATAGCGAAGTTTTTTTGTGCACAAGAAATTGTGAAAATGATACTTGGGAAACAAAATTAAAAAAGGGTAATTAAAAGAAAATAAACTCACCTTATGACTTCAATGATGATGCTTAACTCATTGAAGTTGAGGGGATCTTGCTTCATCTTATGTCTCTTTGTTATACATATTATGATGACAAAGATGACTAAATAAAAAGGTTGTGAGAATATCACACTCCTCCAAAGTGATATTGTTTTCTTCTTCTCTCACTTTTTAATTTTTTTAATCCATTTCTTCACAATTTCTTGTGGGGAAATATGATATTGTTGAGATCCAAGTTCGTGGATCTATGCCAAGATCAAGGATATTGGTTGGTTATTCACTCAAGAAACCAAAATTGATATTGCACTAAAAACATCAGAACTAGAACTAGAAGGAATTATGAGCAAACTTGCGGATTTGAAGGGAAAAAATCAATAATTGATCTGTATTAAACACTCCGTTTCTTTTACATATTACAAGAAGGAAAAACCAAGCTTTCATCAGAAACAAGAATCAAGTGAAAAGCTTAAGAAACGAATTCAAAAATCACACACGAAACTGACCCAAGCACCAGCCTTTTATATGCCCAGGTACTGAAGAAAATCTTCATAACAGAATTCGTTAATTCTGTTTTTAGTTGTCCACGTCAGCCTGGATAATTTCAGATTGCTTCCTCTAGTTGATGCGTTTTCACACATGATCAATAACTCTTCAGACTTATCATCCAAGCCCAAGAAACCAATGTGCTTACTCATTAACATTCTCCACCTTGTAAAACAGATTTACTGACCTACAAACCTCCAAGTACTGAAAAAAAAAAAATCAATTGGAACCAGCATTGATTCTCATCAAATTTACACAGAAATTTAACTTCGCAGTCGGGACATACTTGGTCTGTATGTCAGCAGGATTCACATTAGGGATGGCAATTTCGCCCACAAATCGGCAAACTCGTAAAAACCCACCCGTAATGGGTAGAATTTGGTAAATATTTAAGCGAGTTTGGTGCGGGTTTAGTAATTTAAAACAAAACCCGCTGCGTGTTTGGTAATTAAGCAAAACCAGCAGATACCCTCTACCTGCAAGCTTAATTTTTTTTATTTTATATTTTTAGGGTAAAAAAATCTCTCATATAAAAGAACTCACTAACTTATAATTTTTGAATTGCCCTCTCTTAATATTTTTGAATTGTTTATGGTCATGGTTCAACAACTTTGATGATATGAATTTAACATAATGAACGATATTCAGCTAGTGAATTTGACATTATGTTATAAATACTTTAAATTTTTATTTATGTATCATAATTTATAAACTGTCAAATACATTCTTTTTTATATGTTATGAAAAAATATCAATGTTTAATTAAAAAATTATATTATTAAGAGAACAAGGGAATTCAATAGTTTAAAAACCCGCAAAAAATCCAGTGCGGGTTTGGTAATTTATTTTTATATGTGGGTGCGGGTTTGGTAATGAAAATTAAAACCCACAGCAGATATGGTGTGAGTTTGGTAATTTATTTACATATGCGGGTGCGAGTTTAGTAATAGCAAATCCGCACCAAACCCTACCCACTGCCATCCCTAATTCACATCAGTATGAATCTTGCTCACCACCACATTGCCCCTTGAAACTTCTTCTCTGATGAAGTGAAGCTTTACATCAATGTGCTTAATTCTTTCATGATATACCTGATTTTTTGGTCACCTGAATTGCATTTTGATTATCACAAAACACAGTCACTGCTTTCTGGTTAAGCCACAACTCATTCAGAATTCCCTTAAGCCACATTGACCCATTGACAGCTTCTGTTGCAGCAAAAAATTCAGCCTCTGTAGATGACAATGCAACTATATGTTGTAAAGTTGCTTTCCAACTGATTAAATACTTGTTCAGCATAAACAAGTAACCATAAATGGACTTTCTTCCATCTTGACACCTGCAAAATCTGAGCCTACATAACCATAGACTGATGTAACTTCTTCTCTTGACTTTCCATACATCAAACTATGATTAGAAGTCCTTCTCAGGTACCTCATGATCCACTTCAATGCATCCCAATGAGGCTTATTAATTAAATGATGACTCTATGTTATCTAGAGCGATGAATCCTTTATTGATCTCTCCCTACCTTCGTATGCTTTTCATATTGCCAAATCATGACCCTATGCGCAATCTCACTATGGGCTACAGAGGTGTAATGTCAAAGCATATATGATCCACATACAAGGTATTATGAAGACCTCAAGTCTAAGGATCATTCATACTATCGTAACAAAGAGAAATCTCATAGACATGTGGATAACACTCTATATGGGTTCTCAAGCGGGCCAGTTCGATCTGATGTACTTGTTCTGCAACTCCATATGTAGACTAAGTGAACACCTTCACTAGTAGCTTATGAGATCAACGACCTTCCTTCGCCAAGGAACCGAACATAACATATGCCGATCTAAACTGAATTTATCAATGTCCTAGTGTTGATAATCTTACGATCGGGAACATTTCAGAATGACGGGATCTCATAAATTAAACTTAATTTAATTCATTTAATCGTCATTCTAATTACTTTATTTTTTCAAGTAGTCAAAATTATTTATAAACAATATTTATAAATAAACAGCCAATTTTATTAATCAATGCATACTTTTAATTATTTTAATGGATTATTAATGATGCAAAATGTTAATTACTTTATGGTAAATATGTAAATAATAATAATAATAATAAATAAACTCTTTGATTTTTTTGAACTCCTGGGATATTGGGATTAATGATAAATACTATAAACACTAGGGAAAACTACAATCTCCCAAAAAAAGAATACACCAAATCAGTCAGAAATTACACAGATATGTTTGCTTGATAGAAGCTGATCACAAATCAAAATGAAACTGATAAATTTTTCATTCCTATTTTCATTTTTTTTGGTTCGGCATTGAAGATTTTAGAACATATGTGATTCTACAAATAAAGGGAACTTTAATGCAGTAAGGTGTCGAAAAAAGGTTGGATTCTGGTTAGATTACCCGAGCACAGTCACCTGATTCACAAATCAATACAGCTGAATCCGGGTTCAACTGGCTAGCCAACTCAGGTTGGAGAATAATCTGGACCGGCCATGGCATCTTCACAATTTAAGATTATTTTTATATTTTCAGGTTTATTACCATAACATAATATTATAATATAAAAATATTTAGGGCCCTTACAGCTGGACTATCGGCGTCTACAAGTGCAAGACAATATCCTGTAAATCCAGCACCCAATAAATCGTGCTCTCAGCTCTCCAATTGAGAATCTCATTCAGTGGTATCAATGCATAGTCGACTTTGAGGGATAGGCAGCCTAGATTATGACCTAAAATCCTCTCTTATAAATATAAAAAAGTGGACACTAAGGCCCCTAAATCATTTATTCGATTATTAATTAATAACTTTAATATAACTTATGGCCCCCATTTTTAAGGATTCGTTTAGGACCCCATAAACCTCAGAACCAGCCATAGATTCAATGGCTTAGAACCTTTAAAATAACCATAAAAGAATACAAATCATCACATGCCACACATGTTTAAATAAATGATAAAGTACTTCATTCAATAGATATAAAAAAGTTACAATAACAAGTTGATTCTGAGAATCTAGTCTGGCCCTAAATTAATGATGAAACAATGGTATACTATGATTGTACATATCATAGTTCTGAATAGAGCTTAACCCAGAGGCTGAAATGAGCTTTCCAAAATCTTCCAAATTCCCTGATTTCTAAGCTTCAAGTCCTGAAAGAATAAAATATAACTTGGATCAGTCGATTTGGTTTGGTCCGGATTTTAAAACACTCATCTATACTATGTTTTATACGCTCAAAATCTAATGGACATTAATTTCCAATTAGATTTCAAAAACCATGTTAAGAGTGCAATACCTTTTTGGCAATCCGTGGTCTGTTCTCTGTTAAATAATTGCTTCGCTATTTTGGTTAGAACGGACTCCGGTTCACTCTGTACAAAAAAAAAAAATTCATCTTAGGGGAAAAAAAGAAAATTCTTGAAGGGATTCTCAAATTTAGGCCAAAATTAGAAGTTCTCAATCTAAGTGTTTATTTTTGTAATTCAGTTTTGATAAACTAATGTAAAACACATATTTGATTATATTAAATAATTTGGACATAATTTTTAATCAAACTTTTTCATAGCCATAGATGAAATTGACGACAAAAGAATAACAAAGTTCTAAAAACTAGACTGATAATTGAACGGATAATATAAAAGATTTAACGGATCACTGATTCGACCATTTAATGTCATAAATAATTTTAATTAATTAAAAATTATTAAAAATATGTATTTTATTTTTTGGTTTAAATATTTTCAAGTTAAGAACCGACTAGGCCTGTAATACTGCGATCGAATTTTCGGAACAGTATTGGAAGATTCTCGGATCGTGATTTAGGTCTTAGAACAGAAAGATACTGGAGAATACGAGTTTAAGTGTTGAAATATAGGTCGGAATATCTTAAGGTGAAATTTTATTGCATTGGAAATCGTGAAATTCGAAATAATCGATTACACTATATATTTATATTATGGTGAAATTTTATTGCATTGGAAATCGTGAAATTCGAAATAATCGATTACACTACATATTTATATTATTTTATACGAATGAAATTTGTTGTTTCAGCTATAAAATAGAAAACGAACTCCGGTTGAGGTGATTCTTGAACTGATAAAAATATTTTTCGAAAACAAACAACTTTCATGTTGAACACTTCCTAAAATTCGTATTTGAAGAGCCTTAAAAATAATAATTTCTAAAATTTCCCCTATAATGGGGGCCAAAGTGCAAATTTTAAGGTCATTTCGTAATTTCAGAAAAATTCTCTATAAATAGGGCCATAATTTACAGAAATTCAGAGAGGGCACAAATTTCATGCAATTTTGGAGAGAGATGCAATATGAGAGAGAAAATGAGACACGACCGGCGGATGGCCTTTCGGCCGCTGTCGCAGACGTGTGTCACCACCACCAGAAGCATCTCATTGAGATGTTTCCGGTGGTGGGGCTCCTCACACGCCTCTTTGAGACCCCACTCGTCCAAAGAAATTGCGAGAAATATTACTCTGATCCCACCTCGTTTCTTCGATCTATGTGTCGAGCCACCCTCGAAATTAAAGCTCTTGAAACATACTACGAGGCTGCTGTGATGGGTTCGTCGATTGGCACTCAGTTTCGCACAAATCGAGGAAAAATTGAGCTATAAATAGTGACATATATTGTGTGGTTTTTTCGATTCGAATTTCATCGATTCCTACGCGTTCGTGAGAGTGTTTGGAGTCCGCCGATACCCTCAAAATTTTGGTATGACATCCCGGTAAAAATCTCATTATTTTAGTGTAGTTAATTTATATTCAGAGGCTTCCAATAGTGTCGTAGAGTAATGCACTGACATATATTGAATTGAATAAGGTAAAATGTATTGAATTTATATTGTTGGTAGAATTCGAGTGAAATAAGAACGAATTAGATCGATTTGGTGGGTTAAGCGAGTTTCCAGTAAAACCCAAATTCGCGTACGTCGGTGTTTAAATGAACGTAATAATATATATGGGTTAATTATGGTGTTATGATGATGTTTAGATGGTTTCAAAAAATTTGGAGGGTACATGATCCTTCCGTAGCTTTTTCGAAAGATTTCTGAAAATATGAATTCGAGGATTTAAAATAATTGGATATCTTAGAATGTTATATTGTGATATATTATGAGTATTCGAAAGTTTTCAGAAGAAAATAGGAAAGATCAGAAAAAGTCTAGGATCTGTTTGTAACGTTTCTGGACTTTTTGGGGGATTTTTGAGTTTTACATCGGAAAGTGAATTTGATGTTATTGGTTTGTAGTATAAGGTGTTTTAAAAATAACAAAACTGAAATCGTTGGAATTGAATTTGATTTGGGTGTTTCGGGAAAGTCTGAAAATTTATTATAGTTGAGTCGGGAATTTTGTGTAACAGCGATTCTAACCGTGTTTGACCATTTGTTTGACAGTTTTGACTATGATCAGGAGTGTTCGCATAACCAGGTAAGTATTTCATGTGATGAATATTTGACGTATCGATTTTTGTTTGTTTCTAGAAAAGATGTGTGTGTTTATATAGATAGTTTTATTGTTTCACAATATATTAGTTATTTATCGATGGATGATGGATTTGACGCGAGTTATGTGACGAGCCTGATATGTGTGTGGATAAGCTTGTAACGTTGATATTTTTCAAAGTATATAGTTATGTATATTTTTAAATGAATTTTTCAGGGTAATACATTAAATGATTTAGTTTTTAAAATGTTTATAGCCTGTTACAAAAGAATGGATCGAATATTGATTATGTTTGAAATCATGAGTTTGTAAGATATGAGAAAGTTAGAATGATTTTTGATATGCATGAGCATGTGTTTTAGAAATACTTTTTATGTTAGGATGCACTTCGTGTATATATACGTGCCAGATTATTTATCGTGAGACAATGTCTCATGTTGCCAGTTTTTCTCTGGATACTAGTTATTGTCGTGGGGATTCCCATGTTATCAGCTTTGTCGTATTGTCATGAGAGTTGTATGTTAGGATGCACTTCGTGTACATATACGCGCCTAATTATTTACCGTAAGACAAGGTCTCATGTTGCCAGTTTTGCTTCGGATATTATTGTTGTGGGAATGCCCCATATAACTAATTTTGTCGTATTATCACGAGAGTGTATGCAGATGAATGAAAAATTTTATTTTATGTAAATATGTAAGGGTACGCGTGGGCGACGGCCGAATCCCAGTACGTATAGCGATGTCGGGGGAGACGTCTCAATCCCAATCGCTGCATATATATTCTCAGAGTTTATTAGTTTTTCATGATTTAAGAATTATGTATCATGATATATCGTTACGTTTCATGATTTATGATTTATGTTTGCAATGTGTGTGTGTGAAGAGTTTGGTTGATAAGTTGGTAATGTGTCATAATAGTGCTAGTTATGGAGTTCCTTCGGACAACATTGTATGTAGAAACTAGTGCATATGTCTGTATAGTTTGGAAGTTTCTTATATATGTTATTATATTTTATACAAATTATTTGGTAATATGTCTGTATGTTTTGGAAGTTTCTGCCATATGTTTATGATATATGTTATTATATGATTAACCTATTTTTCTTCTGTCATTTATGGTATGAGTGTGAATACTTACTGAGTTTTATAACTCACATCAATATAGTTTGCTAGTTTTACAGGTTGGCGACCAAGTTGGTCAGCCATTCAAGCCACTGGAAAGTCATGCTCGAGACGACGGACCACCCTGTCATCCACTTTATAGTCTTGAGAGGTGTCGTAAAAGTATAGAAACCAAGTTTTTTATATGTATATTTCGAATCTTGTTGAGCATATTGTAACACACACACATAAATAAAGGTTTTGATTTGTATGTGTAATTATAGGAACGGAGCCCTTAAGTATTGATGATCCTTATATGCATTGATGTTCATTACAGGTCACATTGTGGTGCTAAACTGTGTTCTAGGTTGCCTAAATTTAGGGCACGTCATGTTCGTTTTCCCATAAGTTTGAGGCTTAGCATCTAGACTGAGGCAAGATGTTACAAGACCGGTTCACTAATTTCACCGATTTTTCAATCCTACTGAATTCATTGTACTCACAGTCGATTTCCGATCCGATCCAGTCCAATTTTAAAAACATCCACAAAAAGTTCAAATGGAGAACAAACCAAAAAAAAAAAAAAAAAAAAGTAAGTGATACGATCCTGGTGGAGTATACAAAGACGAGACGTCTGGCACGTCGCTCAAGAAACGTGTTATGGGATACAGTGCCCTAATTGCCACGTGCACTTATCTATCATATTATTTCCCTTGTACTGCAGTGTCACCTCTTCGATGGATTGGTGGCACAAAATGAGAAGGATCTTTGGGTCTCCGTTTCAGCAAGAGTCAAGCCTTGGTTAGCCCTTCTTTCTTATCATTGATGGTTTAATAATTCTTGATGATGATGATGATGATGATATATAATTATAATACCTGATCTGTTTGCAGGTGGTGGTGATAATGGCAGTGGTCTGTTGAAGCTGCGTGATGATGTACAAATGTGCGGATACGAAGATGTACAAGTAATGTGGAACATGTTATTATTGTTGTCCGAGTCCCAACAAGAAGAAGAAAATGCAACCGCATCATCAAATACTCAACCTTGCAAGTCCAACAATTCCAAAGGCAGCAAGCATAGGCTTACTGGGAGTGGGAGGTTTTTCTTTTGGTCCGATCACAAAAGCACCACTTCTTTGTTGTAAATTTAGGAGTAGGCAGTAAATAATATTTTATAGAATCACATGAATCTGAGTATGTGCTTTCAATCTCTGCAAATCTGATTTCTCTCTGTAATGGATCTTGACCCTTTTCTCTCTCTAGTTTCTGAATCTTCGACTCAAAATAAGTAAGAGAGGAAGATTGAATTCTGTGAAAATCAAAGAATTCAAAATCTAGAATCAGGACCATGATCCCATATCATCACAGTAATGTATTATTTTCAGGTCAAGGTTTGAAACTAGAACTTCATTGAATATAAGTTGAAATATAACAGATATCAGGAAGGATGAAGCATGAATATAACTAGAACTCTAGAAGTCTATGTTTTGAATTAAGAATTACTCGATAAAATCATAATCTGAACCCAAATACTCCAAAAATAGTATGGTCCGTGTGACCCCATAAGCATATAAAAACTAACATTTACACACAAACAATACTAGCACCACCCTCAAGCCGGAGCAAATAGATTCGACATCAACCTTGTCTGGCTTGAAGCACAGAGTAGAAAAATAAGTGCAAATTAGAGGTTAGATCCATTACATTATCATAATATTATTTAGATTTGGGAAAGTTTGTTCTTGTTTTTTTTTTTTTTTTTTGAAAAAAAAAAGGCATTCAAAAGGGAAAAGTCGCAAATGAAGGTAAAATTATCAATAATAAGGGGGAACAATAACTAGGAGAATATCTAACCTCAAAATCTTCACTAAGAATCAAAATAGCAGAAGTTACTAAAACTCAAAAACAGAGCACATCTCTTTTATTTTTATTTTTTTTGAAATCGTTGGAAAATCTACCATCAAACCACCTTTTCCGGACCTAAGCGGAATAAGTAAAACCCCCGGCTGTCTCAGGCTCTTATAAGAAACGCACTCATTGGATTCGAATCCAAGACCTCAAGGTGAGATCCTGAACCCTACACCAGCCTTTACAACTTGTTAATAACCTAATTTCATGAGGTGAGACTTGCTCAAGGCTAGAACCAAGGGTCAGCCCACTATACCAAAAACTATATGCTGCAGTAAAACAGAAACACTAAAAGGAAACAATCAGATTTTTTATTTCAATCCAGTACAATCACCCCAATAATAAAGTTTTTTAACCAATTTTCTTCCCAAGTATCCTCTCACCCACTTTCACATCAATCGAAGGTCTTACACTGCACCCATATATACAGCGATCCTTTTAAGTGTGACTAAACAGCATATCTCTATAGTGGCCTGTTTCATGCCCATGGAGTCAAGGACCACAGGCAAGGAGAGACATGCTTATTTTTAAAATCTTTTTATCCTATCCCTTTGCAGTCTCAGCATTGTCAAACAAAATTGACCTCCAGAGCTCAAACCTAGTTTATTTACTGAGACTATTCTTATCCACGAGCATTTTCACTACAAAAGACATCTCAATGTGCTTTCACAGGGGACATAGATAGGGTTACTGCAAAATTGGAGAGAACGACACATGATGTCAAGTAACTAAATCAATCGAAGTCTCGAACTGATCCTAAAATGTGTTAATCATACTAACTTAGTGCACTCTGGCTCTGCACCCCTGGAAAAAGAAACCAAAAAAAAAAAAAAAAAATGAAGGAAAAAAAAAAAAAAAAAAACAAAAGGAAAAACTTAGAACATCACCAGTGGCTTGCCTATGCACTCTCTAATTCAACTTCTCAATTGCCACTCACCAGGAAAGCACCATTTTCCCAAGTCCGGTGATTAAATTGCAGCCAAAAACAAAATGTGAAAAACAAGCAGACGGGCAGTGAAAGCAATAATTAAATAAACAAATCCATAAATAAATTTCCGTTGAACAAATGAAAAAGACTGAGCATAAGACATCACATTTACCAACTCTAAAATGAAAAACCATACTTCTATCAAGTCAATTACAAAACCAGCAAAAGGGTACATGGAGAACAACACAGTATATCACTATACAAACGGAACCTTGTTCACAAGATATGTATTCAAAGTTCAAACGAAACAAAACATCAATATTAAAATTAAATTAAAAAAAGAAAAAAGAAAAAAAAAAAGTAAAACTTGGGAAAGATCTGTACATTGTGTAGCAGATAGATCAGCTCAAACAGAAGGTATATTACTGAAAGAAAAGCCTTGGTATCCCTTGTACGCATAATAAGCAATTCGTGTATAATAAAATCCCGGTATAAATAGCACCGCACCCAGTAAAGCAAAGAAAATTCCTGATTCGCCCAAAAGGGGAAAAAATTAATTAAAGAACAAAAGATCTCATAACATTATTATTATTATTATTATTATTATTATAATAATTATGATTAACCCATGATTAATCAAATGAAATTTAAGTGGGTACCGTGTGCGAGGTCACCGCCGGCTTTGTTGTAGGACATGAAGATGCCACAGATGATGCCGAAAGTGCCGAAGAGGAGAAGAGAAATGGAAAAAACGATCTCTTTGATCGGAGGGCGGTTGTTGAAGGTGTACGATGACTCCATCATTACGTCCACGCGTGTTCCACGTACGCCATTGTTTTGGGGATTGAGTTTATTCGAGTTCAAAGCTGGAGATTTTTCAATTTCAAAGAGAGGTTTTGTTTGTTAAGTTGATAAAAGGTTAGAGGTTACAGATTAGCGATGTAATTTTTGCTGAGTACGCCAGCAAAAATAATTTCTTTCATAAAATATAAAATATATTAAAAAAATCAAAATCTAGATGGATCTCACTTATTTTTTTTATTATTTTAATATAAACTAGCTCAGGTTCGTAATTTATGCGAGTTAAGTATATCTTTAATTATAATTTCATATCGTAAAATAAATATAATATTATTTTAGGTATTGATCTTATAAATATTTCGGATCTCATCGATTTTATAATTTAAATGAGATAATTTGATTTATTTACATCTAATATATATATCATTTTCGTTTCTCAATTGTCAAATAATATTTCTTATTCACATTAGAGTTTTTCAATATTTTTTTATCTTCATTTGAAATCATATCTCTATTTATAAATAACTTTTAAAATGCTTAATTTTGCTTGGGATGAATTCCAATGTAATCTATTCAATTTAAATTTAAATTTTCTTATCTAACTTTAAATCTTGATCAATATAGATTCACTTTACAATAACTAATAGTCATGGTCTGCATAACAAATAATAAAAAGTTCATAAAAAAACTTATAGAAATAATTTAAACTTAAAATTAATTTTGCAAGGAGTAATAATTAGACTCTACATCCTGAGGTCTAACAAATAATAAAAAGATAATGAAAAAAACTTATAAAAATAATTTAAAGTAAAATAACAAGCAACAATATACCCAAAATAAAAAAATGGTTAGGTTTTGTGAATTACAGTAAGAAATTATGTTTTATATTATAATAGGTCTCATATTTTAGTAATTTATAATTTAAATTTTATAATTTAATAATAAAAAATTAATTATAAATTAGGTGCTACATAAGTTTTTTTTCTGGGTTCGAATTCAGGGAGTGCATTTTTTGTAAAAGTTTGGGACAGCCGGAGGTTTTACTTGTTTTACTTAAGCCCGAAAGTGGTGGTTTGGCAGTGGGGTTTTCCAACGATTTCAAAAAAAAAAAGTTTCTTATTTTAATAGTTTATCATTTTAATTTTATAATTTAAAAATACTAAATTACAATATTAATTAATTAAATTAACATGTTTCTTATTTTAATAATAGATTATGTTTTTGTATTGTAATTAAGTTTTTTATTTTAATTTTACAATTTAATAATAAAAAATTATTTTTAAAGATATTTTAATATTATAATTTAATAATAAATATGAGATTCTATTTGTATATTATAATAGATTTCTTATTCTAATAATTTTTTATTTTAATTTTATAAATTAATAAAAAAAATTTATTCCACGTATATTGTTTTAATTTTAATAAGAGATTATAATATATTTTCTTATTGTAATAGGTTTCTTATTTTAATAGTTTATCATTTTAATTTTAAAAAATAATAAAATACAATATTAATTAATTAAAGCAATAGGTTTCTTATTTTATTAGAAGATTATATTTTTTTATTGTAATATGTTAATTTTTTTAATAATTCATTATTTTAATTTTATAATTTGATAATAAAAATATTTTAAGTTTAATATTAATATTTAATATTATAATATCAAAATTAAAATATTAAAATATTAAATATTAATATTACAATATTAAAATATTAATTTTATAATATTAATATTAATTTTTTAAATTTTGAAATCTTAAAATATTAATACTAAAATATTAAAAATATTAAAATAGTACAATATTAAAATATTAAGTTATTAAAATATTAAAATAGTAAATTATTAAATTATTAAAGTACTAAAATATGAAAATTAAAATATGAAAATTAAAATATTAATATTAAAATATTAAAATTAAAATAATAAATATTAAAATATTTATATTAAAATATTAAAATTAAAATAATATAATCTCAAACGCTTGTACAACACTATTATAATACTATACTATTATAATACACTTTAATATAATACACTATCCATTAAATAATACAATATAATTTAATAAATATTTGGATGAAAAAATAAATCTTTGAATATTTCAAAAGTCTTAAATTTTTATTATACTTTAACAAAAAATGATAATATCTTAAAATAATAATAATTAATAAAAAGAGAAATGATATACCTACTGCAGAATATACTTACTTCTCTCCCGAACGACAACAGGAGCTGCCGTTTTGAATTAAAATTGGTTATCCCAGCTTTGACATGCTTTCATCGCCAAACACCCATGCAAAGTGAACAAACATGATTTTTCTCTTCCTTGCTCCAGCAGCACTTCGTTGAACAAAGCCATTCGTCGTCTGTCTGCAGCTCGTCGGAGGAAATCCAGATCATCGGAACAAAGCTCACGTCGATCCCGTCACCAAAGAATTTCAAACCAATAAGTTCTAGGGTTTCATTTTTACCGAATTTCAATTTGGATCAACTTATTGAAATTTTTCTTATAAAATAAAATCATTCACTTGTTATAATTGATTTTTTTGAAATTGAACTTTGAACACAGACCTTTTCACTTACCCATAAATTATTTTTTTCCCCTTCCTTTTCTTTTATCCAATAAATTAAACCTAGAATGCTTACGAATTAGGTACGATTTAATGTAAAAAGATGCTTGATTGTTCATATACATACACACATTTTCAAGTAACATAAGGAAACACATTCCCGATTCAGTAAAATTGAGTGCTTAATTGCTTAAAAGGGAGTGAATTTGTTGAAATTGTCTTTTTTTTTTTTGTGCCGGCAGTTAACTTGTGTGTTATGTGTAGTTGCTAGATAGCTAGCTTATTTGGTTTTGTGAACAAATGGCAGTGACTTGTAAGTTTAATTAATTTGCAGTTGATTTTGTTTAATTATCCACCCTACAATGGAAACATTGATTTTTACCAATTTGGATCAAAATGAAGTGGTTCTGAATTCATGGAGGTCACTCAGTGTGTTCTACGAGTGGTTTGTTAATATGGCTAGTTGAACATGGATGCTTCATAAGCTGGCCTTTTCATTTGATCATGTGGTTGATATTTTTGAAGTTGCTTCTTTATTCTTTTTCAATTTTTCGTCTTTCTTTTGCTTAGTAATTATCTATATACCCCATGTGAATAAACAAACCACACACATAGCATTTGGCCATTTGGAGCAGAAACATTTTGTTTCTATATATTTATTTGACATAAAAAAAAATATTACTATTCGATTTTCTTTGTTATAATTTCTTGATGTTTTATAATCATATTTTATCCTTTAAACATGAAAGAAATGATGAAACTTTGTTTCTAGTATAATATAGTTGCTCTAATATGCTTTCATAAGCCATCAAGCTTGTAAGTGCATCTGGATTGTATTCCTTCCCAATACCTCCAAGAAGATACATGATGCAGTTTTACGAATTTCTCCAAATCATTGCCACGAATTGCAGCTAACACCTGAGTTTTCTACTTTAGGTAATTTGCATCTTCAAGTTTGATTGGATTTGGAAATGTGAATGTTTGATTTCCAGTTTTTTGGAAAGGAAATGAGCTTGGAGAAGCCTTTAAAGCTCTGATATCAAGTGAGAGATATGAAATGATGAATACTACAGCTTTATTGATTTGAGACCCAGTTCACTTCCCACTATAATTTTTCACACCTGACTCACATACACAGTGTAACATGAAGGTGTTGGGGTTGGTGCTCAGAGCGTCATATGAATAATATAATGCAGTTTTCTATAATATAATGTATCTTTTAATATGGTAAAGACGTAATGACCTCAGAATGATTAGTCATGGTACAGTTGCAAAAGCGTCGCAACTGACATTGAGTTATATCATGACGTTGTCATTCTCAACAGTTCCTGGTCAAGTTTACACTACTTGGTCAGTAAAGTAAACCCGTTGAGACCGGTACATGTCGTAACTGGAATATATGATTCCAATGGTTTCTCAATGAACCATTAGTCTTGGAGACTAGTATAGACGTGTGGGTGTTTATAGCGGATAAACACTGAACGACTCACCGAAGATTCTTAATGGATGGTACAACCAACGTCAATAAGAATCTTCTCGGGTTGAGTAACACTTGTGATTCTTAGACTTGAGATGCCATTGTGGGCACATGAGACATCTTCTACACTTAGATGGCAGTCACGTCACCGATCTATTTATATCAGACCTCCGCCTGTTCGTTGGGTGTAGATAGATCCTCGGGGTGTCCTATGTGTATCAAGATATGATCTGTCAGTTCTGTGTACCAGAGCATAGGTAGTCCATATGATTAGAAATCAGATAAAACCATGGGCCCGTGGTAAAGTTTAGAAGCTAGTTCTAAACATTCTTTTTGAGATTGCTAATAGAATAGTCGACTGGATAATCCCGATAGAGATTTGACGTTTAAATCTATATCTCTGGGATTTATCCGGATACCTGTGACGGAGGAATTATACATTTTCCATGACCTCGACCTGTATGATTCAGCGAGATTATCCGTGATCGTCATAATTTACGGGTGGATAAATTATGGACACGAAATTGGATTTCGTGACGGATATACCTGAATCTAGAGAGTCTCAATAATGAAATATACTCGTAGAGTACTAGAACAACACTTATAAATAATGTTGATTATTTATAAAGTCGTTTAAAGGTTAAACGCAAAATATATGCTAAAGGGACCCGATAGTCATTTGCTTAATTATTGTGTTATTTACATTTAATACTTGATTAATTTGAATACACATTAATTAATAGTCAAATTGAGATAGTTGACTAATACCCTAAATGAATATATATATTTGATATTTAATGTAAATATTATATATATATATTTATATATTTGTATTTAATTAATTAATTAATTAATTAATTAATTGTTAAATGATTAAATTAATTAAAATATAAATATCTTGAGATTTAGATATTTGTTTTTAAGGCTTAGTTGCCTTTGTTGACTTAATTAAAATATCTTTAAAGTGTTTTAGAGATATTTTATCAAGTTGATTAAATTGAAACCAAATGAAATTGAAATTACAATTATTGTATATGCTTGTTGTATTTTCGCCAAGGCATGTTTTTGCACAAGTATATATTGTTTTTCATTTCATTTGTAAATTAACCTAATACACTTTTACAAAAACTCCATTAAAAGAAACAAGAGAAGCTAGAGAAGAAGAAAAGGAAAAACAAGGAAAAAAAGCTTGGATTTAGTAAGTTTTTTCTCAACTTACTATTAGAAAGGAAAATGTTTCTTATGATCTAGGCTACATCTTGTGATGTTCTTAAGTTATTCTTTTCTTTATTCTTTGTGTTTTGGTGAATGGAAGTTTGGTGAAAGTGTTGAGCATGTATAATGGTGGAAGCTTGTGACTAGTGTAGTTATAAGTATTCTTTTAAGGTTTTGGAAACTTTGTTGCTAATATAGAGTTGTTGACCCACTCTTAAATGACCTAGATTTGATCTTGAGTTGTTTCATTGTGTTGAGACTTTGGTTGGATGAAAGAAACATGATTGAACTAATTGATTTAACCAATTTGGTCTAATTTGTCCAATTTGAAGAAATTGAAACATTAGGGTTTATGACCTTGTCCAAATTTGGGGTTTTTCATTTATATTGTGTATAAGGATGTGTATATGATGCATATAAAGTTTCATGTTGATTGGATTACATCTTGATGTGTTTTGAAGTATGAATCACAAGTGCACAATTTGGCACCCTAATGGTGCATTCGGCAAAAATGGGTTATTTTTGGGTTTTATGTTGCTTTTGGTTTGATGGTTTTGAACATGCTAAGTTCATCTTAGAAATGATTTAGAATCATTCAAAATTGATTTGATCAATTTCGGACTAAAATGGACAAAATACCAAGTGTAAGGGGAATTCGGTAAATTCACTTAAATATGATTTATTGAATTTTATTTCATAATTTGATTATTGGATAATTAAATAAATGTGTTTATTTAATTAATCCGAGAAAAATTTTTGAAATCGGAAAATTTGATTTTCCACCGCTTCCACTGCGTTACCGATTTAACCCCTAAAAACCCCTACAGAAGGTCCCTTCATCACCATGTCCATGTCCATTCTACTCTCTTTGTGCGCTTTTCTTTTTTCAAAAGGACAGTTTGCAGCTGCTAATGCTATTACTGACCGGCGTAAACACACACGTATAACGCAAGCGCACGTATCGTTCAAGTAGTATAAAAATATCGATCCCACGAGGACTTAATTCCTACTGTTGTTATTAATTGTTGAATGTATTTATTTACAAATATCTAATTAAATGGAAAATAGAGATTGTTTGATTGATTTGTTGAAAGTGGCGTTGCTAAATAAAAATAAATAAAAAGATAAAAGAAAATACTAAGGAAAATAACAAAAGATCTAGGGTTGTGAATCATTTTAATATCATTTAAAAGATGAAGTGATTATTTTTATGTTTGTGTAATAAATCAGTTTACTAACCTGGAACTCTAAATTATGCAAAAGCCTCTGTCGATGGTCAGACGCAAATACCCAGTTTAACCCAATTGAACCATATATTTCTATGTCAACCAAATTATCTGGATTCATTAAGCTTAAGTTCCAATTATGGCTACCCCCGCCCGACAGGTATATTCCTATCCTGAAGGAAATCTATTAAAGGGTTATCTATCCTCAAGGAAGATCGTGGGTTATTAAGTCTAAGGCTGAAACCTAAAATCCCTATGTCTAGTTTCATTTTAGATTTACCTAATCAATCTTATTGGTGATCAGACAACAAGAAGCATTAAGTTTAAAACTTAATAAGTAAACCTTTAAATACATAAACTATAAAATAATCCTTATAAACTGGTAATATTAAAAATCATCACAACCCCTAAATAACTAACACATAACTAGGACTAGAAAAGACATAAAAGTAAAGACATAAAATAAAAGCTGAAAAGTAAAAATAAATAAAATGCTAAGGTAAAAGGAGTTACTTCTACTATTTACTATTTAGATATCTCCCATAAAAAAATAATATATAAACTTGAGATTATAATTAACCAGCCATAAAGGCGGAATCAAAATAACCAGCCATAAAGGCGGAATAAGAATTTTATTACCAACCAACCAATCTGGCGGTATCCTTTTTTAGTCAGGTTTAAATAGTAAATATATTATTTTTAGGGAGATTAATCTAAATAGCAATAGTAAAAGAATTACCTTTTACCTTAGCGGGGTGAAAAGTTACCTACACATAGTAAATAGTAAAAATTGTAAGAAGTAAGAAAGTAAAATTACTATTACTATTAAAAAGTAATTAAAAATATTTACAAAAACTTAAACTAAAATATTCTAGAGAGATAAGCTCTCAATTTAGAACTAAGAAAAGAGAGAGAAATGTTAATGAAAATGAAAATTCGATCTCTATTTATAGGCTCGAGTAAGGGTCCAGCGTCGCGACGCCCAAATTGCACTAGCGTCGCGATGCTGGGTACAGTTCGACACGTGTCACGCGCTGGTTGGTCGGCTCAGAATCTTATCCGATGACGTGGCACTGTTCATGACGTCATTGCTTGCGTCACGCTGAAGTGTCAACTGTTCATGACGTCATTGCTTGCGTCATGATGATGATGTGGAAGGTGATGTGGCGACACGTGGGGCGGCGGGCCGTCAGACGAATAAGATATCGACACGTGTCGCGCTGTGATTGGCTGATGGTGACGTGGCATGTTGACTCGGTTGACTTGCTGACGTGGCTGATGATGTGGCATGACACATGGATCGTTGACTCGGTTGACCGGATGACGTGGCTACACGTAGGATGACACGTGGCACACGTGGCGATGATGACTGTCGGCACCATAGGATGTTGACACGTGGCACGACGCATTTTAGCATCTCCGTTGTGATGGTGACACGTGGCACGGCGCACGTTAGCAAAGTCAAACTTTTCTCAGATCTGATTTGTGGACCCGGCGCATTTTAGCAGATTCGGCGCACGCTGGGCGTCGCGACGCGCAAGGCTTCAGCGTCGCGACGCTGTGAAATGACGATTTTGCCCTTTTTCGCCAATTTTCACTGTTTTACTCCAAATCACCTCCGAATGTCCTGAAACTTTATTTATCTACAAAATAACACAAAACACATCAAAACATTCACAAAAACTCAAGAAACTATACCAAATATTAGATTAAATGAGTGGGAAATAGTGATAAATACCACTCATCAATTACATACTAGAAATGTTGTGTTGTTTTACTTCTTTACTTTTATTGTTTTTTATTCTAATTGACACAAGAAATACTTCTTTACTTTTGTAGTTGATTTGTAATCACAATGTCATATAGCACAAGTGCACATTCAGTGGAACGACGACATTGCCGCAAATGCCCAAACGGATACCAAAAGTTATTGACTTCTACTACATCACGGAATCCAAATCGAAAATTTTGGAAATGCGAGGATTGTCTGGCCTTTGACTGGAATGACAATGATCAATGGACGGAAGATCGGAAAGGCAACGACAGATAGTAATAATGATTTTGTAATAGGTAAAATTTGGAAGTTGAAACAAGAGATTAGTCACATTATGGATGAACTACGAAATCGAGAGATTAGTCTTATTCAAAAATATGCAGCAGAAAATAATTATTTTCCTATTACTATGTATCATATTTATAATATGTTATTTTATTTAAGGAGAACTGTCGACAATGATATGTTATTTTATTGAAGAAGTTTTTATTGAGCATACTTTCACATATTTGAGCATACTTTGAACAAAGCCACTCGTTATGGCATCAAAACTAACGAATGAATTAACAAACAAACATAACATATAAAGTCTGGTGAATGATTTGAATTGATTTAAGATAATGTGAAGTTGTTGTGAAAGTGACTACATATATTCTCTTACTTCTTTTTCAACTTTACTCGTCAAAGCATGGTTAAACTGCTCAACAAATTGTTTCAATGTTGTTTTGAGTTCACATACCCATCAAAGAAGGTATTTATACTTTCAGAACGTTGAGTGGTTGACATGCCTGCCCAAAAACTATTCTTTAGAAAACATGGAACCCAATGATGCCTGTCATGATATAACCCAGTAAGCCATTCATTACCGCCCAAATCATATTGAACAATCATATAATCCCAAGTTTCCTCAAATTGCGCAACACATTGTGAATCATAAACAGCGGAATGTAGTAAATGAGTGATTTCATGGTATTCGATATAACCGCCTAATTTTTCAGGAACTCTCTTCAGTATATGCCACAAACACCACCGATGTCGAGTAGTAGGAAAAACAATCTCAATAGCCTTTTACATTGCCTTGTCTTGGTCAGTAATGATTCCAATAGGTGCAGCATTGGACATGCAAGATAGCCATGTCCTAAATAACCATGGAAAAGTCTCAGTGTCCTCATGTGATATCAATCCACATCCTAACAATATAGAATGACCATGATGATTAACTCTCACAAATGGGGCGAATGACATGTCATACTTATTTGTTAGATATGTGGTGTCAAATATAACAACATCACCAAAAGATTTATAGGCGGCCCTACTCATTGGATCAGCCCAAAAAATATTTTTTAATCGACCTTCATCATCCAAGTTGAAGCTAAAGTAAAACCTATCATCTTCTGTTTGCATTTTCATCAAGTAGTTTTGTAAAGCAACTGCATCTCCTTCACCAAGCTACTGTAATCTTCTTTGTTTGTCAACATGATTTCTACAGTCTCTTGCGTGGTGAATGTAACATATCATGACCACTACTTTGGGCAACTCTTATTCCAGCTCTATCATTTATCTCAAGTTTCCTTTTTGCATGTACATTGATGCTACGGTTACATCTGAAATACTTCGACTTTGATGGAGATAATAATTCATGGTTGTGTTCGAGAACTAAAGTTCGAACCCTCCATTTCCAACTTCATCTACACATCCACACATTTTAGCATTGCAACCCATTTTTGAATTAGGTTGGGGCCTTGAAATATTTCTCGATGTCGTTTTTGAAAAGCCGCTTCCCCCACAAGCAAATGTCACATATCTAACATTCCCATCACCCCCTTTTTTACCACTTCTCCGCGGTACGGGAAACCCCTTTCGTTTACCATATTCTTTGTAATAATTAAACATCTCATTAGCATTATCAAAAACCATATCTGTTTTCGGATCATCATCATGATTATCATCAATTTCATTAATGTGAACATCCACTCCCTTATCCTCTTCCAATTCAGTATCCAATTCTAAATTTTTCATTGTCTGTCACCCCTAAATTATGGATGAAGGCTGTATAAAAAAAAAGACACATATATTTCACAGTTTTGCAAATTGAATTGAAAACTAAATCAAAAATGGCCAAATAGAACCATAAATGAAAAAACCAAAAAATAAACACAGAACCATAATTGAATTCAGAACTACTTCATGTTGAACTAGCATTACCGATCATTACTTAGTCATCCAACACGCCATCACATTTCTTGATAACATAATATGATATATAACCTATTAAATGTAAGTGTTTTTGGTGGGATGGCATTACCAAAATTAATAATCAGAAATTAAATCGTACCTAATTTGTAAGCATTCTAGGTTTAATTTATTGGATAAAAGAAAAGGAAGGGGGAAAAAATAATTTATGGAGGTAAGTGAAAAGGTCTGTGTTCAAAGTTCAATTTCAACAAAATCAATTATAACAAGTGAATGATTTTATTTTATAAGCAAAATTTCAATAAGTTGATCCAAATTGAAATTCGGTAAAAACGAAACCCTAGAACTTACTGGTTTGAAATTCTTTGGCGACGGGATCGACGTGAGCTTTGTTCCGACGTTCGGAATTTCCTCCGACGAGCTGCAGACAGACGACGAGTGGCTTTGTTCAACGAAGTGCTGCGGGAGCAAGGAGAGAAAAAATTATGTTTGTTCACTTTGCAGGGGTGTTTGGAGATGAAAGCATGTCAAAGCTGGGATAACAAATTTTAATTCAAAACGACATCTCCTGTTGTCGTTCGGGAGAAAAGAGAAGTATATTTGGTATGTTTGTTCACTTTGCAGGGGTGTTTGGCGATGAAAGCATGTCAAAGGTGGGATAACAAATTTTAATTCAAAACGGCAGCCCCAAGGTACCGAGTGAAGATAATGTAGCATACCCACTGACGAAGGCCATACCTCCGAAGTTGTTTGATAAAACCAGTGGGTCGATGGGTATTAGATACAATCATTATTGGCACTAGAGCAAGTGGGAGATTTTGTTGGGATTGGTGCTCAGAGCGCCAATTCCCGATGTATTTCTTTTGAATACTTCTGTAAAATATTATTATTATGAATAATATATGCAGTTTCTATAATATAATGTGTCTTTTAATATGGTAAAGACGTAATGACCTCAGAATGATTAGTCATGGTACAGTTGCAAAAGCGTCGCAACTGACATTGAGTTATATCATGACGTTGTCATTCTCAGACAATTCCTGGTCAAGGTTTACACTACTTGGTCAGTAAAGTAAACCAGTTGAGACTGGTACATGTCGTATACTGGAATATATGATTCCAATGGTTCTCAATGAACCATTAGTCTTGGAGACTAGTATAGACGTGTGGGTGTTTATAGCGGATAAACACTGAACGACTCACCGAAGATTCTTAATGGATGGTACACCAACGTCAATAAGAATCTTCTCGGGTTGAGTAGCACTTGTGATTCTTAGACTTGAGATGCCATTGTGGGCACATGAGACATCTCTACACTTAGATGGCAGTCACGTCACCGATCTATTTATATCAGACCTCCGCCTGTTCGTTGGGTGTAGATAGATCCTCGGGGTGTCCTATGTGTATCAAGATAGGATCCGTCAGTTCTGTGTACCAGAGCATAGGTAGTCCATATGATTAGCAATCAGATAAAACCATGGGCCCGTGGTAAAGTTTAGAAGCTAGTTCTAAACATTCTTTTTGAGATTGCTAATAGAATAGTCGACTGGATAATCCCGATAGAGATTTGACGTTTACATCTATATCTCTGGGATTTATCCGGATACCTGTGACGGAGGAATTATACATTTTCCATGACCTCGACCTGTATGATTCAGCGAGATTATCCGTGATCGTCATAATTTACGGGTGGATAAATTATGGACACGAAATTGGATTTCGTGACGGATATACCTGAATCTAGAGAGTCTCAATAATGAAATATACTCGTAGAGCACTAAAGCAACACTTATAAATAATGTTGATTATTTATAAAGTCGTTTAAAGGTTAAACGAAAAATTCATGCTAAAGGGACCGATAGTCATTTGCTTAATTATTGTGTATTTACATTAATACTTATTAATTTGAATACACATTAATTAATAGTTAATTGAGATATTTGACTAATATCCTAAATGAATATAATTTGATATTTAATGTAAATATTATATATATATATTTAATATATTTGTATTTAATTAATTAATTAATTATTTAATTGTTAAATGATTAAATTAATTAAAATATAAATATCTTAAGATTTAGATATTTGTTTTTAAGGCTTAGTTGCCTTTGTTGACTTAATTAAAATATTTTTAAAGTGTTTTAGATATTTTATCAAGTTGATTAATTGAAACCAAATGAAATTGAAATTACAATTATTGTATATGCTTGTTGTATTTTCGGCCAAGGCATGTTTTTCACAATTATATATTGTTTTTCATTTCATTTGTAAATTAACCTAATACATTTTTACAAAAACTCCATTAAAAGAAACAAGAGAAGCAAGAGAAGAAGAAAAGGAAAAACAAGGAAAAAAAACTTGGATTTAGTAAGTTTTCTCAACTTACTATTAGAAAGGAAAATGTTCCTTATGATCTAGGCTACATCTTGTGATGTTCTTAAGTTATTCTTTTCTTTATTCTTTGTGTTTTGGTGAATGGAAGTTTGGTGAAAGTGTTGAGCATGTATAATGGTGGAAGCTTGTGACTAGTGTAGTTATAAGTATTCTTTTAAGGTTTTGGAAACTTTGTTGCTAATATAGAGTTGTTGACCCACTCTTAAATGACCTAGATTTGATCTTGAGTTTTTTCATTGTGTTGAGACTTTTGGATGAAGAAAAACATGATTGAACTAATTGATTTAACCAATTTGGTCTAATTTGTCCAATTTGAAGAAATTGAAAAATTAGGGTTTAAGACCTTGTCCAATTTGGGGATTTTCATTTATGTTGTGTATAAGGATGTTTATATGATGCATATAAAGTTTCATGTTGATTGGATTATATCTTGATGTATTTTGAAGCATGAAATCACAAAGTGCACCATTTGGCACCCTAATGGTGCATTCGGCCAAAGGGTTATTTTTGGGTTTTTTGTGGTTTTTGTTGCTTTGGTTTGTTTTGATGTTTTGAACATGCTAAGTTCATCTTAGAAATGATTTAGAATCATTCAAAATTGATTTTATCAATTTCGGACTAAAATGGACAAAATACCAAGTGTAAGGGCAATTCGGTAAATTCACTTAAATATGATTTATTGAATTTTATTTCATAATTTGATTATTGGTTAATTAAATAAATATGTTTATTTAATTAATTCGAGAGAAAAAGTTTTGAAATCGGAAAATTTGATTTTCCACCGCTTCCTTTGCGTTACCGGATTTAACCCCTAAAAACCCCTACAAAATGGTATCAGAGCGAGTCTGATTCTAGGCCCCCTAAAATGATTAGCCTTAATTAAATCAATGTTTAATCATGTTTTCTTGACTTTATACATGCTTATTATAATCTAATTTGGTTAGATTTAGGGTGTATGACACTTAGCGGAAAATCCCTGATTAATAAGGTTTTAATGTAATTATGTATTTGATGCATGTTATGTGGTCCGTCTTGTCAATACGGTTTATGAATAATTCTCTTTGACTACATCCGAGACCGTGCCTCTGCTATGAGAGTGTAGCCGATAGAGATTTATTTATATCGGATGTATATCAGATACTAGATAAATTCAAGCGAAAGTGGAATTCTGAACGTGCCCTAGCTGTCAGGATTACGTAAGTAACTTGAGTTTATCATTGACGAGTTTAACCTTGGTACGTCTCCTTGTGGGCCTGCCTTCGCAGCGACAACGAGAAACGACTAGGACCGGAAACCCAAGAGTCATTAGTGAATGATTGACAAATGAGTTGTCTACCTGATGAATATACGTAGGCGAGACCGTGTCTCTGCTGTGAGCTGAAATATATTCACGGGATCCACTTTTCACTATTTGTATTTAATTTAATTATTATATCTTTGTATTCTTTTGGGGATTACAGTATTGCATGATTTAGTGGGAGGGGCATTTTTAGATTAAAAATCCATGATCTAGTTTATGCTTTTGATATTATATGAAACTGCTTGATTTCTGCTAACCGTTTTTCGTGATCTATATGATAGATTGCGATGGCGGCACAATCCACAAATCAGTTTGCGCGTATGCTTGATGCGAACAAACTTAAAGGCGCTGAGAACTTCGCTGACTGGGAATTGGATTTGAGGATTGTCCTCGATTCCGAAAAGCTGGGATATGTTCTTGAGGGTCCGTTGCCCCTTGCTGTGGGTGCGGACGCTTCGGAGGAGGAACGCCAAGTTTTTGAAACTTGGAAGGATGATGATTTAAGGGTTAAATCGTACATCATTAGTTCACTGTATCCGAAACTCAAGAAACAATACTATGGTATGCTAGATTCGTATAGTATGATGACGCGATTGAGACAATCGTTTGAGAACCAAGAACAAGTGATTGTTCACAAAGTCGCAATGGAACTGTTTCATGCACGTCTAGATGAGGGGCAAGATGTTTGCCCACATGATCTTCAGATGATCGATTTGATCGATCAATTGAGGCAACATAATCTCATCTTGAATGACATTCTCGGTAGGAGTGTCATTGTTGGTTCACTTCCAGCTTCATATCGCAAGTTCGTGATGTACTTCAACATGAATGGGACTGTCTGTACCTACCAAGAGCTACATAGGATGTTGCTCACGGCGAAAGAGGACCTCAAGAAGGGAGTACCGACTCGCCCTTCGAGACCTACTTCTCTCTCTGCTTCTTCCCAGACATGGTCAAAGGGAAAGAAGAAGAAAGGGAAGAAGAAGAAGGGTTTCGGTCCTCAACAACAGGCAAAGATAGCTAAGCCCAAGAGGGCTTCTGGAGACAAATGCCACCACTGCGGCAAAGTCGGGCATTGGAAAAGGAACTGTCCTGATTACATCGCCCAGGGGAGGAGAGATAGAGCATCTACATCAGGTACATTTATTTTTCCAGTTATTGATATATTTTTGGCTTGTGAAGCCGTTACATCCAGCTGAATTTTAGATTCTACTTGTCTCATTCACATTTGCAATTCGTTGCAGGTGCTGAAGGAAAGTAGGAGGCTGAAGCCCGGAGAGATGCAGTTGCGATTCGGGAGTGGAGACTCTTTGGATGCAGTTGCAGTGGGAGTATGCGAGATCTCATTGCCGAATGAGACACTTTTGTTAAATGAATGTCATTTTGTACCAGGATGTGTAGCTAATATTATATCACTTTTTGTATTGGATACATAAGGCTTTTGTATTAATATTAAGAATAGTTATTTATATTTATATGATAGAAATAATATTCAAATCCTTTGTTGTCCAAACCAGCATGGTCATTATACATTGCAAACTTCAAAAGATATATTAAATACTGGAGTTAATAAACGTAGTTTACCTGTAATTAATAATACTGAACTTTGGCATATGAGGCTTGGTCACATTGGCGTTAAACGCCTTACCCAATTGGTTAGGAATGGTTTGATACCAGATCTTACCATTGAGTCATATCCAACTTGTGAATCCTGTATTCAGGGTAAGATGACCAAAGCCCCATTTTCTAGTGTTGGACACCGCGCCACTAACTTACTGGAACTCGTACATTCTGATGTATGTGGTCCACTAAATCAGACTGCTCACAGTGGTTATTCGTACTTTGTTACCTTTACCGATGATTTGTCACGGTACGGTTATGTCTATTTGATGCGACATAAATCGGAAACCTTTGAAAAGTTCAAAGAGTTCCGAAATGAAGTAGAAAAACAAACTGGTCAATATATTAAATGCCTTCGATCTGATCGAGGCGGCGAATATATGTGAGTTCATGGATTATATGAAGGAGAATGAGATTCTCGCTCAATATACTCCTCCAGGTACCCCACAGCACAATGGAGTATCTGAGAGGAGAAATCAGACTTTATTGGATATGGTCCGATCAATGTTGAGTTTCACAGATTTGCCCTATTATCTATGGGGCTACTCTCTTTTAACAGCTGCACATCTTTTGAACAAGATTCCTTCAAAAGCTGTTCCTACGACTCCGTATCAGATATGGTTCGGTAGGAGACCAAATCTTAATTATATTAAGGTTTGGGGTTGTCCTGCCTTTGTCATGGTGACTCAGCAAGATAAGCTTTCGCCTCGAGGGCTAAAGTTTAGGTTTGTCGGATATCCTTCGAATACGAGGGGATATCTGTTCTATGATTTCGAGCATCGAAATGTGTTCGTAGCTCACTTCGTAAAATTTCTAGTATTAGAATTTTTGTCAGAAGGTGGTAATCATAGACAGGTTGAGCTTGATGAAGTCCAACCTGAAAACAACGAACCAACGGAGGAACCTGAAGTTCAAGTAGATGAAGGACCTTCAACACACATACTCTATAGGTCAGAAAGGGTATCTAGACCTCATGAACGCTTGTATTTGTTACAAGAAAAGAGTCTGGATGTTCTCTGACCGGCGTAAACACACACGTATAACGCAAGCGCACGTATCGTTCAAGTAGTATAAAAATATCGATCCCACGAGGACTTAATTCCTACTGTTGTTATTAATTGTTGAATCTATTTATTTACATATATCTAATTATAGGGAGAAGAGATTGATTGCATGATTGATTTAGTTGATTGTAGATTTGTTAAATAAATAAATAAAAAGACAAAAGAAAATACTAAGGAAAATAACAAAAGACACAAAGATCTAGGGTTGTGAATCATTCTAATATCTCTTCAAAGATGAAGTGATTATTTTATGTTTGTGCAATAAATCAGTTTACTAACCTGGAACACTAAATTATGCAAAAGCCTCTGTCGATAGTCAGACGCAAATACCCAGTTTAACCCAATTGAACCATATGTCTATGTCAACCAAATTATCTGGATTCATTAAGTTTAAGTTCCAATTATGGCTACCCCCACCCGACATGTATATGTCTATCTTGTAAGGAAATCTATTAAAGGGTTATCTATCTTCAAGGAAGATCGTGGGCTATTAAGTTTAAGGCTGAAACCTAAAATCCTTATGTCTAGTTCATTTTAGATTTACCACATCAATATTATTGGTGATCAGACAACAAGAAGCATTAAGCTTAAGACTTAATAAGTAAACCTTTAAATTACCCAAACTATAAAATAACCCATTATAAACCGGTGATATTAGAATTCATCACAACCCCAGATAACTAACACATAACTAGAGCTAGTAAAAACTTAAAGTAAAAGACATAAAGTAAAAATACTGAAAAGTAAAAGACATAAAGTAAACGCTGAAAAGTAAAATAAAATAAAATACTAAGGTAAAAGGAATTACTTTTACTACTACTAATTTAGATATCTCCCATAAAATAATATATAAACTTGTGATAATATTACCAACCGACCAGTCTGGCGGTATCCTGATTAAGTCAAATTAAGTCCAACCAGCCATTAAAGCGGTAATATTTGTCCATAAACCAGCCATAAAGGCGGAACCAAAATTAAATTACCAACCGACCAATCTGGCGGTATCCTTGATTAGTCAGGTTTAAACCAGATTAAAATTAATTTACCAACCGACCAATATAGCGGTATCCTTTTTAAGTCAATATTTTAAATAGTCAATATTTTATTTTTAAGGGAGATTAATCTAAATAGTAACAGTAAAAGAATTACCTTTCACCCTAGCTGGGGAAGTTATCTCCTCATAGTGAATAGTAAAAACTGTAAAAAGTAAAAAGTAAATTACTATTATTACAAAACGTAATTAAAATTATTTACAAAACTAAAATTAAAAAAACTAAAAACTAAAAGAAACTAGAGAGAGAAACTCTCTATTTACATCAAAGAGAAGAGAGAGAGTGGTACATCTAAAACTGAAATCTCGAGCTCAATTTATAGACCCCGGTAGGCTTCCAGCGTCGCGACGCCAAGGGCTTGGGCGTCGCGACGCCAAGGGCTTGGGCGTCGCGACGCCAGCTGCTTTTGGCGTGGCTTGCTAAGGCTTTGACACGTGGCAATTCGGATAAGAAGATAGAGCAACACGTGGCGAGGCGGCTAAGAGCTCAATTATTATGCTGACGTGGCGATGACGTGGCAAGGCGGCTGAGATTCAATTGTCGGCACCGTAGGATTAGGACATGTGTCACGCTGTGATTGGCTGATGATGACGTGGCATGTTGACTCAGTTGACCTGCTGACGTGGATGATGATGTGGCAAGACGCGTGGCATAGTTGACTCGTTGACCGGATGATGTGGCGACATGTAGGATGACACGTGCACACGTGGAAATAGTAATTGTCGGCACCGTAGGATGATGACATGTGGCATGGCGCACATTAGCAAAGTCAAACTTCTCAAATTCTGACCCGTTGACCCGGCGCACGTTAGCAGCTCTGGTGCATATTAGGCGTCGCGACGCCAAGGGCTTGCGCGTCGCGACGCGCCCAAATTACCAAAATGCCATTTTCCCAATTTTCACTGTTTTGGTCCAAATCACCTCCAGAATGTCCTGAAACTTTATTTATCTACAAAATAACACAAAACACATCAAAATATTCACAAAAATCAAGAAACTATACAAAATATTAAGTTAAATGAGTGAGAAATAGTGATAGATTTACCACTCATCATTCTCTTAGTTGAAGAGACAGATCCTTTCACCTATAGAGAATCGATGTTGGACATCGACTCCGTGAAATGGCAAAGTGCCATGAAATCTGAGATAGACTCAATGCATGAGAATCAAGTTTGGGACGTGGTTCCGCTTCCCGAATGAATTGTTCCTATCGGTTGTAAATGGGTTTACAAAAGGAAGCGCGTGCCTGACGGCAATGTAGAAACTTACAAGGCCCGACTGGTAGCAAAAGATTACACGCAGCGACCTAGCGTCGACTACGATGAAACTTTTTCACCAGTAGCAATGCTTAAGTCTATTCGGATTTTTCTTTCTATAGCTGCGTATCATGACTACGAGATTTGGAAAATGGATATCAAAACGGCTTTTCTAAATGGATTTCTTGATGAAGAAATCTATATGGAACAGCCGGAAGGTTTTGCGTCCAGCGAAAACTCGGGCATGGTATGTAAGCTTAAGAAGTCCATTTATGGACTTAAAAAAGCTTCACGAAGTTGGAATCTTCGATTCGACGAGATTATTAGATCGTCTGGTTTTCTCAAGAATTCGGAAGAATCCTGTGTGTATCAGAAGGCCAGTGGGAGCATGGTCGTATTTTTAGTCCTATATGTTGATGACATCCTAATCATTGGGAATGATTTAGGTATGTTACAAAGCGTCAAAGCGTACCTCTGTAAGAATTTCTCCATGAAGGACCTGGGAGAAGCTTCCTATGTTTTAGGGATAAAACTCTATAAAGATAGACAAAGGAGGCTGATTGGGTTATCCCAATCAACGTACATAGATAAGATCTTGGAATGGTATAGTTTTGGTAACTGTAAGACAGCAAACATACCATTTAGACATGAGATTCATCTTTCCAAGAAGATGTGTCCACAAACAAAAGATGAGAAGGTTAGAATGTCTAACCAACCTTATGCTTCATGTTTGGGTAGCATAATATATGCCATGTTATGTACGAGGCTTGATATCAGTTTCGCTGTTAGCGTAACTAGTCGGTATCAGTCCAATCCAGGTAATGACCATTGGATGGCCATTAAACATATCCTCAAGTATCTTAAAGGTACTAAGTATAAGTTAATAATTTATGGAGGAAACGAACTGCAAGTTAACGGGTATACTGATTCTGATTTCCAATCGGATCCCGATGATAGAAAGTCTATATCTGGATTCATATTTACCCTTAACGGAGGTGCATTTTGTTGGAAGAGTTCCAAACAGGGATTGACAGCAGATTCCACCACTGAGGCGGAATATATTACAGCTCTGCTTGAGCTGCAAAAGAGGCTGTGTGGATAAAGAAATTATCACAGAATTGGGAGTTATCCCAGTATCGAGAATGCGATTCCGTTATACTGTGATAATACTGGAGCCATGTGTGCAAGCAAATGAACCGAGGGCGCATCAGAAGTCGAAGCATATGGAACGAAAGTACACATCATTCGAGAGATTGTGTCGCGAGTGGATATTGTCGTGTGCAAGGTACCGAGTGAAGATAATGTAGCAGACCCACTGACGAAGGCCATACCTCCGAATTTGTTTGATAAACACGTGGAGTCGATGGGTATTAGAAACAATCGTTATTGGCACTAGAGCAAGTGGGAGATTTTGTTGGGATTGGTGCTCAGAGCGCCAATTCCCGATTGTATTTCTTTTGAATACTTCTGTAAAATATTATTATTATGAATAATATATGCAGTTTCTATAATATAATGTATCTTTTAATATGGTAAAGACGTAATGACCTCAGAATGATTAGTCATGGTACAGTTGCAAAAGCGTCGCAACTGACATTGAGTTATATCATGACGTTGTCATTCTCAGACAGTTCCTGGTCAAGGTTTACACTACTTGGTCAGTAAAGTAAACCCGTTGAGACCGGTACATGTCGTATACTGGAATATATGATTCCAATGGTTTCTCAATGAACCATTAGTCTTGGAGACTAGTATAGACGTGTGGGTGTTTATAGCGGATAAACACTGAACGACTCACCGAAGATTCTTAATGGATGGTACACCAACGTCAATAAGAATCTTCTCGGGTTGAGTAGCACTTGTGATTCTTAGACTTGAGATGCCATTGTGGGCACATTAGACATCTTCTACACTTAGATGGCAGTCACGTCACCGATCTATTTATTTCAGACCTCCGCCTGTTCGTTGGGTGTAGATAGATCCTCGGGGTGTCCTATGTGTATCAAGATAGGATCCGTCAGTTCTGTGTACCAGAGCATAGGTAGTCCATATGATTAGCAATCAGATAAAACCATGGGCCCGTGGTAAAGTTTAGAAGCTAGTTCTAAACATTCTTTTTGAGATTGCTAATAGAATAGTCGACTGGATAATCCCGATAGAGATTTGACGTTTACATCTATATCTCTGGGATTTATCCGGATACCTGTGACGGAGGAATTATACATTTTCCATGACCTCGACCTGTATGATTCAGTGAGATTATCTGTGATCGTCATAATTTACGGGTGGATAAATTATGGACACGAAATTGGATTTCGTGACGGATATACCTGAATCTAGAGAGTCTCAATAATGAAATATACTCGTAGAGTACTAGAACAACACTTATAAATAATGTTGATTATTTATAAAGTCGTTTAAAGGTTAAACGCAAAATATATGCTAAAGGGACCCGATAGTCATTTGCTTAATTATTGTGTATTTACATTTAATACTTGATTAATTTGAATACACATTAATTAATAGTCAAATTGAGATAGTTGACTAATACCCTAAATGAATATATATATTTGATATTTAATGTAAATATTATATATATATATATAATTATATTTGTATTTAATTATTTTTTATTATTTAATTGTTAAATGATTAAATTAATTAAAATATAAATATCTTAAGATTTAGATATTTGTTTTTAAGGCTTAGTTGCCTTTGTTGACTTAATTAAAATATCTTTAAAGTGTTTTAGATATTTTATCAAGTTGATTAAATTGAAACCAAATGAAATTGAAATTACAATTATTGTATATGTTTGTTGTATTTTCGGCCAAGGCATGTTTTTGCACAAGTATATATTGTTTTTCATTTCATTTGTAAATTAACCTAATACACTTTTACAAAAACGCCATTAAAAGAAACAAGAGAAGCTAGAGAAGAAGAAAAGGAAAAACAAGGAAAAAAAGCTTGGATTTAGTAAGTTTTCTCAACTTACTATTAGAAAGGAAAATGTTTCTTATGATCTAGGCTACATCTTGTGATGTTCTTAAGTTATTTTTTTCTTTATTCTTTGTGTTTTGGTGAATGGAAGTTTGGTGAAAGTGTTGAGCATGTATAATGGTGGAAGCTTGTGACTAGTGTAGTTATAAGTATTCTTTTAAGGTTTTGGAAACTTTGTTGCTAATATAGAGTTGTTGACCCACTCTTAAATGACCTAGATTTGATCTTGAGTTGTTTCATTGTGTTGAGACTTTGGTTGGATGAAAGAAACATGATTGAACTAATTGATTTAACCAATTTGGTCTAATTTGTCCAATTTGAAGAAATTGAAACATTAGGGTTTAAGACCTTGTCCAAATTTGGGGCTTTTCATTTATATTGTGTATAAGGATGTGTATATGATGCATATAAAGTTTCATGTTGATTGGATTACATCTTGATGTGTTTTGAAGTATGAAATCACAAAGTGCACCATTTGGCACCCTAATGGTGCATTCGGCCAAATGGGTTATTTTTGGGTTTTATGTTGCTTTTGGTGTTTTGATGTTTTGAACATGCTAAGTTCATCTTAGAAATGATTTAGAATCATTCAAAATTGATTTGATCAATTTCGGACTAAAATGGACAAAATACCAAGTGTAAGGGCAATTCGGTAAATTCACTTAAATATGATTTATTGAATTTTATTTCATAATTTGATTATTGGATAATTAAATAAATGTGTTTATTTAATTAATCCGAGAAAAATTTTTGAAATCGGAAAATTTGATTTTCCACCGCTTCCACTGCGTTACCGATTTAACCCCTAAAAACCCCTACAGAAGGTCCCTCCATCACCATGTCCATGTCCATTCTACTCTCTTTGTGCACTTTTCTTTTTTCAAAAGGACAGTTTGCAGCTGCTAATGCTATTACATACTAGAAATGTTGTGTTGTTTTACTTCTTTACTTTTATTGTTTTTTATTCTAATTGACACAAGAAATACTTCTTTACTTTTGTAGTTGATTTGTAATCACAATGTCATATAGCACAAGTGCACATTCAGTGGAACGACGACATTGCCGCAAATGCCCAAACGGATACCAAAAGTTATTGACTTCTACTACATCACGGAATCCAAATCGAAAATTTTGGAAATGCGAGGATTGTCTGGCCTTTGACTGGAATGACAATGATCAATGGACGGAAGATCGGAAAGGCAACGACAGTAATAATGATTTTGTAATAAGTAAAATTTGGAAGTTGAACCAAGAGATTAGTCACATTATGGATGAACTACGAAATCGAGAGATTAGTCTTATTCAAAAATATGCAGCAGAAAATAATTATTTTCCTATTGCTATGTATCATATTTATAATATGTTATTTTATTTAAGGAGAATTGTCGACAATGTATAATATGTTATTTTATTGAAGAAGTTTTTATTGAGCATACTTTCACATATTTGAGCATACTTTGAACAAAGCCACTCGTTATGGCATCCAAACTAACGAATGAATTAACAAACAAACATAACATATAAAGTCTGGTGAATTGATTTAAGATAATGTGAAGTTGTTGTGAAAGTGACTTCATATATTCTCTTACTTCTTTTTCAACTTTACTCGTCAAAGCATGGTTAAACTGCTCAACAAATTGTTTCAATGTTGTTTTTGAGTTCACATACCCATCAAAGAAGGTATTTATACTTTCAGAACGTTGAGTGGTTGACATGCCTGCCCAAAAACTATTCTTTAGAAAACATGGAACCCAATGATGCCTGTCATGATATAACCTAGTAAGCCATTCATTACCGCCCAAATCATATTGAACAATCATATAATCCCAAGTTTCCTCAAATTGCGCAACACATTGTGAATCATAAACAGCGGAATGTAGTAAATGAGTGATTTCATGGTATTCGATATAACCGCCTAATTTTTCAGGAACTTTCTTCAGTATATGCCACAAACACCACCGATGTCGAGTAGTAGGAAAAACAATCTCAATAGCCTTTTTCATTGCCTTGTCTTGGTCAGTAATGATTCCAATAGGTGCAGCATTGGACATGCAAGATAGCCATGTCCTAAATAACCATGGAAAAGTCTCAGTGTCCTCATGTGATATCAATCCACATCCTAACAATATAGAATGACCATGATGATTAACTCTCACAAATGGGGCGAATGGCATGTCATACTTATTTGTTAGATATGTGGTGTCAAATGTAACAACATCACCAAAAGATTTATAGGCGGCCCTACTCATTGGGTCAGCCCAAAAAATATTTTTTAATCGACCTTCATCATCCAAGTTGAAGCTAAATTAAAACCTATCATCTTCTGTTTGCATTTTCATCAAGTAGTTTTGTAAGGCAACTGCATCTCCTTCACCAAGCCGTAATCTTCTTTATTTGTCAACATGATTTCTACAGTCTCTTGCCGTGAATGTAACATTTTCATGACCACTACTTTGGGCAACTCTTATTCCAGCTCTATCATTTATCTCAAGTTTCCTTTTTGCATGTACATTGATGCTACGGTTACATCTGAAATACTTCGACTTTGATGGAGATAATAATTCATGGTTGTGTTCGAGAACTAAAGTTCGAACCCTCCATTTCCAACTTCATCTACACATCCACACATTTTAGCATTGTAACCCATTTTTGAATTAGGTTGGGGCCTTAAAATGTTTCTCGATGTCGTTTTTGAAAAGCCGCTTCCCCCACAAGCAAATGTCACATATCTAACATTCCCATCACCCATTTTTTTACCACTTCTCCGCGGTACGGGAAACCCCTTTCGTTTACCATATTCTTTGTAATAATTAAACATCTCATTAGCATTATCAAAAACCATATCTGTTTTCGGATCATCATCATGATTATCATCAATTTCATTAATGTGAACATCCACTCCCTTATCCTCTTCCAATTCAGTATCCAATTCTAAATTTTTCATTGTCTGTCACCCCTAAATTATGGATGAAGGCTGTATAAAAAAAAGACACATATATTTCACAGTTTTGCAAATTGAATTGAAAACTAAATCAAAAATGGCCAAATAGAACCATAAATGAAAAAAAACAAAAAAATAAACACAGAACCATAATTGAATTCAGAACTACTTCATGTTGAACTAGCATTACCGATCATTACTTAGTCATCCAACACGCCATCACATTTCTTGATAACATAATATGATATATAACCTATGAAATGTAAAAGTTTTTGGTGGGATGGCATTACCGAAATTAATAATCAGAAATTAAATCGTACCTAATTTGTAAGCATTCTAGGTTTAATTTATTGGATAAAAGAAAATGAAGGGGGAAAATAATTTATGGGTAAGTGAAAAGGTTTATGTTCAAAGTAAAATTTCAACAAAATCAATTATAACAAGTGAATGATTTTATTTTATAAGCAAAATTTCAATAAGTTGATCCAAATTGAAATTCGGTAAAACGAAACCCTAGAACTTACTGGTTTGAAATTCTTTGGCGACGGGATCGACATGAGCTTTGTTCCGACGATCTGAATTTCCTTCGACGAGCTGCAGACAGACGACGAGTGGCTTTGTTCAACGAAGTGCTGCTAGAGCAAGGAAGAGAAAATTTATGTTTGTTCACTTTGCAGGGGTGTTTGGCGATGAAAGCATGTCAAAGCTGGGATAACAAATTTTAATTCAAAACGGCATCTCCTGTTGTCGTTCGGGAGAGAAGTATATTTGGTATGTTTGTTCACTTTGCAGGGGTGTTTGGCGATGAAAGCATTTTAAAGGTGGGATAACAAATTTTAATTCAAAACGACAGCCCCAAGTAAGTATATTTTGCAGTAGGTATATCATTTCTCCCCAAATTCCGTGCTCTTATCAGTGTCTATCTCACAGATGAGATCGCCTGCAGTCACTCCCTTTTGCTCGCTCCGTTAACAATCAAGAAACAGACAGATTACAGAACATGTTCTCAAGAATCATCAAATGGCAAGCAACAACCGCCACACCTTGATAATCTTCTTCTTGTTTGTTTTGTTTCTATTAAGCATTTTGCTCATAAGCAAACGCAATCTGGAACCCTCTCTCTTACTCTACAGAAGCTTCTTCTCACAAGCCTCTTCCCACATTGCTCTTAACTCGCCAGCCGACTCAGCCCAAGTTAACTCACCAACAACCCATCAACCCTTTTCTCCTATCACCCCAACTGAGTCAAAAGAATCCAACAGCAGTGACAGTAACATTGAAAGTGAGCTCTTTGTTGAAGATAAGGAAACCCCAGTTGCTCAAAATGAATCATTTGTCGATAAAAATGGAGAATTTCCATTTTTGGGAGCCAACGTGGGGTGTGATTTGTATATGGGGACTTGGGTGAAAGATGAAGGGTTCCCAATTTATAAACCGGGTTCTTGCCCTTATGTGGACGAGGCATTTGATTGTCAGATGAATGGACGAAGAGATTCGTCTTATCTTAGATGGAGATGGAAGCCCGACGGCTGTGATCTTCCAAGGTATGATTTTTAATTTCCTTTGCTGTGATATGAATGTCTCTTGTTATGTGGGGAATTGTAATTTCCTTTTCCTGTTTTGATTGAATACATGATCTTTGGTTTTTTCATTAAATATGCAACTAATTTTTGTTTTGAATTACATTGATTTACGCACTTCATATACTTTATATATCAAAATTTATGATAATCTTTTGGTTGTAACAACATACTAAATGGGAACCTCGTGTCTCCTTGTTTAGGTATTGCCGTATTGTAATGTTCAATGCAGATGTTAGGTTTGAGTATTCATATGGCTTTATAGTTTATACTGTTTATTGTCTGTAAGATGAGGCGAGTCATAGGTAAGGAGAGATGGGTTCTGTTGTAAGCAAGGCAATGGTAGCTGCTTTTCTGACAGTTTAAGAGCTTCAAAGTAACAAATCAAATCCTCCCTTCAGAATGATAATCATTGCTCCTTTAAACTAAACTCCATGTATGATAGGCTGATCTTTACCTTATTTGTCAGTCCTAAGATTAAGATTCATATTGGCACCTAATCTTCTATTGCTATATTCTGTTTTCGCAGCAAGCAAAATTCATACAGAGTGGTGTTTGATCTTATCCGAGAGAAGAGTCATAGCTTACATCATTTTAGTTGTATAGATGATTTTATAGCCAGTTAGCTTTCAGCATCTGCTTAATGTGAACTTCCCATTAATTTCTGCTTAACAAGGAACTGGATTCCATGCTTTCACCCTTTTTCGGATATATTATTCGTGTTGATTTGCCTACATACATTTAATGCTGTTTTCTAGTTATAGCTTCCTGGTTTGAAGATTTTCAAAGTTATCAAATGTTACCAGTTACCTTTCATTGGTAGGTTTAATGCTACAGACTTCTTGGAGAAGCTAAGAGGTAAAAGGCTGATGCTGGTTGGTGATTCCATGAACCGGAACCAGTTTGAGTCACTTCTCTGCCTCCTCCGTGAAGGCGTGACTAACAAGAGCAGAATGTACGAGGTCTATGGTCATAAGATAACAAAAGGAAGGGGCTACTATGTCTTCACATTTTTGGTAATTCAAACTGTAAACTATCAAATTGCTTGTTTAGGTTACAATAATGATAAGTGTAATACCCAAATGACACATTCAAAGACACATCCTAGACATAATAAAATTGAAAAATAAATTAAAAAATCAAATTTTTATGCCTAGGATGTGCCATTTGGGTGTACATCTGTCATTACTTTTAGGTTAATATGAGTCAGGTACTTTTCATTCTCTTACGGATGCCTTTGTCTTGGTATTTTATCAAAATATTTGGTTTTATAGTTATTCATCAGTAAAATGTTAATCTTTTTGATCGTTGTACTTGGAGTTGATTATGGTTACAATTGTGGTTAGCATCTTCTTTCTTAGAGCTTTGGACTGGAACAAATAATTTTGTTGTGAGGCCATGCATGTTTGTTGCGTTATGCAAGAATTTCTATGTCTTGGTTGGAACTTCTTTTTCTCCTCGAGATGTAAACAGTTAAAGGAATAATAATTGCTTGATTTTATAGTTAACACTTAACAGTATGTTGGTGTACAAATCCATATAAAACTACATTTAACTATCATTAACTACTCTACAATTTTTATAGGCTCATAGGATGCTGATATGGGCTGAAAGTAGGATGTAGGTAAATTAACTAATACCTAATTTCCAAGATCTGAAAATCTGGACAGGACTATAATTGTACAGTGGAATTTGTAAGGTCACATTTCCTTGTGAAAGAAGGTGTCCGTGTTAACGGGCAAGGTGATTCAAACCCAACTCTTTCAATTGATCAGATTGACAAGACAGCTAAAAAATGGAAGCGGGCTGACATACTTGTCTTTAATACTGGCCACTGGTGGGTTCATGGAAAGACTGCACGAGGGTATGTCTGCAATCTTCTTCATGTCATAGATCTTGTATTTTTCTTTTATCTTTGAGCATCAATTTGGCTCCATATTTTCTGTTTATGACTGTGATCAGAGAGCCCCGTTGTGCTTAAAGTAGATAAAAATAGCTTCTCTTTTGTGATAATTTAACTTCTCAAAATCTGGCAAAGTTCATATATTCACATATGGGACACATAATGACATAATGTTATGATTATTGAAAAGCTTACCTTTTTATTTATTGAAGTAAAAGTAACACAAATTTTATGTCACAAGGTACACACTACTGTGGCTTCTTGGTTTATCCCAATATTAGGTTCCCATGAAAACTGATCAACACGCATAATTAATTAATACAGGAAAAATTACTTCAAAGAAGGTGATTATCTCTATCCAAAGTTTGATGCAGTTGAAGCTTACCGGAGGGCTTTAAAGACCTGGGGCAAATGGATTGATGATAACATAAACCCATCAAAGCAGTTGGTATTCTATCGTGGATACTCTTCTGCCCATTTCAGGTATGTGTAAATGCTTTTTATCTTTTACCAACCAGCATTGATTCTTTTTTGCCCCCTTCATTGAATTACTGAAATGAGGACAAGAACTGAATGCCCCATCTATAACAATCTTAACATTTTGAAAATTTTGTTTTGTGGACTTCATGAATTTTATTTCTACCATTACTTCTCCTTGAAACATGAAAGGGCCATTCCACAAAGAACAACGAACAGTAAGGCTGAGTTTGTAGAGAGTATTGCACTGAAATTATAAGCTAGTTTATAAACTGTGGAATAAAAGCTAGAGTATAAGCTAGTTTAGAAAAATAATCTTATGTTGTGAGATTATAATTTTGTGAGAGTATAAGCTAGCGTTAACTATGTGTTTGGTGTAGCGTTTAAATGCTAGCTTATAAGCTTACACCAAATAGTGCCTAAATTTCAATTGTTTGTTATCTTAACAAAGACATATATATGAGCTGCTGTAGCAACAAACGGACTGGCTGTCTCTTCTATGGTTTATAGATTAAATTGTTTGAAACAGAGGTGGAGATTGGGACTCGGGTGGATCATGCAATGGGGAGACTGAGCCAATTTTGCGTGGGGCATTCCTTGATAGCTATCCTTTGAAAATGAAGATAGTAGAGGAGGTGATCCAAAAAATGCAGAATCCAGTAGTACTATTGAATGTGACAAGACTGACCAATTTTCGCAAGGATGGTCATCCATCAATATATGGCCAGAACATCACAGATGGCAAAAAGGTTTCTAGGAGGCGCCAAGACTGCAGCCACTGGTGTCTTCCTGGGGTCCCGGACGCTTGGAATGAGCTTATTTATGCCACATTGGTTTTCAAACAATCGGTTTCCAGTCAGTTAAAAACTAATTTACATTAGGTATTGCCTTTTTTTTTTCTTTCAGTTGGTTAAAGATTGTAGCATTTGTATACACATTAGATGATAGTCATCAATAGAAATCTTGTACACCAAGTTTAGACCATCAAACACAAATCCATATATCAAAATATATGGAAGATTTTATTCAAATGTTGAGTCAATTACATCCTCTTCTGTAAACTTTACTGAATACTTGTGGAAATGATTGTTGCAGTTTGATTGTCAAATGGGTTTTTGCTTTTTGTATGATGATTATCCAGGAAACTTCATGCAAGAAACAAATAAGTCGTCCCCATAACTTCTTGGAAACATAGGAAAGTAAATGTTGAACAACAAAACTAAAATATTGACTGCACCTCACAAATTACACAGGATAATATCAAATACCCCAAAGTTTTCCAATATATAGAAATGGAAATTATCAAACAAGTTATAAAAAATATATAAATTTTTTCAATATATAAAAAGGGAAATTATCAATCGATTGACATGTTACCAAAAAGATATAAATTTTAAGAATTTGTTTATTGATTCACTCAAATATTGTAAAGTGCACCAAATTTGGGTATGCGATTGAAAATATATTAAACATTGGATATACACCTAATACAAAATAGGTGGACGTTTTTTACATTTTTTAATACACTTTATAATCTTTGGGTGGACCAATGAATAAAGTTTAGAGATTTGTGTATTTTTGATAACGTGTCATATATTATGTATACTTATGATAATTTTTCCCTAAACTTATCATAATAGGAAAAAAGAACCTAGTAATTAAGCTCAAGTGTTCCCAAGGAGCATGACTTGGTGGTGTAGGGTTTAGGATCTCACCTTGAGGTCCTAAGTTTGAATCCAATGAGTGCGTTTTTTGTAAGAGCCTGAAACAATCGAGAATTTTACCTTCTCCGTTTAAGTCCGGAAAAAATAATTTGGCGATGGGTTTCCAAAGATTAAAAAAAAAAAAAAAAAAAAGCTAAAGCAGCTTATGCTTTGTGGAAAAGCTTATCATAATAGGAAAAAGAATGAGTAGGTGGCCTGTCAAAGTGTCTAGCTTCATAATAAAGGTGCCTAGCCTTGAGGCAATGGTGCAAATTATTAGTTGATTATTGAAATTTATTAACGTAATTCAACAAAAAGTAAGAATTTATGGAAGGTTTATATTTCAAGTTTATTCATCCATCTTAGTTAATGTGAAATATTTTTCTCAACATCCCCCTCCATGTAAATTGACCTTTTGCTTAATCATTGTCACGTGGGTATGTAATATGAACTCACTCATATATACGTCTAGCTCTAATATTATGTTTAAATTGGTGCACCTAACTCAATCTAAAAATTAACTCAAAAATAAAAATTTATATAAAATTTATATTTTAAATTCATTCATTAATCTTACATAACTTCCATCACTTACTAAACCGCTTACTAATACACCACTTACTAAACCTTAACTTTTTTCATTTTCCTAGGATTAGAATAAGTAAATGATTCGTTTACCTTTCCACTTATTTAAATATTTTTTATTATTATGTTGACGGCTGATTTTGGTCTCAGGGCAATATGAGAATATTACTCCCGAGACAATCCTCTCTCAATAGTGAATTTGTTCGGTTACGGGGGAACCAAAAGCAAACTTAGCAAAAGACAGATAAATACGCCAATCAACAAGGAGATTTAACGTGGTTCGGCGGATCAGATCCAACCTACGTCCACGGGCACAAAACGAATGATACTTTTATTACTGAGATATGCTTCTCTGATATCTCTTGTGCTTTACAAGTCTGATCGTGATGATCTTGATATTGATTCTGATGCTCCTTACGCACACTCTACCCTCCTATTTATAATAGTGTAGAAATCGGATTCCTTCTTTTACAAGGGTTTCCAGTCAAATCAATCTCCTTCTTCCACAATGATTCCTAATTAAAACTACATTTACTCCTTTTTGTCCTATTAAGACACTGATTCATCAGTTCTCCCCATGAAAGTAGGATAATCTGGCATCTTATCCGAGAAAATAGGATGCCTTATCTTCCTGAGCATGTCTCGCTATCTGGTCGGTCTTCATGAGGTCGGTCATGATAGTCCTTTGGACTGAGAATGCTTCTGCCGATCTGATAATGATGCCCGGTCATCCGAGCCAAAGGTTCGGGCACCATCATCAAGTGCTCGGTCTCTCATTGTATATGGGTCGGGTCGGCTTTAATGATCTGACCAAGAATGGAATTTACCCTCTTACCCTTGTCGTTTCCTCAAATAACATATGACCTGAAACCACCATCAACATATGTCTCATAGTTCTCGGGTTCCAACGATTTATACGAGTTGGTGCCGGGAACTATATAAGAATGGTATGGTTGATGAACTAACAGCCGATCTGCTGAAGGAGAATATCGTCGGCCCATATCTACGTCCCGTCAGTTTGGCCCAGGTGTTCGGCCTGACTTTCTTCCTACAAACGTGAAATTCCTTTATTGCCCCTCTGTAAACTATCTCTTGAGATGCGTAACCGTCACATCCTCTTAAATGCCCATCGGATCACTTGTAGGGTTTGATGGGAGCCTGCCACTTGTCAACCATCCGTCGTTCTCCCGCCAAAAGTAAAACAATCTGACCGTTATGGTCAGTTAAAAAGACGTCCAATCTCAGCCGTCCATCCAATTCTGAAAGATCATTTTAAAAGACGACACGTGGCGTACATCTGAAACCCTCGTTTGATCCAACGGCCACAAATGCACCAATCAAATTATAATAAAATGGGGTAAACATTGTTGCCTTCTTTCACGAACTCTTCGATCTCCCCAACCACGAGAACTCTTCTTTTTTAGCTGTGACCAGTGAACCCTCAGAACGACCAGACCGCTCCGACCAATCTGAAACCTTTCTAAAGAGAAACAAGTAAGTCTTCTGAACGACCTTTTTGCTTTTGCTTTCCATGTGTTGTGAATCCTGCTCCCTTTTGTTTGTTTCTTTTCGCCCCCCCTTCTTTTTGTTTTTGGTTTTGTGCTGCTAGGGAGAGATTTATGACTTGATCGATATTTGTTAGGGCACTTAGAATTTACAAGCTTAGTTTCAGAAATTAGCTATAGACTGACTTCCCCCCTCTTTCTTTTATTTCTCGGATGTCAGGGATGTCTGACACCAGGTCTTCCTCTGCAAACCCTGCTAAACCTCCGACTCCCCCTGTTGAAGAGCTCTCCTCGAGCTCGGGGGCTCCAAGTATAGAAGAGCTTGATAATACCCACACCCCTTCTGAAATTAAACATGATACCTACCATCAGATGATCCCTCGGAAGGACCCAGAGCCTGGTGATTTTAACTCCTCGGCTCTGGACATAGACCGTCCTTCCAAGATAACTGAAGACGACCTCATACTGCTCCGGCAACGATATGACATTCCGATAGATATCGCCCTTGAAGTCCCCGGGCCAATGGATCGTGCTAGCCAACCTGATGAGGGTTCGGTGGCCCTTCTTCCGGCTTTCTTTGAGTGTGGTCTTCGGCTACCACTTCAACGTTACTTTGCCTGGATGCTGGCCGAGATGGAGATCGCCCCCTGCCAATTGAGCCTGAATAGCTGGAGGATTCTGGCCGGGCTATATGTGATTTGGAGTCGGGCGGGGCTCGACGAACCCTGTCTTGAAGAAGTGAAGAGGTTGTATCGACTGAAGGCCAACCCAAGAACGCAACCCCATGGTTGGTACTACCTCTCTGGTGTATGCCGACTCGTCAAATATTGTCGGCAAACTCCCGACTCCAACAAAAACTTCAAGGATTTATGGTTCTGGGCCACCGGAGATTGGGGACGGATCCTGAGATCTTATAAAGAAGAGGTTTCTGTCCCGTATATCTTTAGAGCGGGAGTTAGGAATCTAACCCTCAGTATTCCTGCTTTTGACTTTACGATAGATTTCTAACTGTTTTGACTCTTCCCAGCTTGTTGGAGGGATGCTCCTAAGGTCCTCCCACCAGGTCCGGGCGCGGGTGGCCTAGGCTCGGCTTTATGCCAATCATTGGAAGCAATTGGTTAACGACGAGGCCTTTATTGAGTCGGGCCTGATTCAGACTGCTCCTTTGAAGGTCCCGGTGCGGATATGTAGGCTTTACTAACCTTCTAACCAGTCTCCTTGTTTGCTTAGCATGATGATAATTTGAATTTTCTTGCTCAGATTCTGGACTGACCACTATTCTTGCTTTCGCTTTCTTCATTCTCTCTTTTTTTTTGTAGGCATGTCAGAAGGCCAAAATACCTTGATCAACTGGCTGGCGCGACAAAGAAAACCGGCCAGATTGAGAACCGGGCCCTCTCGGAGACGGCCAGGGACTGCTGAGGCCAGAGGAGTGACTGAAGAGGCGGCCCCGTTGGCTATCCAAAGCTTATCTTCACCTTCCAGGGTATCGCCAACAGTCTCCGCCCGACCTGCCAGCCCATCAAAATCTACCAACAGAAAAAGGAAGCGTTCATTCGAGGCGGAGGAAGCCGAGCTGGTCCGGGAGGCGGAGGAGGAACGGGTCCTGAGCAAGAGACAGCCCGTTCGGAAAGAGAAAAAAGTGCCGGAGGGTTCCTCTAAAAAATAGAAAGGCGCCGTAATTCTTGGCGTAGAAGACCTCGGTCAGGACATTCGGGAGGCTACTTCTCATCTGGTGCCGGTAATCAATGAACTGGCTGAGGCGGTCCCTCCGGCCAAAATTCCGAGATACGAAGATCTCTGTCCCAAGGATGTGGTTACCTTGTTGTGTTCCCAGATGGCAAAGGTAGTTACTATTCCCTTATTCCCGCCGTGAGTTCGTGTTTGATTTTGATTTTCTGTTTCTTCTCGGTAGGCGACCTATCTGGCAGCCAAAATAAAGGATCTTCTCCTGAGCCTTTTATCCGAGGTGGCCAAGCCCAGAGGCTCCAGAACCGGCTTAGTGAAATGGAGGTCGAACTGGCCCGTAAAGATGAGAACATAAAAATTTGGAGCTGGCTGCTGTTGAGGCTCATACAACAAACAAAGCTCTTCGGCTACTGCCTCTTTAGAGAGAAAAATGCTGATGCCGCCAAGAAGGACTTGGAGCTGCCCAGGCTGATAACAGGATCCTGCAGGTGGAAGTGCGCAGTGTTGAATCTAAGTTGAGGGCCAAAGACGAGGAATTGGAACGGGCCCGTGCCGAGCTTAGGAGAGAGAACTTGAGTTGGAGGTCGAGAGAGAATCCATCCGCCTCAAGGGGTGGGTGATTGTGCTGAAATTATTCCGATGGTCTGCCCAGCCTTGATATGGGGCCTATTCACGCGGCCAATCCGCTTCTTGCAAGGGGGAAATCTCAGAAGATGAGTTTAAAGAATGGCTGCCCTTTCTTCCGAAGAAGTGATGAACCCTGATCCTATTTCGATCGCCCCGGATCCTGAAGAGGACCGATCTGAGGCTCCTACTCTTGAAGAGGTCCGGCCTGAGGTTCCTGTTCCTCCTGCTCCTGAAGCCGTAACTTTCGGGGCCTCCCAAGTTGTCGATGTAGGAGCTACTATCCACACTTTTCCGAGGCCGAGCCGAGCCATCCATCATCTGAGCCTGCTGAGGAAGAACCGCCTGCCCCTGCGCGGGCTGACTGACAAAGGGTAACCCGAACGGGGCCCTGTGTAAATTTACTTTTCTTGAAATAATTTCACACTTATTTAAATATATTTTATGTGTTTCTGTTCTTTTCTTCTGTTTTTCGTAATTGTTCTGCACGACTCCCTTCAAACGAACACTTGAGACCCGTACGAACTGAAAATGAAATCATTCAATGGACGAGAATCGATTCCGAGCTAGTCGAAATACTTTGGCTTTGGGGAATGTTACGTCCCCCGTTTGATCAGACAGACCCGGTAGGGCGTAACCCGACCTCGACTGTGAGAAAATATTTGAACCTGCAGATAATATTCTTCTTCAAAAACTCTGTGGCCTTCTTCTCTGTGATGGTGGATAGGGGTTCGGCCTCCACCCATTTGGTGAAATAGTCTATGGCCACAATGGCGTATTTCGCCTGTCCGCGTCCCTTTGGCATTGGTCCGATGATATCTAGTCCCCACTGAGCGAATGGCCAGGGACTGGACAGGGTGGTTAATTGCTCTACTGGCTGGTGGTGAATATTGGCATTCTTCTGGCATCCTTCACATTTCCGGGCTACTCTCATGCCGTCCTGATGCATAGTTGGCCAATAGAACCCTTGCCTTAAAGCTTTAAAGGCCATCGATTGTCCTCCGGCGTGACTCCCACATATGCCCGCGTGAATTTCCCTGAGTACATAATCGGCCTCTTCTTCCGCTAAACATCTTAGGAGGGGTACTGTGTGCCCCTTCGATAGAGCACTCCCTCGATCAGAGAGAACTTGGTGCTTTTGAATTTTAGTTTCCTAGCTTCCTTCTTGTCCTCGGGTGTCTCCAATGTTTCCAAATATTTCTTAATGGCTATACCACGAGGTTTTGTCTTCCTAATCCAATACTTTTACTTCGAGTTCTCCCACGCTCTTTTCTCGGAGGCAGATTAGATGGACTATTCTGGGGTTCTCTGATTTTATCGAAGATGCGAGCCGTGCCAAGGAGTCTGCCTCGCAGTTGTCTTCTCACATGATTTGCTCAAAGTGTACGTTCCTCATTCTTCCCATCAACCTTTTTACTTCAGCCAAGTAGGCTATCATACTCGGCTCCCTGGCTTGGAATTCGCCTTTCAGCTGTCGAACAGCTAGCTGAGAGTCACTTCTTATCACTACGTCGTGGACTCCCACCACCGCGCATAGCCTAAGACCGGCCAGAATTGCCTCATACTCTGCCTCATTATTTGTGGCCTCGAAGGTGAACCTCAGGGCGAACAATACCTCTTAACCTTTTCGCTCTTCAATATGATTCCAGCTCCCTTGCCTTGTGAGCTGGCAGATCCGTCTACTGACATCTCTCATTTGCCTTCCCCCATAGTCAAGACCTGGGGTTCTATGAATTCTGTGACAAAATCTGCCAAAGCCTGCCCTTTTACTGCTACCTTGAGAGGTAAGAAATTTGTGTTCACTTAATTCCACCGACCACTTCATTAGCCTGCCCGAAACTTCTTGTTTTTGTAGAATCTGTCTCAGAGGATAATCAGTGTAACCCCAATAGGATGGTGTAGGACACATATGTGGACGATACTGTTCCAGACTCGTGGCCTAGTTGGGAGTACGAAATAACATGTAGTCGCCACCCGGTGTGAACCGGGACAAAGATTTAAGGCCGCACTCACCCCTCGCAAGGGAAGACCTCAAACCATTGGGTTCGGAATGGTCCCTTACATATGTCACTTGTAATGATGTGATTTGTGCAGTAAACTAACCGAATCTACTCAACATGCTCAAGAACAACCTATATCTAGTTTATGTTCATAAAGATAAATCATATGTCTAAGTTTGCATGCTTGGAAAGTAAGTCATCATAACACACGACAACGCATGACAATCTCATGAACATATTTCAATTATATAATACGAAATGCAAACAACAAAATAAACTTAATGCAAATTCCAAACGAAAAACGAATAACTAATCATGCTTAAAAATAAACAATTAAATCATGCTTAAAGATAAATAACATACTAGACTAAATCATGCTTACAAAAATAAATAACGTACTAGCAACCTAATCATGCTCAAATATATGGTTGGATGAAATGAAATACGTGTGTCTCTCAAGTAGTACGTGGCGTTGTATCCCGAGTGCAAACCGCACTACCGTCCATTCGGATTCGGCTACGGAATTTACGTCCGGGTTTCCATCCGATATACCACAAAAGAGAACACACATTTCGTTCATCCGGAATTCACATCATGCCTCAACAAACGACTCTCATGCGATAATATATTAAAATAAATAAAAGAAACGAAAGATAATAAGTAAAAAGGGAGCCCTCAGGTCTAACCTCTTTTGTAGTCTCTCGAAAGCGCGTTACACGGCCGTCGGAAGGGAGAATGCTCTGCAACGTTTCTGGTTCACTAATCCAACGTTTCTCCTCGCTGTTTCACTGTCTGGGCTGCTGTTTTCACTCTGTTTCGCTGCTGTTTTTGTTATATTTTCTGGTCACTGATTTTGGTAATTAGGGTACTGTTTTGTGGGTTATTTGGAAGGTTATTGGTTCGCTGCTTGCTCACTGACTCGCTATTTCACATTCATGGCCAACTGTTTCACGTCCAGATCTCGCTTACACATCCATACTTACCTTGTTGCTGCTGCACGTTCCAGGCTTACACGTCCAAACTCCACGTTGCCGCTTCACAGCCTTCTAACTCCACGTAGCTGCTTCACAGCCTTATAACTCCACGCTGCTGCTTTACGCCCTTTTGGATGATGTCATGCTCTCTTTAAGGCATGTGTGTTTTGAAGGGTGTTGCCGATGAGGGTCTCTTTGGTGGGTTATCGAGTGGGCTACGTGTTGATTAGCTTAGGTCTCAGGTTTCTAGGTTTATGTGTTTTGAGGATGGTGTGTGTGCGTTATTTTTGTGGGCTATGTGTTGAGCATGAAAAGGGGCTGCTCTAGGCTAGATGTGTCGGTGTATGGCAGTGGTGTTTTCGTGAGTGGTTTGTGTATGTTGAGCGTGGAGGGCTGTGTGTATTTTATGTGGCTATTTGGTCGTGATGAAGGCAGTGCACTTGGTGCGTGAAGGGCTGATGAAGTTATGTGGCTATTTGGTCGTGAAGTCTTGGCTGATGAGGGTTGTTGGCTGTTTGGTCGTGAAGTCTTGGCTGATGAGATGGCTTAAGGGTTTGTGTTTATTCAGGGGAGAGCTGTGCGTGGCTACATGGTGAAAGGTTTGCGTGAGGTTTGTTGGTCGGTAAGGATTGCTTGCTTGTTATTCCCGGTCAGTGGAGGATACTTGGTTGCTGCTTACGTTCATGAGAGATAGTGAAGGGTGAAGGGTGCTCGGTTGAGCCGAGAGGGGGGTGAGTAGCCGCGTTGATTTTTTGGGGCTTGCAGGGGGCGGCTTCATGCGTGGATGAGGATAGAAGATAAAGTCGAGAGATTAGGGGCTGCTTAGGGTTTGGCTTTGTTGTTGGTGCCGTGAGAGTGAGCCAGGGTTTGAAAGGTTGGGTTAATGGTTCTTTTTATAGGCAAATGGATGGGTTTACCTTGTGTGAATAGGGAAAGGATTTGTGTATTAATGGGGATATCTTTTAATTAGTATGTGATAAGGAAAAATCTTTTAATTAGGGAATGTGATTTGTTTTAGTTTAGGAAATGGATTTGTTTTAATTAGGAAGGTGATTTAATTTGATTTATTTAATTTAGGAATGAGATTTAATTTAATTTAATTGGATTTAATTTAATTTAATTTGATTTAATTTAATTTGTGTTTTGTGTTTTAAGTGTTTTAATTATTTGGATGTGATTTAATGGGCTTGGTGTGTTTTAAAACGGAGGTCCAACAAGCGAACCCGCAGCTACTCCAGCGAATTAAATCCAACAATGTGTCAATTCTTGACTCTTCCCTTCCGACATCCGTTTCCCGCGGCTTCCGCAGCTTAAAAGGTAGTGCCTCCATACGAGACTCATCATAGGGACTTATATGCAAAAAAATGCAATGCCTACAGTCGCCCCCACTTTGATGGGACTTGTGCAGTGTGTGATAATGACAATCATATCACAGTTTATGCAATGCATTTTACTTACCTGGCTCGCCAGCTGCCACCTGACTTGTCTGCTGCCTCGAGCTGAGTTGATGTCGCAGTGGACCTCGATCCTGGGATGCATCCCAATAACCGCAACCGACAACGGGGGCCTCGACCCTGGGACGCATCCTAATACCGCTGACAATATGTGGGCCTCGACCCTGGGATGCATCCCGAAAATGATGATGCAGTGGACCTCGATCCTGGGACGCATCCCAATAGCTGCAACCGACAACGGGGGCCTCGACCCTGGGACGCATCCCAATACCGCTGACAAAATGGGCCTCGACCCTGGGACGCATCCCGAAACTAATGATGCAGTGGACCTCGATCCTGGGACGCATCCCAATAGCTGCAGCCGACAACGGGGTCCTCGACCCTGGGACGCATCCCAATACCGCTGAAAAAATGGGCCTCGACCCTGGGACGCATCCTGAAACTAATGATGCAGTGGGTCACGACCCTGAGACGCATCCTCAAAACTGATACTGATGATGATGGGACTCATCCCTGAAACTGATACTGATGATGATGTAGGCCTCGGCCCTGGGACTCATCCCTGAAACTGATACTGACGTGGGCCTCGACCCTGGGACTCATCCCCAAAACTGCTGATGATGTGGGTCACGACCCTGGGACTCATCCCCAAAACTGATGCTGATGTAGGCCTCAACCATGGGACTCATCCCTAAAACTGATGTTGATGCTGATGTGGGTCTCAACCCTGGGACTCATCCCCGAAACTGATACTGACGTGGGCCTCGACCCTAGGACTCATCCCCAAAACTACTGATGATGTGGGTCACGACCCTGGGACTCATCCCCTAAACTGATGCTGATGTGGGTCTCGACCCTGGGACTCATTCCCAAATCTGATATTGATGATGTGGGCCGATGATACTGATGTGGGCCTCGACCCCAAACTGATACTGATAATGTGGGCCTAGCCCCCAAGTTGATACTGATGTGGGCCTCGACCCCAAACTGATACTGATAATGTGGGCCTCGCCCCCAAGTTGATACTGATGTGGGCCTCGATCCCCAAGTTGATACTGATGTGTACCTCGACCCCAACCTGATACTGATAATATGGGCCTCGCCCCCAAGTTGATACTGATGTGGGCCTGGACCCCCAAGTTGATACTGATGTGGGCCTCGACCCCAACCTGATACTGATAATGTGGGCCTTGCCCCCAAGTTTATACTGATACTGATGTGGGCCTCGGCCCCAAAATGATACTAATATTGAAGTGTCTCCATACCCGGAGTGCCATACCCGGCAAAACTGATACTGAAGTCTCCGTACCCGGAGTGCCATACTTGGCAAGACTGCCCGGCTTGTTCATTCCCAAACTGTGTTTCCATTCTAGGAGTGCCATTCCCGGCTTGTTCATTCCCGAATTGTGTTCCATTCTCGGAGTGCCATTCCCGGCTTGTTCATTCTCGAACTCTGTTCCATTCTCAGATTACCATTCTCGGCTTGTCCATTCTCGAACCTTGCTCCATTCTCGGATTGCCATTCTCGGCTTGTCCATTCTCGAACCTTGCTCCATTCTCGGATTGTGTTTCCATTCTTGGAGTGCCATTCCCGGCTTGTTCACTCCCGAACTGTGTTTCCATTCCTGGAGTGCCATTCCCCGCTTGTTCATTCCTGAACTGTGTTCCATTCTCGGAGTGCCATTCCCGGCTTGTTCATTCCTGAAACTATGTTTCCATTCTTGGAGTGACATTCCCGGCTTGTTCATTCCCGAACTGTGTTTCCATTCTCGGAGTGTCATTCCCGGCTTGTTCATTCTCGAACTCTGTTCCATTCTCAGATTACCATTCTCGGCTTGTTCATTCTCGAACTCTGCTCCATTCTCGGATTGCCATTCTCGGCTTGTTCATTCTCGAACCTTACTCCATTCTCAGATTACCATTCTCGGCAAAACTGATACTGAACTAAAGTGGGCCTCGCCCTCAGAGTGCCATACTCGGCCAGAATGATTCTGAACTAATGTGGGTCTCGCCCCCCAGAGTGCCATACCCTGAAGAACTGCTATTGATGCTAATGTGGGCCTCGCCCCCAGAGTGCCATACCCGGCAAGACTGCTACTGATGCTAATGTGGGCTTCGCCCCCAGAGTGTCATACCCGGCAAGACTGATTCTGATAAAGGTGTGGGCTTTGCCCCTAGAGTGCCATACCCGGCAAGACTGATTCTGATAACGATGTGGACCTCGCCCCCAGAGTGCCATACCTGGCAACACTGATACTGATAATGATGTGGGCCTCGCCCCTAGAGTGCCATACCCGGCAAGATTGCTATTGATGCTAATATGGGCCTCGCCCCCAGACTGATGCTGATGTGGGCCTCGCCCCAAACTGATACTGATATGGGCCTCGCCCCTAGGACTCATCCCCAAGACTGAAACTGATATGGGCCTCATCCTGGGACTCATCCCCTAAACTGATGCTGATGTGGGCCTCGACCCTGGGACTCATCCCCAAAACTGATTCATTTCTGAAACTGACTGTACTGTTGCTGCTTCTGATTGGCTTGTCTTTGCCGCTTTTCTTTTTCTTCTTCAAAACCTGTGAATACAAAACAAAGCAAACACAAAAAGAATGCAAAAAAGTGTTACGTGTATGCCTGCATGCATGAATGAATTTCCTATTCCGTTGGGTTAGGTCTTCCGCCAGTTCTCCAGGTGATTGTACAGTATTCTCTCTGGTCTCATGGCTCAATTTCTTGTTATGTCCCGGATTCACGAGGTGGTAGACTGGTCGCCCCAGACTTGGTTTAACTTTCTGCTCTCCGCTGTTTGCACTTGGTCAAGATGAACAATGTGGTGGGGCCTTCCATATCATCATATTATATTACATTCTACGAAATAGTCCTAATAGTTATACATATCATTGTCCTCAAAGAATGTTCAGTAATGAAACCAGAGAACTTTCAAAACACCCAATGCAACTCAAATCCAAGTTTTTGGATAAATGATCTATGCCAGACTCAAAGTGTGTGTGTGCAAAGGTTCTTTCACAGCTTAATCCTCAGGTAAGCTAACTCGATGATTTCATTTCAAAAATCGGGATCGATGGGTCAAACCAACCTAGATATCTCAGTTAGGCTCTGCAATTGCTTTTTCGTGCTCAATGTGGTATGATTTTTTTTTTCTTTTCATTTTTTTTTCTTTTCATTTTTTTTTCTTTTCTTTTTTTTATTCTTTTTTTTTTCTTTCTTTCTCTTTTTTTTGTCAACACACCTACCATTTAAGGTATCATTTCTCCTCATGGTGGTCCTAATACTCGCCCATGGGTAGCTTCACGCTTATCGGTTATAAGTGGTTCAATTCTTTTCTTTAGAGACTTTTCTTTCATTTTCAACCATACCACACATCATAACATAAGCAAATCAAGATAGACATCTAAGAAAACGATCATTCACCGACCTACAATTTCTTCAACTAGTCACCTTGCCAACTACTCAGGTTTTCACTGCTAAGAACCATAATCAAGTGATTACGAGTCTAACATAGATCAATCACTCAAAGTATCAGATAAAAGCACATCAAGAGTTTATCGTATCTAAGGTTTCACCCTAAAGCAAACAATTTCATCATCAGACTTATGTCTAACTATCAAGGACTAACAACAAACAACAAATTTTTTCTTTTTCTTTTTTTTTCTCTTTTTTTTCTTTTTTTTTTCTTTTTTTTGGCCTACCAGGGTCTTTCTATTCTTGCCGTAAGGTTTTCTGTTTCTCGATTTCCTTTTCCTCGCTATCCATGTTTGCTAAACTCTTTTTGACAAATCTTTTTTTTTCTAACCCAACGGATATCTATGATGGCTTTTAAGACACGGGGTTAACATGATGCGTGTATGCATGAGATGCATGCGATATATGAGATATAATATGCATGTGGTTATCAAAAGCATAAAGGGGCAGCTTCTATAGGATATACAACTATGGTTCTCATGCGGGTTTATGAGAGTGCGGACAAAGGCTCTCGCTGACGAAGGATTGTCCACAACTAGGACTCCCCACTCAAGGGTTCAAGCGACCCAGTGAGCGCACCTTTTTAATACCTTACGGTACGTGCCAATGAGTTATGGTGTGTGACCACTAGATACACGGTTAGCTAAAGCACAAATCACAACGAGTTAAACCCCTTTCAACCCACTATAGACACAGTTAACTAAAGCACAAATCATAAACATCACAATACATTATTTCGGGGCCAATTCTCTATCCCCAATGGAGTCGCCAGACTGTAGAACACAGATGTGGACGACGCTGTTCCAGACTTGCGGCCTAGTTGGGAGTACGAAATAACATGGAGTCGCCAACCGGTGTGAACCGGGACAAAGATTTAAGGCCGCTGTAGGCACTGCATTTTTGCATATAAGTCCCTATGATGAGTCTCATTTGGAGGCACTACCTTTTAAGTCACGGAAGTCACGAGAAACGGACGTCGGAAGGGGAAATTCAGAATAAGTACGTCATCAGATTCATTTCACAAGTTCACTGTTTTCGTTCGTGCTGCGTTCGTTACTTCGTTCGAACGTCAAACAGATTGCGGGCGTTCGTGCCGCGTTCGAGGAGGCGTTCGAACGGTGTCGGTAATTATGGTTTTGCTGCTAGCCTCACACCTAAGCCCAATTAACCCACCAAAGCCCATAAAACACATCCCAATTAATAAAACACATTTAAAACACATGGGAAATTAATTAAATCTTAATAAATTAAACTTGAATTAAGTAAAATATTTAAACCATTTACCAATTAAATAAAACATAAAATATAATCATACCTAATTAAGACAAATCAAATATATTAACTTCCTAACTAAACAAAATCACATACTAAATTAAAAAGATGTCATGCCTAATTAAAATCAATCATAACCAATTAAAAATATTGTATTCCTAATCTAAACCAATTTGTCCCCCATCAAATCCCTTACTTTCCTTGTCCAACACCAAATCAAATCCTCCCTTTAATGCCAAATCCCTTCCTTGTGAGACAAGGTGAAGCCCTAGCCATTCTCTATATAAACAACACCTCTCCAAGGCATTCCTCTCCCTAGTTCACGCCCATCACAAAAAAAAAGAAGAAAAGAATTTCCAACCTCTTTCCCCTAGGTCATTCACACAAGAAACACCCAAGCTCATACACACAACTCACACGAATATCACAACACCCACAAGAAACACCCAAAGCTTATTGACACAACTCTCCCTCACTCTCAATAATCAAAGATCACAAACCAAAGAACCCCCATTGCCTTGACAAAAACACATCCCGAACAGCCCTTTTACCTCATCAAAACAGCCCTCGAACCACACCATAACACCACCGAAAATCACACCCAAAACAGTAGCCAAAACATCCCAAGAACAGTAACTAAAATACAGCAGCAGAACAGTAGCAAAACGGCAGCGAATCGGAGTCAAAAGCAGCAGCAAAAGATGGAGAACGATGACTCCAAACGAGAGTGAGACAACGAACAAGAGCAGTGAACCAGTGAACCGGAAGAGTTGCGAGCATCCACCCTTCCGACGATCGTGTGCCGTACATCCGAGAGGTGATTTAAAAGGTTAGACCTGAGGGTACTTTTCACACTCATCTTTATTTATTTTTGTTATTTATCTTGATCGTATTTTTAATTATTTGTTGAATCTTATTTGTGTATGATGTGTGGTGGGTATTGGATGAATGGAAAGTGTCATCTCTTGTGGTATATATGATGGAAACCTGGACATAAATTTCATAGCCGATTCCGAATGGACGGTAGTATGATCTGTACTCGGGATACAACTCCACGTACCACTTGAGTAAACGGCACACTCTTTTGTTTTATGTTGCTTCGATTTATTTATTTTTCGTTATTTGAATTTTGCATGTTACTTTTGTATGTGTGATACAACCGAGCGCATGGGCTTAGTAAGTCAGATTAAAGGTCCCCTATTTGGAGGGGTTAAAATCCTTTACCACGATGCTTTGCCGCGCCGGTTGATGTGTGTTCGGTTGAAAGCAAGATATGTTCAATCAGATATACTAAGTTTGATATGATTGTCTTTATTTTTATATGCATTGAGATAAGCGCATGGGCTTCTTAGTAAGTGTGATGAAAGGTCCTCTAATTGAAGAGGTTAAAATCCTTTGCCACGATGCTTCGCCGCGCCTCGTATTTCGCTATTTGCTTTTTTATGTATGTATTGCATCACATTTTGTGCATCAGGTCAACTCCCGTTCGAACGCGTTATCAAACGCTATACGAACGCGACCCTTCTGTTTTCCGTTCGAACGCGTTTTACAAACGCTACTCGAACGCGCATGCATTTTGTTTCATCAGGTCTGGATCCGTTCGAACGCGTTATCGAACGCTATACGAATGCGAACCTTCTGTTTCCCGTTCGAACGCGTTATCGAACGCTACGCGAACGCATACGCACTTTCTTAGTCTTATCATGCATCAGGTCTGGTTCCGTTCGAACGCGTTCTCAAACGCTATACGAACGCGAACCTTCTGTTTACCGTTCGAACGCGTTTACGAACGCTACACGAACGCGCACACACTTAACTGAGTCTGTCTCATCATATTCATGCATAATTGCCTCTTGGTTGATCTTTCTTTAATTAGTAGCCAATCATATTATTTGTATTCCTGTATTTATCCATTCTATGTGTTCTTGGATGATATTCAAGCATGATTAGGCTGTTAGCATGTTATTTGGTTAATATGTTCATGAGATAGTATTCAAGCATGATTAGGTTGTTCTTAGTTTTCCATATCATTGATTGAGAAATGTTCATGAGATTGCCATGAGATGTTGCATGTTGTGATGAACTTGTTGATGTATGCATGTGAATTTAGAAACATGATACTCTTGGAAATAAGTGTTACTTAAACTTGATTGAATTATTACATAAATCCTTTCATTACAAGTGACATAAGTAAGGGACCATTCCGAACCCAACGGTTTGAGGTTTTCCCTTGCGAGGGGTGAGTGCGGCCTTAAATCTCATTTTCCCGGTTCACACGGGTGGCGAATCCATGTTATTTCGTACTTCCCAACTAGGCCGCGAGCCTAGAACAGCATCGCGCAGATCATGTGTCCCACAGTCTGGCGACTCCACTAGGGATAGAGAATCGGCCTCGAATATTGTCTCGTAATGTTTGGATTTATGTTTTAATTGACCATGTCTATAGTGGATAAAATGAGGGTTTAATAAAAGGCATTTTAAGGCTAGGTAATGGTTTGGTGTCTTCCTTCATTCACTACCTTTCTAGAAGGAAAAGCTGTGAAGGCACCTATATGGCCATCTACTCGTAGCCTATTGTGATGGACTAATTTGGAGGACTCGTTGTTTATTCCTGACACCAAGCGATAAGAGCCTAAGAGGCTTGGGTATTTAAGTGAGTCTCGCTCCACCTTCCCTCTGGGGAATCTACAACGGGAAATCCATTTGACAGTCTGTCACACACCATAGCTCATTGGCACGTACCTTAGTGTATAAAAAAGGGTGCGCTCACTTGGTTGCTCGAACCCTTGATTGGGGAGACGACCTAGTTGTGGGCCATCCTTCGCCGGTGAGAGCCTTTGTCTACACTCTTGTGAACCCACCCATAGACCGGGGTTGTATGGTTAAAGTAACAATTATTTCCTTGAGTATGTGCTTGTGGACCATCCTCATTTGGATGTAGTTGGACCATTGTCGAAATGCGGACTTGCTGGGCCATTTAAACTGGGGCAAGTTCGTACTATATGACCATTGGGCCAAAGCTTCTGAAATGTTGATGGGCCATTCTGTAGAAATTATTACTTATGTTTGCATTATCTTTCTTTTATGCTTGTGCTTGGGAACATCATCGTTTGGATCCATTTGGACCATTTGTCATTAGATGTGAACTCGTTGGGCCATTTAAACTGGGACGAGTTCATTCCTATGACAGTTAGCCCAAAATCTTCTAAAATGATAATGGGCCGACTTGTTTGAAAATTTTAGTTGATTTAGTATGTTATATATGTTACATGCATCTCATGCACCCCATGCATAGATACATCATGTTTTGAAAGCCATCATAGATTCCCGTTGGGTTAGAAAAAAAGGAAGACTCACCAAAATACTGAGAACAGACATGAGTGAATCAGATATTGAGGTATCCCTGATAGATCAGTTGGAAAATGGTTTCGCCAAGATTACCGAACAATTGCAAGCCTTGACCACTACCATGGAAAATATGGCTGTACCCCGTGCTGGGGGAAATTATGAGAATGTGAGGCGCGAGGAGCCTCCGAATGGGTTGGGGGATGATGTCCCCACTTTTGATGATGACATGGCAGAATATGCAATAGGCAGAGTGATTGGGTCTCAGGCAGAATTTCAGAAGCTTCGGGATCAGGTTGAAACAGTTACCCGCAAAATGAGGGGTAAGAACAAGGATTTGCCTAGATATGAGGCAATGACCTCGGAAGAACAGCTGCCAGCTCAGTTTAAAATGCCCGACATGGCCAAGTTTAATGGGAACGGAGACCCGAGGGTCCATCTGCAGCAATATGTCTCAGTCATGAGTTCAATGGGCCTATCACAGCGCCAAGTCCAAAAGATGTTTGGGATGTCACTCGAGGGGACACTTGTGGTTTGGTATCATAGCCTTAAGAATAAGGTTAAGGAAGATTGGAAGGAACTAGCTGATGCTTTTCTGAAGCAGTATATGTTACAGACTTAGAGATTGACTTGTCACTCCGTGATTTGGAGAACACTAAGCAGAAGCCGGAAGAAAGCTTCAAGGAGTATGTAGACCGCTGGAGAAGCCAGCTTTTGAAAATGCAGACTCGGCCTCTGAGAAGGACCAGATTAAAGTGATCATCAAGGGCACTAAGCCCTCGATCTACAACAGTTGAGGAGGATGACCTCCATGATTGCTGATTTCCGACAGTTGAGGGAAACTGTCATGGACATTGAAGAAGAGGAGGCGGAAAACCGGAGTTTTAGGCCAGAATAGAAGGAATTTTGGGGGAAATCCTGAAGCAAGTCTTCTAGTGCTGAGGTCACTGCCATACAGACCTCGATGGGTAGACTCTACAAAGGTGAGGACCTTATGACTGGAGGCGACCAAAATGAAGAAAGCAGGTGACTAGAATGAGGGAATTGATGAAATGCAGCACTAGAAAGTTGTCATTCCAACTCTATCAAGAGGTTTGAGAAATTGAAGATGCAATGACTCCTGAAACCCTGGAACCTAAACCACTCCCCAGCCCGTGCCGCACTACCTTGACTTGAACTTATTGTTATTTTCACCAGCAAAAGGGTTACGAAACTGACAACTGCCCCCGCCTTAGGCATGAGATCAAGACCTGATTGACACCCACAAAATACCTGACCCAGAAAGAGAGTAACACGGCACAACAGGAATCCTCTACCAAATTACCACTCCGTCCCACCACCATGATCAACTTTGGCTTGCCTGAAACCTTTGTCCTCCAAACCCTCAACCACCAAGCTTCTCACATGGGGATAAGGGATAATACAACAACGAAGAACCAGAGGCTGAGGAAGAAGACACTGCTGTTTCTCCAAGTTTATCTTGCATTTTTAATAAAGACATTGTTGTTTGCTTGTTCGAACCTTTTTCTCAACAATAATAAAGAAAATCACTTCGCTTACTTGCCTGAATCTCAACTTCTCAACTTGCAACATGAGTGCATGTGACAAAAGCATTCAATCTTGGTACTATGATACTCAGAACGTAGGGAATCCTCAGAAGAAGCAAGCAGAAAAGATAAGTTGGCCATTCAGAAATTGGGAAATGAAGACAGTGAGACTGTTAGACTTGGAAAGGGAATGAGTTCACAGAACCAATTAGTGTAGACAGATTGAAGCAGTACTTTGCCTAAGGAAGAGAATACCGGGCTGTCACTAAGGGAATTGACCGAAGACCTAACCCAACGGGATAAGAAACTCATGCATACATGCATACACGTAACACATTTTGCATCCTTTTTGTGTTGTTTGTTTTATTTAACAGGTTTCAAGAGAAAGGAAGAAAGAAAGAGAAAAAAGCAGTAAAGGCAAGCTAGTCAGAAACAGCAACAGTACAGTTTCAGGAACGAATCAGGGAATGAATCTCTCAGAATTTGGAATGAATCTGGGGAATGAATCTCTCAGATTTTGGAACGAATCCAGGGAATGAATCTCTCAGAATTGGAACGAATCCAGGGAATGATCTCTCAGAATTTGGAATGGATCCAGGGAATGAATCTCTCAGAGTTTGGAACGAATCCAGGGAATGAATCTCTCAGAATTTTGGAACGAATCCAAAGAATGAATCTCTCAAGAATTTGGAATGAATCCGGGGAATGAATCTCTCAGAATTTGGAATGAATCTGGGGAATGAATCTCTCAGATTTTGGAATGAATCCAGGGAATGAATCTCTCAGAATTTGGAATGAATCCAGGGAATGAATCTCTCAGAGTTTGGAACGAATCCAGGGAATGAATCTCTCAGAGTTTGGAACGAATCCAGGGAATGAATCTCTCAGAATTTTGGAACGAATCCAAAGAATGAATCTCTCAAGAATTTGGAACGAATCCATGGAATGAATCTCTCAGATTTTGGAACGAATCCAGGGAATGAATCTCTCAGAATTTGGAACGAATCCAGGGAATGAATCTCTCAGAATTTGGAATGGATCTAGGGAATGAATCTCTCAGAGTTTGGAACGAATCCAGGGAATGAATCTCTCTCAGAATTTTGGAACGAATCCAAAGAATAGACTCTCTCAAGAATTTGGAATGAATCCGGGGAATGAATCTCTCAGATTTTGGAACGAATCCAGGGGAATCTCTCTCAGAATTTGGAACGAATCCAGGGAATGAATCTCCTCAGAATTTGGAATGGATCCAGGGAATGAATCTCTCAGAGTTTGGAACGAATCCAGGGAATGAATCTCTCAGAATTTTGGAACGAATCCAAAGAATGAATCTCTCAAGAATTTGGAATGAATCCGGGGAATGAATCTCTCAGATTTTGGAACGAATCCAGGAATGAATCTCTCAGAATTTGAACGAATCCAGGGAATGAATCTCTCAGATTTTGGAACGAATCCAGGGAATGAATCTCTCAGAATTTGGAACGAATCCAGGGAATGAATCTCTCAGATTTTGGAACGAATCCAGGGAATGAATCTCTCAGAATTTGGAATGATCCAGGGAATGAATCTCTCAGAGTTTGGAACGAATCCAGGGAATGAATCTCTCAGAATTTTGGAACGAATCCAAAGAATGAATCTCTCAAGAATTTGGAATGAATCCGGGGAATGAATCTCTCTGATTTTGGAACGAATCCAATGAATGAATCTCTCAGAATTTTGGAATGAATCCAGGAATGAATCCCGAGGGTCGAGGCCCACATCAGTATCAGTTTGGGATGAATCCCGAGGGTCGAGGCCCACATCAGTATCAGTCTGGGGGCGAGGCCCATATCAGTAGCAGTTAGGGCCGAGGCCCACATCAGCATCAGTTTTGGGGATGAGTCCCAAGGTCGAGGCCCACATCACTATCAGTTTTAGGAATGAATCCCGAGGGTCGAGGCCCACATCAGTATCAGTTTGGGATGAATCCCGAGGGTCGAGGCCCACATCAGTATCAGTCTGGGGGCGAGGCCCATATCAGTAGCAGTTAGGGCCGAGGCCCATTTCAGCATCAGTTTTGGGGATGAGTCCCAGGGTCGAGGCCCACATCACTATCAGTTTTGGGGATGAGTCCCAGGGTCGAGGCCCACATCACTATCAGTTTTGGGGATGAGTCCTAGGGTTGAGGCCCATTGCATCACAAGCCGAGAATGGCACTCCAAGAATGGAAACACGGTTCGGGAATGGACCACCTCACTGTAACGGTTCGGGAATGGACCACATCACAGCGGTTCGGGAATGAACCAGGGGTCGCAGCACCTCACCACCCAAATCAACTCAACACGTGGAAAGTCAAGTCGCAGTTGGAGCGCCGGGTAAGTGAAAATGCATTGCATAACTTTGATAGGATTGTCACTGTTGCACATTACACAAGTCCCATCAAAGTGGGGGCGACTGTAGGCACTGCATTTTTGCATATAAGTCCTTATGATGAGTCTCATTTGGAGGCACTACCTTTTAAGTCACGGAAGTCACGAGAAACGGACGTCGGAAGGGGAAATTCAGAATAAGTACGTCATCGGATTCATTTCACAAGTTCACTGTTTTCGTTCGTGCTGCGTTCGTTACTTCGTTCGAACGTCAAACAGATTGCGGGCGTTCGTGCCGCGTTCGAGGAGGCGTTCGAACGGTGTCGGTAATTATGGTTTTGCTGCTAGCCTCACACCTAAGCCCAATTAACCCACCAAAGCCCATAAAACACATCCCAATTAATAAAACACATTTAAAACACATGGGAAATTAAATTAAATCTTAATTAAATTAAACATTGAATTAAGTAAAATATTTAAACCATTTACCAATTAAATAAAACATAAAATATAATCATACCTAATTAAGACAAATCAAATATATTAACTTCCTAACTAAACAAAATCACATACTAAATTAAAAAGATGTCATGCCTAATTAAAATCAATCAATCATAACAATTAAAAATATGTATTCCTAATCTAAACCAAATTTGTCCCCCATCAAATCCCTTGCTTTCTTGTCCAACACCAAATCAAATCCTCCCTTTAATGCCAAATCCCTTCCTTGTGAGATAAGGTGAAGCCCTAGCCATTCTCTATATAAACAACAACTCTCTAAGGCATTCCTCTCCGCTAGTTCACGCCCATCACAAAAAAAGAAGAAAAGAATTTCCAACCTCTTTCCCCTAGCTCATTCACACAAGAAACACCCAAGCTCATACACACAACTCATACGAAAATCACAACACCCACAAGAAACACCCAAAGCTTATTGACACAACTCTCCCTCACTCTCAATAATCAAAGATCACAAACCAAAGAACCCTCATTGCCTTGACCAAAACACATCCCGAACAGCCCTTTTACCTCATCAAAACAGCCCCTGAACCACACCATAACACCACCGAAAATCACACCCAAAACAGTAGCTAAAACATCCCAAGAACAGTAACTAAAATACAGCAGCAGAACAGTAGCAAAACAACAGCGAATTGGAGTCAAAAGCAGCAGCAAAAGACGGAGAACGACGACTCCAAACGGTGAGACAATGAACGAGAGCAGTGAACCAGTGAACCGGAAGAGTTGCGGAGCATCCACCCTTCCGATGATCGTGTGCCGTACATCCGAGAGGTGATTTAAAAGGTTAGACCTGATGGTACTTTTCACACTCATCTTTATTTTATTTTTGTTATTTATCTTGATTGTATTTTAATTATTTGTTGAATCTTGTTTGTGTATGATGTGTGTTGTGGGTATTGGATGAATGGAAAAGTGTCGTCTCTTGTGGTATATAGGATGGAAACCCGGACATAAATTTCATAGCCGATTTCGAATGGACGGTAGTATGATCTGTACCCGGGATACAACTCCACGTACCACTTGAGTAAACGCCACACTCTTTTGTTTTATGTTGCTTCGGTTTATTTATTTTTCGTTATTTGAATTCTGCATGTTACTTTTGTATGTGTGATACAACCGAGCGCATGGGCTTAGTAAGTCGGATTAAAGGTCCCCTATTTGGAGGGGTTAAAATCCTTTACCACGATGCTTTGTCGCGCCGGTTGATGTGTGTTCGGTTGAATGCAAGATATGTTCAATTGGATATACTAAGTTTGATATGATTTTCTTTATTTTTATATGCATTGAGATAAGCGCATGGGCTTAGTAAGTGTGATGAAAGGTCCTCTAATTGAAGAGGTTAAAATCCTTTGCCACGATGCTTCACCGCGCCTCGTATTTCGCTATTTGCTTTTTTATGTATGTATTGCATCACATTTTGTGCATCAGGTCAGTTCCCGTTCGAACGCGTTATCAAACGTTATATGAACGCGACCCTTCTGTTTTCCGTTCGAACGCGTTTTACAAACGCTACTCGAACGCTCATGCATTTTGTTTCATCAGGTCTGGATCCGTTCGAACGCGTTATCGAACGCTATACGAACCCGAACCTTCTGTTTCCCGTTCGAACGCGTTATCGAATGCTACGCGAACGCATACGCACTTTCTTAGTCTTATCATGCATCAGGTCTGGTTCCGTTCGAACGCGTTCTCAAACGCTATACGAACGTGAACCTTCTGTTTACCGTTCGAACGCGTTTACGAACGCTACACGAACGCGCACACACTTAACTGAGTCTGTCTCATCATATTCATGCATAATTACCTCTTGGTTGATCTTTCTTGTATTATGTAGCCAATCATATTATTTGCATTTATCCATTCTATGTGTTCTTGTGATGATATTCAAGCATGATTAGGCTGTTAGCATGTTATTTGGTTAATATGTTCATGAGATAGTATTCAAGCATGATTAGGTTGTTCTTAGTTTTCCATATCATATGATTGAGAAATGTTCATGAGATTGCCATGAGAAGTTGCATGTTGTGATGAACTTGATGATGTATGCATGTGAATTTAGAAGCATGATACTTTGGAAATAAGTGTTACTTAAACTTGATTAAATTATTACATAAATCTTTTCATTACAAGTGACATAAGTAAGGGACCATTCCGAACCCAACGGTTTGAGGTTTTCCCTTGCGAGGGGTGAGTGCGACCTTAACTCTCATTTTCCCGGTTCACACCGGCTGGCGACTCCATGTTATTTTGTACTTCCCAACTAGGCCGCGAGCCTAAAACAGCGTCGCCCAGATCCTGTGTCCCACAGCCGCACTCACCATTGGGTTCAGAATGGTCCCTTACTTATGTCACTTGTAATGATGTGATTTGTGCATTAAACTAACTGAATCTACTCAACATGCTCAAGAACAACCTATATCTAGTTCATGTTCATAAAGATAAATCCTATGTCTAAGTTTGCATGCTTGGAAAGTAAGTCATCATAACACACGACAACACACGGCAATCTCATGAACATATTTCAATTATATAATACGAAATGCAAACAACAAAATAAACTTAATGCAAATTCCAAACGCAAAACGAATAACTAATCATGCTTAAAAATAAACAACTAAATCATGCTTAAAGATAAATAACATACTAGACTAAATCATGCTTACAAAAATAAATAACGTACTAGTAACCTAATCATGCTCAAATACATGGTTGGATGAAATGAAATACGTGTGTCTCTCAAGTAGTACGTGGCGTTGTATCCGAGTGTAAACCGCACTACCGTCCATTCGGATTCGGCTACGGAATTTACGTCCGGGTTTCCATCCGATATACCACAAAAGAGAACACGCATTTCGTTCATCCGTAATTCACATCATGCCTCAACAAACGACTCTCATGCGATAATATATTAAAATAAATAAAAGAAACGAAAGATAATAAGTAAAAAGGGTGCCCTCTGGTCTAACCTATTTTTTATTCTCTCGAAAGCGCGTTACACGGCCGTCGGAAGGGAGAATGCTCTGCAACTTTTCTGGTTCACTAATCCAACGTTTCTCCTCGCTGTTTCGCTTCTGGGCTGTTGTTTTCACTCCGTTTCGCTGCTGTTTTTGTTATATTTTCTGGTCACTGCTTTTGGTAATTAGGGTACTGTTTTGTGGGTTATTTGGAGGGTTATCGGTTCGCTGCTTGCTCACTGACTCGCTATTTCACATTCATGGCCAGCTGTTTCACGTCCAGATCTCGCTTACACATCCATACTTACTTTGTTGCTGCTGCACGTTCCAAGCTTACACGTCCAAACTCCACGTTTCCGTTTCACAGCCTTGTAACTCCACGTAGCTGCTTCACAGCCTTATAACTCCATGCTGCTGCTTTACGCCCTTTTGGCTGATGTCGTGCTCTCTTTAAGGCATGTGTGTTTTGAAGGGTGCTGCCGAGAATGGTCTCTTTGGTGGGTTGTCGAATGGGCTATGTGTTGATTAGCTTATGTCTCGGGTTTCTAAGTTTATGGGCTGTTGAAGGCTTGGTTTATGTGTTTCGAGGATGTTGTGTGTGCGTTATTTTTGTGGGCTACGTGTTGAGCATGAAAAGGGGCTGCTCTAGGCTAGATGTGTCGGTGTGGGGCAGTGGTGTTTTCGTGAGTGGTTTGTGTATGTTGAGCGTGGATGGCTGTGTGTATTTTATGTGGCTATTTGGTCGTGATGAAGGCAGTGCACTTGGTGCGTGAAGGGCTGATGAAGTTATGTGGCTATTTGGTCGTGAAGTCTTGGCTGATGAGGGTTGTTGGCTATTTGGTCGTGAAGTCTTGGCTGATGAGATGGCTTAAGGGTTTGTGTTTATTCAGGGGAGAGCTGTGTGTGGCTACATGGTGAAAGGTTTGCGTGAGGTTTGCTGGTCGGTAAGGATTGCTTGCTTGTTATTCCCGGTCAGTGGAGGATAATTGGTTGCTGCTTACGTTCATGAGAGATAGTGAAGGGTGAAGGGTGCTCGATTGAGCCGAGAGGGGGTGAATAGCTGCGTTGATTTTTTGGGGCTTGCAGGGGGCGGCTTCGTGCGTGGATGAGGAGAGAAGATAGAGTCGAGAGATTAGGGGCTGCTTAGGGTTTGGCTTTGTTGTTGCTGCCATGAGAGTGAGCCAGGGTTTGAAAGTTTGGGTTAAGGGTTCTTTTTATAGGCAAATAGATGGGTTTACCTTATGTGAATATGGAAATGATTTGTGTATTAATGGGGATATCTTTTAATTAGTATGTGATAAGGAAAAATCTTTTAATTAGGGAATGTGATTTGTTTTAGTTTAGGAAAGAGATTTGTTTTAATTAGGAAGGTGATTTAATTTGATTATTTAATTTAGGAATGAGATTTAATTTAATTTAATTGGATTTAATTTAATTTGATTTGATTTAATTTGTGTTTTTGTTTTAAGTGTTTTAATTATTTGGATGTGATTTAATAGGCTTGGTGTGTTTTAAAACGGAGGTCCAACAAGCGAACCCACAGCTACTCCAGCGAATTAAATCCAACAATGTGTCAATTCTTGACTCTTCCCTTCTGACGTCCGTTTCCCGTGGCTTCCGCAGCAAAGGTAGTGCCTCCATACGAGACTCATCATAGGGACTTATATGCAAAAAAAAATGCAGTGCCTACAGATGGGCTTGGAAGTAGGGTCGTAATTTCCGGGCTGCAGTAATCAATGACAGGGCGACCAGTTCATGTATCGGATATCGGGTCTCAGCATCTAACAGAGCTTTGCTAACATAATATACTGGCCTTTGGACTTTATCGACCTTTTGTACCAACACCGAGCTTACTGCGTGCTCTGATACAGCTAAGTACAAGTATAAGGTTTCTCCCGGGAGTGGCTTTGCTAGAAGCGGGGGCTGTGTTAGGTATTGTTTTAACTGTATGAAAGATTCCTCGCATTTCGGCGTCCAGTCGATTTCCTTTTTGGCCTTCTTGATGACTTTGAAGAAAGGGTGGCACTTGTCTGTTGCTCGGGAGATGAATCGGTTGAGCGCGGCCAATCTGCCAGTTAGACTTTGCACTTCTTTTAACCGTCCTGGGAGACTTTAAGTCCAGTACGGCTTGGATCTTCTGTGGATTGGCTTCTATGCCTCGGGAGCTTACAATGTAACCCAAAAACTTCCCTGAGGCTACTCCGAAAGCACATTTCTCCGGGTTGAGCTTTAAATTGTGTTATCTTAGTAATTCGAAGGTTTTTCTTAGACCGGTCACGTGGCATTCTGGCTCTTTGGACATTGTTATCATGTCGTCAATATTTACCAACATTGATGTGCCAATGAGCGGTTTGAAAATTTTGTTGACCAGCCTTTGAAAGGTTGCCCCTGCATTCTTCAGTCCGAAGGGCATTACTTTATAACAGTACAGCCTCTGGTCGGTGACAAAAATTGTTTTCTCCTCGTCCGAATGGTGCATCTTGACCTGGTTGTATCCTGAGAATGCATCCATAAAGCTTAGCAGTCCTTGGCAGGCTGTTGTATCTACTAGTTGATCTATGTTTGGCAGTGGGAAGCTGTCTTTCGGGCATGCCTTGTTCAAGTCGGTGAAATCCACACACATCCTCCATTTTCGTTTGACTTCTTCACAAATACCACGTTTGATACCCATTGTGGGTATTTTACTTCTTTGATGAAACCAGCTTTCAATAATTTGTCCACCTCGGTCGCAATTGCCCTGCACTGTTCCTGATTGAAGGTTCTTCTTTCTACTTGACTGGCTTGTGTGACGGGTTTACTGCCAAGCGGTGATTGATGAATTTCGGATCAATTACGGGCATGTCGTCGTGCCCCCATGCGAAGACGTCTGGGTACTCCTTTAGACACCTCAACAGGCCCTGTTTCAGGGTTTCGTCTAAGTTTCCCCTATCTTTACGCTCTTCTCAGGTCCGAAAAGTTCCATTTCTTCTAGTTTTTCGACCGCCCCTAATCGGACAACTTTATTTGGCCGAGGACCTGTGTTCCTCACTGCTTCTTCTCCGTCTTCATTCAATTGTCTTTTTTGGGTACCTCTTTCAACGCAGAGGGTTTCCCGTGAGAGGGTGGCAAAACAGCTCCGGGCTGTCTTCTGACTCCCGCACACGATTCTGATCCCTTCCCGGGTGGGGATTTTTAACTTTAAGTAATGGCAGGACATTGCGGACTTTGTCTTCATCATGAAAGGTCGACCGACAATGACTTGGTAACTACTCATGCAGTCCACCACCGTGAAGTTTATCATGATCGTCCGAGTCTGGGGACGAGTTCCGATCGTCATTGCTAATTGTATTCTCCCTAATGAGACGACCGTTGAACCCCCGAAGCCGTATAGGGGAGTGCCATCATCGGTCAGAGCTGCATACTCCACTCCAAGGCCCTCCAGAGCCTCTTTGGAGATTATATCCATTGTGCTCCCGGGATCTACCAGGATTCTGTCTACCTCTGAACCGCCGATTGTTGCCTTGATTATTAACGCATCGTCGTGGGGGGAAACTCACCCCTCGGGCATCCTCGTCAGTGAACATTATTGGCACCGACCGACCACCTTGTATTCCCAAGGATTGTTCCGCTTCCAGTACCTCCGACCCCCGAGCCCGGCTGTAGTTTTTTCTGGACCGGTTAGAATCTCCGGCCAGTGTTTTCCCTCCTGCGATAATATTTACCTGTCGGCGCTGTGCCCTTTGTCTAGCCGCCATAACCTCATGGTCAATGTATTTATTTAAATATCCATTCCGAGCCAGGTCTTCCATTTTTTCCCGCAAGTCTTTGCACTCGTCCGTCGGATGTCCTCTCAAATTATGATGCACGCAATATGACGTTTTATTTCTCTTACCTGGGGGAAATCTCCTGAGGTTAGGTTCTATCAAGAGGCCCTTTTCCTGGATCTCCATGAAGATTTGTCCTAGTGGCTTGTTCAGAGGAATGTATGCTTCTTCCTTAACTATATGGTTTACTTGGTTCATGATTCCTCTTTTCTGGTTGTTCCGAGGTATTGGCTTGAATTCCTTGCGTCTCGGGGGTGGTTTTTTGAACTCCCTATCCGGCGGGCGGGGGGCCTCTGCCCTTATTGTCCTCTCTCTGATAGATGTCCCTCTCCGGGAGATTTTCTCTTCGTTCTCTAACAAAATGAACTTCCGGGCTATTTCCAGGGCGGTTGCATAATCCGGCGTATCTTGGATTCTTAGGTGAGTCCACATCTTTCCGACCCTTAAGGCCCCCTTTAAACTTTCCAAGGCCTCGAGGGACTCATATCCCCCGACCTCGAGCACCATATTATGGTATCTTTCAATGAAGGCCTTCAGGGGCTCGTCATCTCCCTGCTTCATGAGTCTTAACTCCCCAATTGCCTAAGGTTATGGGGAATACTTTGCAAACGGCATCCCCCACTACTCCTTGGACTTCCATTAATAGGACAAAGCTTTCAATATGAGATTTTGGGTCAGTATGGCCCTTGTAGGGTGTCATGGTAGGCATGTTGAATCATCTCGGGAATTTTGCCGACCTTATTTCTTCTGCGATGGGGGATTCCTCCTCACCGTCCCGGGCATCTCCTGCATCGGTCTTGAGGTTTACTCCCCACTTGGCCATCTCTTTCCTCAACCAAGACCTCATGTTACTATCTGAGTTGCCATGCCGCCTCATGCGGCCTTCTTTGTGCCTATTTCCCCCGGCGTGGCGCTCCTCATGACTTGAGGTATCTCGTTCAGCCTCGTCATACTTCATATTTTCCCTTCTGATGTTTCGGGGGCTATCATAGGAGGAATCTGGCGGCTGTCTTCCCTCTTCTTCTTCCTATGTATCATCCATTTGTGAATCTTTTTCTACCATTACGGATTTTATCCCGTAGGGGCCCCCTCATTCTGGGTCTATCGTCTTCACTTGTATCTACAACCTTTTTTCCTTCCGCCGTCTCACCTCTTCTCTGACTGGTTCCGGCTTCAAATCTCTCGTTGTTCCTCCCTTCCACCCTTTCTAGTCGGTCCATCATGGATTTCAGAAGGGCTTGGTTTACCTCCCTTTCTTTCCTCATGTTTTCTTATATCTACTCTACCCAGTCCGTAGTTGGACTTCCTGATGATCGATGATTTCCGTCTTCTGCCATTGTCTTACTACATGTGCTGCTTTTCGTTGAATTCCCCACAGACGGCGCCAACTGTTGACGGCTGATTTTGGTCTCAGGGCAATATGTGAATATTACTCCCGAGACAATCCTCCCTCAATAGTTAATTTGTTCGGTTACGGGGAACCAAAAGCAAACTTAGCAAAAGACAGATAAATACGCCAATCAACAAGGAGATTTAACGTGGTTCGGCGGATCAGATCTAACTTACGTCCACGGGCACAAAACGAATGATACTTTTATTACTGAGATATGCTTCTCTGATATCTCTTGTGTTTTACAAGTCTGATCGTGATGATCTTGATATTGATTCTGATGCTCCTTACGCACACTCTACCCTATTATTTATAATAGTGTAGAAATCAGATTCCTTCTTTTACAAGGGTTTCCAGTCGAATCAATCTCCTTCTTCCACAAGGATTCCTAATTTAAAACTACCTTTACTCCTTTTGTCCTATTAAGACACTGATTCATCAGTTCTCCCCATGAAAGTAGGATAATCTGTCATCTTATCCGAGAAAATAGGATGCTTTATCTTCCTGAGCATGTCTCGTTATCTGGTCGGTCTTCATGATGTCGGTCATGATAGTCCTTTAGACTGAGAATGCTTCTGCTGATCTGATAATGCCCGGTCATCCGAGCCAAAGTAGTCGGTCACCAATCATCAAGTGCTCGGTCTCTCATTGTATAGTGGTCGGGTCGGCTTTAATGATCTTGACCAAGAAGGGAATTTACCCTCTTACCCCTGTCGTATTCCTTAAATAATATAGGACCTGAAAACACCATCAACAATTATTATAAGTCTCAAATAATTAGTTATCAATGACTCAATTCTTTTTTAATATTATAATATTATATCATGAATAAATTCTTTTTTAATATTATAATTTATATTATGAATTTATTTGGTCTGGTCTTACCTTATCATTTTATTATTATTTTTGGTCGTTTCAAACACGTCCATCTTTAATTCTTAAATAAATAATTTGTTGACTATCAGTTTCAAGATTCAACATTTTTATATTTGAATAATAGTAATAACAGTACAGACCGAGATAAGATTTTAATTATGTAAAGATAACGTATTTCTACATTTCATGAAACTCAAAAATTAATTTATAATTACACTATTATACTTAACTAGATAACAACCCACGCGATAGGCGAACCTTGTATTATAAACGATAAATGTAATAGATTATTCTTATTATTTATGAATATATATTAATTCATGTTAATTCTTTTGTGTAATTTTCTTATAAAAATAAATTGAGTTGTGTGTTCACATTATTTGTATGTATAATTTAACTGGAACTTTAAATAATATTACTAGTAAAAATATTTAAAATTAATTTTCAATTACATCATTAATTACATGCGATTGAAAATTAGGAAAACATTATTAATCCATTTATGAGTAGAATGTGAAAAATTAAAAAATTTCATTATAAGTTAAAAAACTTAATAGCAAAAAATAATGATTAAGAATGAATGTGAAATGACTCACTTACCTAGGTGGAAATCTTATGGACTTTTTTGGAGATAATGGAACTTTTTTTTTTTTTTTTTTTGATAACCGGGGTGTCCGGGCCAGCTTACGCGCACCTCGACTAATCTCCGGGACCTGTGCCCCATGCACTCAGAAGTTTCCCAACACAGATCAGGGTAAGTCGCTGGCTTTTCACACCAGGGGGCATGACCCTAAGGAAATACATCTAGTGGGGTTCGAACCTTGAACCTGAGAGAGAGCAAACCACTCAAGCCCAAAATCTTTACCACTGAGGCAACTGGGGTTGAGATAACGGAACTGACATGGACTAACTTAAAATGAGATTCTTGAACGTTTATTTATGAATATAGATTTACATCAACTTTGTTGAACATAAACCTACAAAAATTATAATTAATACCATAACAACAATATTAACTAGTTAATTTGTTGCATTGAAGCCGTTTTGCCACTAATTATTCTGAAGGACCACATCAATCAATATTTGTTCTCATAATTTTCTGGCATGAAGGGCACGTTGTAGCCTTTTGAATCTGAAAAAATAATGGTGATGCTCCAGCTTTTATAGACTGTAATTCTTTCTTCAATCTTTTGTTTTCATCCCTCAAGCTTTCACAACATTTCTTCAAAAATTCGCAATCTACTTCGGTTTGTTTAAACTTCGTTCTGCAACATATAAAAAGAAGAAGCTCATATCGGGAGAGAATCCTCATCCGGTTAATTTAAATATAAAATTAATGTATCGTTTGATATAAAGTTTGATGAGTTTATAAGTTAACTTATATCCTCAAATTGAAAATTATTTGTTAATTAATGAGATTGTAGTTACCTTGCTCTCTTGTTTTGAAACCAAACTTCAACTTGTCTTGGTTTCAGATTCAATTGCTCAGCTAACGCCTGTTTTTGGGACTGAATCCAAGTTCTTTTATATTAGTCAATCAATATTATTTGGTAATTAATTTTCAAAAAAATAAAAATAAAAACATGTAACATAAAAAACATCAGCAAATAAACCAAGAAAAAAATTTCACAATAATCTGGTTTTAAAAATTATTCCAACAGACATTTCAGCTTGTAGAATATTTGTCGAAACAACAGATCTATGGTGCAAATCCACTGATGCAGCCACATAATTGTCTTTGTTTAATTTGAAAATTTATTATAATGTGTCATATAGATTATTAATAAGAAAATTTTGATTTATTTCTACTAAAATGAAGAGCATCTAACAAATTTTATCTTTATTGAATTAAAATTGTGGCTATGCCCCTATCCCAAAAAACAAAATACCAAGAAAATTAAGCAGAATTAATTACAATAAACTTGATTTCTTGTTAAACAAATTAATATTTATTTGGTCATGATAATTAAAGTATGTATAAGAAATAAGGTTACCAAATTAAGAGTAGTATGCAATTTGAAGCTGTCTTGAAGGAAGCTTGATTGGTCTTTTGTGAGTCTCAATTTTTTTCTGAAGCAAATATTATTATTCTTCTTGTAATTATTATTCAGCTCGTAGCTTTTATGCCCAAATCTTCCATGATCATCATCTTCGCCCATCTTCAAACTTGAGCCAATGATCAACTTATGATCCACGTCACCAGCATCATCTTCATCTTTAGGGCATAACGTAAATGATAAGTCTGTGCAAGCCCTAGCTGCATCATGCTTGTTATTATTATTGTTGGGATTACCCTTTGGTCTCTCGTGGCGCGCCGCCGCGTATTCTCCTCCGCCAAGCCCTAGACAGAGCTCTGTGTTGCATTCTTCAGCTGCCATGGCGATTGTTTTTGGTTTTTTTTTTCAAAGAAAGAGAGAGATGAATATAATTGAGAGTTCATGAAAGAGTAGGGAATAATGGGTCGGTTTTATAATGCAAATATTAATGAGAGGGTATTTATTTTTTTTTCCCAATAAGTTATTAGTGACATTTGTGAACAAGGGGAAAATATAAAGAAGAATAATATGTTTGTTCAATGAAAGATAAAAAGATAAATTAGAATTTTGACATATTTTAATATTAAAATTCTAAATGAAACAAAAGTATAAAATAAGATAGAATATGAGATTAGAGTCTAATGTCTAAATAAAAAAGATAAAAATATAAGAAGAGTGATGAAAATTGGAAAGAAAACTTCTAAATATGATTCGATGTTCGAAAAGAGGGAATTTTGGGATGATATACTAGGTCAACCCGGTGTAGCGGGTCAGAACCTCGTGTATTTTGATAGTTTCGAATAAAATATAATGGGCTATAAACGAACACTCTTAACTCAAGTTATGACCCTTTAAAATTGAGATCCGAACCATTAAAGTTGAAATATGGGTAATGGGTCATTCAATTTGAAATTTTTATCACTCGATTGAAATATTTTATGTTCAATGTTTGAAATTTTAAGTTGAAAAACGTTTTGGTTTCAAGTTTTACTTCAATGTGCTCTCAATAATAGTACTAAAGACAATTAGAGAGTAATGATAATTAAGTGTGGTGTGGAAAGAGGGGGGACAAAAGAAAAGTAGCATGCGTTAGAATTTTCCCATATGACTCCCTTTATGGAAAATTTACACATTTTTAATGCCACAACATGTAGTTTGACTTTGCAAATTCTATGGGATATTAATTTATTTTTAATCAATTATGAAACATCAATTCAGTTCACTAGAGACCGGACCATTTCTTCCAAACACTTTCTAGTTATAAAATATTTTTGTATTGTCAATTTTGGTAGGGGTGGTAATTTGGGTCAAGATTCGTTTATTTGTTCGATTCGATTCGCTTTAAAGCGAATACGGGTTTGAAAAAATGGATTCGTTTAATAAATGGGTCAATTCGATTCGATTCGTTTATTAAACGAATCGAATATGAATTTAAGCTCATTGATTCGTTCATTCGTTTATGATTCATTTTATTATTTTTATTTATTAGTTCTTGTTAATTTTCAGTTAAGATTCGAGAAATTATAGCTAATTATCATAGAAAAATTAATATTTTCAATATTTGGTGTATTTTTTAGTAAATATATTAATTATATGTATATATTTATGAAGAATTAATGTAAATCAAGTGTGGTAAATTATTTTATTAAATTATATCATTGACTAAATGAATAAACGAATATTCGTATTCGATTCGTTTAATAAACTAATCGGATATGAATCATGATATTAGGATTCGTTTAATAAACGAATCGAATACGAATCCATCAAATTTTGATTCGATTCATTTAGGATTCGATACAAATTCGATTCGTTGATTCGTTTTGTCACCCCTAGTTTTGGGGTACTTTGTTTCTCATTCTTCTTGTTTTGAGTAGGAGTGACAAAACGAATCAACGAATCGAATCTGTCCTAAACGAATCGAATGAAAATGTGATGAATTCGTATTCAATTCGTTTATTAAACGAATCCTAATATTCAAATACGGATATTCGTTTAGTCATGATATTATTAATAACATAATTTATCATATTTTATTTACATTAATTCTTCATACATATATATATATATAATATGAAATATGTAATTAATATTTACTAAAAATATCTCACCAAATATCGATAATATTATTTTTTTCTATGATAATAGCCATAATTTCTCGAATCTTAATTGAAAAATAACAATAACTAGTAAAAGAAAATAATAAAACGAATTTTAAATGAATCAATGAGCTTAAATTTGTATTCGATTCGTTTAATAAACGAATCGAATTGACCAATTTATTAAAGCGAATCGAATCGAACGAATAAACGAATCTCAACCCAAATTGCCACCCCTAGTTTTGAGGTTTATATGGATCGGAAAGTATTCTTCCTCTGATATGTGATAAGTAAAGAAAATTTTGGATATATTTATAAGATTTGGATTCTTTATATTAAGTTTTTTTATAAATTATGATATGAATCTTAATAATATATTATTATTAAACACATGTTTCGGAAGATTATAAAAAATTTCACAACCTTATTTTTCAATTAGCTCTGTTTAAGCGAAAATTCTATTATCTGTAAGGGTATATGTCATATCTCTCACAGCAGACGGGCCCCACAACTGTGTGAGACCTGTAATACTTTAAAAAAAAGTGTGAAAGATTTTATAAAGCAGTGGGACTCCTGTGTGGTTATATAAAAAAAAAAATTAATGCTTTTGAAAGTTTTTAAAAGAGAGAAAGAGATAGACGTGTTTTAAAAAATAATAAATATATTTTATCTCTCTCCCATTTTCTCTCAGCCTTTCTTTCTCTCATATCTCTTTTCTTTTATTTTCTCTTTCTTCTTTTTCTTCCAAATACTCTGCCAACTTCAAACCGTCGCTGCCGCTTCACCGCCGGCCTTTAGCCGCCACGCGCCGGACCACCAGAAAGCTACCGCCGTCAGCTTTCCATAGCCGCCGAGATCGAGCCGATCCGCTTCCGGACGCTCCTCCACGCGCCGCTTGAAGGGAGCGACTCGCCGCCGGTTCTTCTGCAATTTCTGGCCACCTCCGATCACTTCTGATGGCCACCTCCGGCGAGTGAACACTTTTCAGGCCGAGATCTTCCAACGGCAGTGGTCACTTCCCGATCCGACATCGTTTGGGTTGTTTTCCGTTTTTTATCTACCGGTAATTCGGGATTTGTACTGGAAGTTGAGATCCGACCGTTGGATCGATGATCCGAATGTTTCAGATTGTTGCTCTCGATTATACGAGCGTTTTGGTATATATATCCACTGTTGAAAGTTTCTGGTGGTGGGGCCCGCTTTTTAGTGTGGGGCCCGATCTTCGTTGTGGGGCCCGCTTGCCTCGTTAAGCGTATCAGCAAGTTCTGAAGTCGTCGCTGTGATCCTTGAGATGTTTGCTGACTAGTGGATCTTTCTTTGAGAGATTTGGAGATCGTTGGAGCTCGGTATGTAATTATTACCGTTTTGGGGTGTAAATGAAAGAATGGAAAGTTTTGGATATAATTGTAAATTTGCATAATTAAGGGGTAAAATTGTAATATTAAGAATTTTAGGACTATTTGGGCGTATCGGAAAGTTTAGGGCAAAAACGGAAATTAGGAAGTTTAGGGGTAAAATCGTAATTTTGGATAAATTGAGGGACCTGATCGTAATTTTACTTTTTTTTTTTTTTCAGATTCTTGGTGAGGATATAGATTTATTCAGAGCTTTTGCATGGATAGAGGTAAGTACACTCTGTGGTGATTCTCTTAACATATTGTTTGATGTTTGATGGTTGTTGTGAGAGTCGGTATATATAAATATAATGGTATATTATATATATATATTTATATTATATATATTGTGGAGATATAATATGAGATCATAATTATGAGATGAGATTGATGGATTGGATGTGAGATGTGATTGTGTTGATGATGTGTGTTGTTGTGTTATGCTGCCGGGTTTGGTATAATAGTGGTCGGATTTGAGATGAGATGGGATGTGTGATACATCAGATGATATGAGATGATAGAAAACCTTGGGAGTTGTCATTGATGTACTCTCCTACTGGTTTTGATATGGGGAGTACGGGGGCTTCCTCATTGAGTATATTTTACTCACATTTTACGAGTTGATATGGTTGGAAACCTTGGGAGTTGTCATTGAGGTACTCTCCCATTGGTTTCAATCCTCTGTTATACTAACCCGGAGTAGCAGCCATGTTTGATGGATGTTTTATTGTTGTGGGTGATTGTTGTGATGACATTATAATATATGTTATTTTATATATGTATCATAATAAAAATATATATATATATATATACATATATTTTATATATGTTCGTTGGAAATTGATTAAGTAATCAGTAGCATGAGAACATATGGTGAATACTAATTTGAGATATAAATTGTAATTCATATATGAATTGAAATTATGAGTACTATGTGATTTTGAGATGAGTTGATGGATGTAATGAGATGAGATGTGTTGTTGTGAGTTGTTCTGCCTGAGATAGTTGTTATATATCTTAACTGATATTTCATATATTTTATATATATACATATATATATATTCTATTTTGTTGGTGGGTGCCACAGTTGTATTTTCGGGTTGGTCCAGACATTCGAGTCGTCATTTGCATTTTTTTTTAAAGTCTTGTGTTGTAAACCATAAAGGTTGTGTATACTTTATGAGTTTGTAATTTGTGATGTATTATTTGTGTGTTTTTAAATTGGTTGATTTGGCATATAGAGTGCTCGAGCTGAAGTTGATCGCGGACCTCTTTCTAGGGTTGGGCCCGCCCTAGGGAGGGGGTCGTGACAGATTTGGTATCAGAGCTTAGGGTTTTAGGTTCTGTAGACACGTTGCATTAGATGAGGGTATTAAAAGGGTAGTTTTGTGTCCGTAGAAAATGTCTGGACGTGGCCGTGGTACTGGTACTCAACGTGGGAGAGGGATAGTTTGACGATACCCGAGAATGACGTGTAATAGTGTAGAGAGACCTCACACTCAGCCGATAAATTTTGAATTTGTTATAACTTATTTGGTGTTCATCCGATTGTTGAGTATAACGAGGAGTTTAGACTTATACCTTCAGTAGTTTTGACAATTGCCCTTTTCGCTATTTCCGTAGTTGTATCTGACGTGATTTCTACAGTGGCACCTAATGTGAATTTGCTGTCGTAGTTATAACATCGTCGTGAGTGAGTAAGTCGAAGACATTAGAATTTTGGTGTTTGAGAAAGAAGGAATAAGAGTTTATTGACACTTTTGTTTAAGCAAACAAATGCTATAATACCAAGCAGTAACAAAATATAAGATTTATGATTACATTATGGAATATAACAACTTGGTTGTGTTGCAAGGACAGGATCATCTTCGAATTGATAATCTTCCCATTGACGTTTCGCACGTAGAGACATTGGAATGAGGCCGTCGATGACTTGGATTTCGAGACTGTCGGGAAACTTGATTTTATTGTAACCTTGGACGATACTTCTAGATGACTCTTCGATAGTAGTGAAGATTTGCCAGTCTTTATCATTGGTATTACTTTCTAGGCTTCGACGGACTGAGTCTGCGGAGAGAGCTCTAAGATCACAGGATTGACGAAAGGTAATATCTGCTGGGAAAATATCATCGTATCCATAGTAAGCTCTAAGCTTCGGTCTAGATGGCCAATTACTGAGTCTCCAATTAGTGAGTTGATGTGATGGTATGATTCTTATAAGATGAATTGGGTGATAAATGAGTGAATAGTCGTCTGACCATTCTAGAGTAATGGTTTCGATCCAGACAGTAATACTTTTGTGGCGTTTATACCAACGATATAAGATATTACTGATGAATGGAGGAAGCTCACTTAGGATGCCTTCTGAGATACCAGGATAGTTGGGATGGATTGGACTCGGTCCAAGAATAAATCCATTTAGGAAACCAAGTTTAAACAAGGTGCCGAGACTCCATTGGCAATGATTGAAGAAATCATGGATGTTGATGAAAACTGTGGAATGGAATCTGTGATATCCACAATGAACAATCGCAGAATTATTTTTGTATTGGATTAAACCATTTGTTTTACCATTCCAAATGGTTCTAAGAATGAAACACCATCTCAAGAAGTTTGTAGAAACTCTTGCCACGATATCCATTGCAACCTCTTTAGGAAAGAGCGGACGGAGCTTCATTGAGACAATTGTAGATGTCTCTCCTAAGGTCTCGAACATAATTAGAGTCTATAATTGCACGATCAGTGACTGGCCATTTACAAAGCTTTTGGTATATCACCTTAGCTCTAGCAGATTTGAACATGGATTAGGATTGGTAGAGGAGGATGCCATGAAAGAAATTTGAGTAATTCCATAAGAACTTATGCATTTCTTTATAGGGGTGATAGCAATAATTTCTTCGTGAAAAGACGTTTTCACAGTATCCATGCATAATTGGAAGGGATAATAATTGTCGTGATGATTAGATGTAAAGCAGATGTATGAGGGACATGCAAATCCTCTTTTCGATAGTGGGAATCTTAAGGTGGTGGATTTTGCGAAAATTGCTAAAAACTCTTTACAGTTGTTGTCTGTACGGGACCCTTAGGTGGAGCCTTTTCCTTTGGAGACAAGATAGTTGGTTCGTAAGTTATAGCACAGGTTAGAACAATGATAATAATTGGAGGCATTATTCATATGATGGTGAGTGTGAAATGTATAATGATCGTTAGAGTTTGAAATATGTATCTATTCGGAAATATCTGAAATTTTGGAGATAAAGACGTTGGATGGAGTTTCTAAGTGACTATGATTGTACTATTAATTATCATCCTTGAAAGGTCAATGAAGTTACGGATACACCGAGTAGGAAGAATGTGAGATAATTTTTGAGCGAGAATGTTCGAGGAGATGACATTGGTATGTTTGACTTTTGGATTGTTCAATAGTGGGAGTATTCTTGACTATATGAAGGTTCGACCCACACCGTTAGATAGAATTACTATAGCACAAGGCGGTTGGACCACTATGGAAAATTAGGGAGTCGAGATTGTGAGGAATGGGGACTACTACTTTCAGATTGAGTTCAGAGAATGTATAATTATTAATGATAAAGTCGTGATACCATATAATAGAAAGCTCAAGTGGGAGATCTTGGACGAGACACGCGATAATCATTTTATGAAATTTGAGAGCACTAAGAGGTATCAAAATCTATAGAAGACTTAATGGTGGTTGGGAATGAAGAGAGAGATTTAAGTGTTTATACCTCGGTGTTTAGTTTGTCAGTAGGATAAAGGAGAGCGTCAGCATTCAGTTGGATTACTCCAGTCTTCACCTAGACCTGAGTGGCCATGGAAAATATCGTGATGGATTTTGTGGTATGGTTGTCGAGGACGCGGTATGGTTATGATGCAATTTGGGTAGTAGAGAATCGATTGTGTAGGTCTGCTCATTTTCTAGCAATTTGAGTTATGTGGGGACCAGAGAGTTTAGTAGAACTGTATGTGGAGCAGATTGTGCGGTTACATGTGTACCATAACGATTGTATTAGATAGAGTTGTCGGATTTACCTTTCAATTTTGACAAAATTTCTTGAAGACTATAGGATCGAAGATTTCTACGAGCACCTCATTCCACCCTCGGATTGATGATTAGTCAAAGTGGTGTGTGTTTTGACATAATGGAAGTTGGCGTGAATATTTGTATTTGATCGAGTTTGCCTATAACTATAGCTTTTTGACTAGAATCGACATGACTTCATTTAAGGCTTTACGAGAGAGGCGATTTAGGACTTTTGTTTATTGGAGTGAGATTGGAGACAGACAGATTCATGGCTCAGACTTGGTAGATTGATGACTAATAAGATCAGGTTGATCCGAGTGAGACTGTTGGTTGAGTAGAACGATAGAAGAGTTTGGTAAACAGTAGGGGTATGACCTTGAGTTCCAAGTTGGAGATATAGTATTTTGAAAGTTTTCTTATTAGAATGGAGGATTGAGTTTTGTCTGGAAGAGAAAGTTTTCGCCGAGCTGTATTGGTTCTTTTGAAATTTTGGAGAAAGTGTGAAAAGTGGCATATCATCTAGCATTTTACCGTGATTAGAAAGGATTCATTTAGTGTTTTGCGTATTCGTTCTAAAGAAGATTGTACTAGACCATTCTCCGATTCTAGAGAGTCAACCGAAGGAGCCGAGCGGGAACTTGATTTATAAGGAAAGCGTGTGAAGATCGTAGATTGGAAGGTTCAAGAGTTGAGATCCAGATGTATTTCTCTTGTAAAGGTTTGTGGACTAATCATCACATTCAGGATGCGACTTGGGAAGTGGAACATGATTTGAAGGAGAAATATCCAGAACATTTGAGGATTGAGAAATTTCGGGGACGAAATTTTTGTAAGGTGGGTAGATTGTAATACTTAAAAAAAAAAGTGTGAAGATTTTATAAAGCAGTGGGACTCCTGTGTGGTTATATAAAAAAAAAAATTAAGCTTTGAAAGTTTTTAAAAAAGAGAGAAAGAGACAGACGTGTTTTAAAAAAATAATTAAATATATTTTCTCTCTCTCCCATTTTCTCTCAGCCTTTCTTTCTCTCATATCTCTTTCTTTTATTTTCTCTTTCTTATTTTTCTTCCAAATACTCTGCCAACTTCAAACTGTCGCTGCCGCTTCACCGCCGGCCTTTAGCCGCCACGCGCCGGACCGCCAGAAAGCTGCCGCCGTCAGCTTTCCATAGCCGCCGAGATCGAGCCGATCCGCTTCAGGACGCTCCTCCACGCGCCGCTTGAAGGGAGCGACTCGCCGCCGGTTCTTCTGCAATTTCCGGCCACCTCCGATCACTTCTGATGGCCACCTCTGGCGAGTGAACACTTTTCAGGCCGTGATCTTTCCAACGGCAGTGGTCACTTCCCGATCCGACATCGTTTGGGTTGTTTTCCGTTTTATATCTACCGGTAATTCGAGATTTGTACTGGAAGTTGAGATCCGACCGTTGGATCGACGATCTGAACGTTTCAGATTGTTGCTCTCGATTATACGCGTTTTGGTATATATATCCACCGTTGAAGTTTCTGATGGTGGGGCCCGCTTTTTAGTGTGGGGCCCGATCTTCGTTGTGGGGCCCGCTTGCCTCGTTAAGCGTATCAGCAAGTTCTGAAGTCGTCGCTGTGATCCTTGAGATGTTTGCTGACTAGTGGATCTTTCTTTGAGAGATTTGGAGATCGTTGGAGCTCGGTATGTAATTATTACCGTTTTGGGGTGTAAATGAAAGAATTGGAAAGTTTTGGATATAATTGTAAATTTGCATAATTAAGTGGGTAAAATTGTAATATTTAAGAATTTTAGGACTATTTGGGCGTATCGGAAAAGTTTAGGGGCAAAAACGGAAATTTAGGAAGTTTAGGGGTAAAATCGTATTTTGGATAAATTGAGGGACCTGATCGTAATTTTACTTTTTTTTTTTCCAGATTCTTGGTGAGGATATAGATTTATTCAGAGCTTTTGCATGGATAGAGGTAAGTACACTCTGTGGTGATTCTCTTAACATATTGTTTGATGTTTGATGGTTGTTGTGAGAGTCGGTATATATAAATATAATGGTATATTATATATATATATATTTTATATATTGTGGAGATATAATATGAGATCATAATTATTGAGATGAGATTGATGGATTGGATGTGAGATGTGATTGTGTTGATGATGTGTGTTGTTGTGTTATGCTGCCGGGTTTGGTATAATAGTGGTCGGATTTGAGATGAGATGGGATGTGATGATACATCAGATGATATGAGATGATAGAAAACCTTGGGAGTTGTCATTGAGTACTCTCCTACTGTTTTGATATGGGGAGTACGGGGGCTTCCTCATTGAGTATATTTTAATCACATTTTACGAGTTGATATGGTTGGAAACCTTGGAGTTGTCATTGAGGTAATCCCCTTGGTTTCATCAATCCTCTGTTATACTAACCCCGGAGTAGCAGCCATGTTTGATGGATGTTTTTATTGTTGTGGGATGATTGTTGTGATGACATTATAAATATATGCTATTTTCATATATTGTATCATAATATAAATATTATCTCATATATATATCATATTATACTATATCTATATACATTATATATATCTATATACTATATCTATCTATATATATTATATCTCCTATATCTATATATATATATCTACATATATATTTTATATCTGTTCGTTGGAAAATTGATTAAGTAATCAGTAGCATGAGAACATACTGGTGAATACTAATTTGAGATATAAAATGTATATTCATACTATGAATTGAAATATTGAGTACTATGTGATTTTGAGATGAGTTGATGGATGTAATGAGAATGAGATGTGTTGTTGTGAGTATGTTTGTGCCTGAGATAGCTGTTATATATGTTAACTGATATTTCATATATTTTATATATATAATACATAGATATATATATATATATATATAGATATATATATTCCTATTTTGTTGGTGAGGTCATTTTGAGAGATTATATATATTCATTTATTTTGTGGTGAGGTCATTTTGAGAGAATGAGTGCTTACTTGCTGAGCTTTTTAAGCTCATTCCCTCTCCCCCCCAAACTTTCAGGTAGTTCGCGAGAATAGCAGGAGCAGTACCAGATTGGGATCCACGTGCCACAGTTGTGTTTTCGGGTTGGTCCAGACATTCGAGTTATCATTTGCATTTTTTTTAAAGTCTTGTGTTGTAAACCATAAAGGTTGTGTGTATACTTTATGAGTTTGTAATTTGTGATGTATTTTGTGTGTTTTAAATTGGTTGATTTGGCATATAGAGTGCTCGAGCTGAAGTTGATCGCGACCTCTTTCTAGGGTTGGGCCCGCCCTAGGGAGGGGGTCGTGACCGGACCCGTCTGCTGTGAGAAAGATGATATATACACCCGCATATGATATACAACATGATAAACCAGCCTTTGATTTTTGCCATTAGTTCAAGCAATTGCATTGGGCTGATTATGTTGGGCCCAATAGAGGCATAGAGGCCTTAGGCTGATGAGATTGAAGGATTTTGGATTTCAAACTATAATTAATAAATATGCTATTTGACTTGCGAAACAAACTATAATTAATAACAAACTATGTTACAGAAGAGTGAAAAAAAGTAAAATCATAAACTAACCAACAAAATGAAAAACATAAGCTGACTAAAAAAAAAAAAAAAAAAACAACACAAAACAATGAATGATGTTAACAAGTGATGAAATATGCTGGCGCATTCCTGGGAGAATAGCATGAGACCAGGGTTAAACTAAATATGATAGACATAACAAGTAGAACCGCCCACGGTTTCGGTTTGAAATCGAAACTGAAACAGAACATAACCGGAAGGAATCAGATGATTCCGGTTCAGAAATTGGAATCGGAATCGGTTCTGTATGGTTCGGTTAGGGTTTCCATTCTAGCCGAATCATTGGAACCGAACGGTTGGAACGGTCTGTTAGAACCGTTCTATTCCAATATAGTATAAATAAATATTTTTTTTTTAATTTCAATCTACTTATTTTATTTTATTTTTAATTTAATTTAATAAAATTTAAATAAATATTTTTTTATTATATTTATTTGGTAAAAATATCTCATTACAATTTTTTTTAATAATTATTTTACATTTTTTTAAAAATAAATAAAAGGGAACCGAAATCGAACAGGAACCGAACGATTTGATTCCAGTCGGTTCCGGTTCTCGGTTCCTCATTCTTGTGGAACCGGGAACTTGACGGTTCGATTCCAGTTTGGAACCGAACCAAACCGGTGGTCGGTTATAATAACAAGACTATAGAATAAAATAGCAGAAGTTAGGAACTTAACTCCAGTCATAATCGGATTTTTAAATGCAAATCTCACAACACAAAATATTTCCACAGAAAGTCAAAACCAAATCTTGTCTGTTAATTTTATCACTCTATTTTATAGTCTATTCAACGCTGTAATTCTTGCAAATTGATGGAATGCACATACTTTGTTATTAGACTAGGGACCCTTATCCTTTTTTTCCTGAAAAATATATATCAAAACTGCTAGCCTTTTCTCATCAAGAAGACAATAATAAAGGGAAAATGGGTCATTATCCATATAATTTTGGTAACCAATAAAGAAAGGGAGATCATGGGAGTTACTATTTACGTGAGATTTGGAGGAAGTTGTTTTTAATTTAAAACTTTAAGAGATAAAATTGTTGTTAACTTCCTTTCATTTAAATTAAGAAATAAAGTAGTTGTTAACTTCCTTAAATAAATTATTTAGAAAAAATAAATAATTCAAAAATTACTGGACCACCAATAAGACAAATATACAATCTAACATAGACCCGGCCAAGGTTCCCGTTCGGAACCGGTTGGAACCGGACGGTTCCGGTTCCAACCGGTTCCGGTTTCGGTTCCGGAACCGAACCGGAACCTGACCGGTTCGGTTAGGGTTCTTACCCTGACCGAACCGGTTGGAACCGCTGGAACCGAACGGTTCCAGCGGTTCCAACCGGAACCGTACGGTTCCGGTTGAAGTAAAAAAAAAAAAATTATTTTCTTGGAACCGTAAGGTTCCTCAAGTAAATCTCAATTTTTTTTATTAATAATTATGACTTAATGAGGTTTAAAATTGTAATACTAAAACATGAATGTCCATATCCTTTTTATAACCAACTCTTGGTTATTGACTTCTTTATATAAGCAATGTGGGACACAATAGCCAAGTAACAAATATCCCACATCGCTTATATAAAGAAAACACTAGCCAAGAGTTGGTTATAAAAAAGATTATATGTTAAAAGAATTTTATAAAAAAAAGATTCTATAAAAATGATGTGATAGTATGAAAAAAACATTACGATTATAGAATTTTTTCTATTTTTTAAAATTTATTATTAAAAAAAAAAAAAAAAAAAAACGAAAGGGGAACCGTAAACCGAACCGGAACCGACCGGTTCGGTTCCGGTTCGGTTTACGGTTCCGGTTCCACTTAAGTGTGGAACCGGAACCGAACCGGAATTAACCGGTTCGGTTCCGGTTCCACACTTGTGGAACCGGGAACCGGCCGGTTCGGTTCGGTTCCGAACCGGTGGCCAGGTCTAATCTAACATGTCTAGTCTAACATTCTCTCACTTGCTCCATCCAGTCGTAAGTCGTAATTGATAACCTTAACTCTCTCTAAATCTTATACGTACTCAAACCAGAGTTGACCACTATGAATTATAGTGGTAAGTCCTTTATTATAAAGCATTACCTTCTCTGTATTACAAAGTAATATATAGTGAATAGACATAATACGACTATCAAATAAAATACGGAAGTCAGAAACTTACCTCCAACCATAGCAAATCAGATTCTTCAAATACAAATCTCACAACCCAATATGTTTCCACAGAAAGCCAAAACCAAATACTTTTGAGATTTGATGTTCATCAACAATTTTGATTAATACTTTCATTTTTCTATTATTTTCTTAAAAAATTTATGCGGATGGAAATTCGAATTGATGTCCGAAATGATAAAAATCAATGGAAACTCCGAATTGATGTTCGAAATGATAAAAATCAATCATACATTTTGAAATTTTATCTGTTCTGATAATAATTTGAATGCCCTTTTGGGGTAAAAAAGCGATTCCTTTTTTTGGGCTATCAATAGGATTTTAAATGTACGTCAAGTTAGCCGATGAGATGTGGATTGCTGTTGAAAAAAATAAAATTTGTCTGTTGAAAATCTCAACAAGGGGCGATAGAATTCTATTCATTTGATTGAAGATCTGGATTAAAGACTATCTTCTAAAAATAAATAAACAAACAAGATAGTGGTCAAAGCAGAAGACAAGTGGAGGGATTTATTAAATTTAAATTCATGATTCATATATGATTCAACAGAGAACCCGAGGTTCATTGACATTCTGCCAAAGGTGTCAGCATATACAACCAGCTTGCTTAACCAAAAATATCGACTGCTTCATCATTTACATAATAAAAAAATTAACTGCAATTCATGGATCCTGTGTGAGTCTCCATTCTTACTTAGATTTTTTTGATAATTGAGGTGTCCGGGCCAGCTAACGCGCACCTCGATTAATCTCCGATACTTGTGCTCTGTGCCCTCATAAGTTTCATAACACAGATCAGGGTAAGACGCTGGCTTTTACGTCAGGGAATATGATCCCAATGAAATGCATCTAGTGAGATTCAAATCTTGAACTTGAGAGGGAGCAAACCACTCAAGCTCAAAGTCTTTACCACCGAAGCAACCCTTGGGATTGATGGAAGTATCCTTTTCTTTCATTAAATAATTATTTTGTACTGGATTGATGAGTAGCTTTGTTTTTGTTATAATAATGTTGCATGGAATTGATTTTGATTTTCAAAGCAAAGGCATTAAATTAGGTTTTGGTGAAGAGTTCTGAGATGTTGATGTTTCAAAGCCTTTACTGTTTAATCCCAGGTACCATAGTTATTATCTTCATCCTCCCTCTTTAAACCTTTCTCTCTTATTAGTTATTACAATTTACAGTACCTTCCCCCCTATTCTTTTTGCCTCTCACTTTCTCTCTTTAACTCCCTTTTAATTTCATTTCTTTTATTGGGTGCAATAATGAGATTAGGTGTTGCTATTTTTGTGGCATATTTCTTGATTTTTACAGCAAGTTTTGTTTCTAATCATCATCATAATGCAGTGGCTAGAAAGATTTTCTTCACTACTCTATTTGATCATCATCATGATGATGCCAAGAAGATCACAAAGAGCTTCAAAGAATCCTCCATGGATGACAACATCAACAATTTCATCTCAAGCTTTTTGAAAAAGAAGAACACCACCATCACCTTGGAGGAAAAGCGAGTGGTTCCCACAGGTCCAAATCCATTACATAACAAGTAGAAGAACAGGTAGCTATCTAAACAAGCTTGCTAGCTAGAAGAGAAAAGATTGTAAAGTTAGTGCATGATTCACTTTATCCTTTTTCAATGGAGTTTTTGCTTAGTAAAAATTAGGAAATATTACTTCTTTCAATCTGTTTCTCTAGATTTCAAGGTTTTTTTTTTCTTTAATTTCCCTTGAATTTTCTTTCGAGTTCTTTGGAGTTTAATCAAGTTAATTTACTGGTTTCTAGCTCAAAATCAATTCTCTTGTTAATTATAAGAGCTAAATTAATGTTACTAAAATTGATGAGTGGGAATTAAGAATGGGGAAATAACATATGGATCCCTGAATTTTATTCAAATCACAAGTGAGGAAATAGTTTGTACTTTTTTGTGCTGTTATTTGCATGAAGAATTAGTCAATAAAGTTAATGATGTTTTTCTTTTTGGCCATATACACTCATAAAATTTATCCTGGAGACTTGTTTATTTTAATATTTTTAGAAGTATGATAGCAAAATTAATTGATTTTTTTAAGCTTTATATTCGAATGATAATTCAGTTAATTTATTTTTTATTGTGAAAGTAAGAGCTCATAAACTTCAAATGTAAGTGATTATATTTAGTTTAAGGATGGAAAGCGTAGGGTGCAATGTATTTAATAAGAAATTCTTAGAAGAAATGCTAACTGTCTTTACTCGTGATTTTCTCAAAACCTAGGGGCCTTAATTTAATTACTTCAAACAAGAAAGTATAGATAATTTAGTTTATTATTGGGAAAATGAGAGAAATCATTTTCATGTTAATTTTAATATTGAGCAAAACCTTTTTCATATTTAAAAATCTCAAGTATAAGATATCCATTATCTCGATCGAGATTCGAGATAACTAATCATTCAGTTTAGAATTCAAGATGATTTTCTATCCCAATTCAAAAAATGATCGATAATCGAGACGATTTTTCATCTCAAATCACAAACGGGATAGAATGGGATGAGACTGGTTCGGAACATGATATTTTGATTACCATCCATATCTCATGTTTTACATTAAAAACTAAAATATTTCTAACAAAATTCATGTAGGAGGTTTCATTTAATTTAACCAAAACATTAGAGAATTTATTTTCTTTTTTTATAGGTATGCGCTGCTGCTTGCCAAAGCAACACCTCAGTTTTCAAATTCTTTGCCAAGATTATGTTCTTGTGGGCATGAGAGAAATTAATATACATAAGAAGCCAAGGAAAAAAGGAAAAATATGTAAAGCAAAGTATGGACCAACTTGAGAAGTTTTGATTTGTTGCTCGTAGTACTAGGATATATATGTACCCTGATTTAGAAAACACGATTATAATTTTATGAAATTTTATGTCAGAGCAGAAGAAACTTAATGCTACCCATAAAAAGTGAGAAAAAAAAAATTCAATGGGTATTGGGTGTTGCTCTGTGGCATGTCACCTTGATTTTAACTTTTTTACACTTTACTTGGAAAATTATTTGATTTATATGTTGGCTTTTTTCTAGTTTCAGCAGAGGGAGAAGAGTAAAAAAAGGTCAATGCATATTGGTTTCGTGAGTGAAAGTTGAGGGAGAAAGAGAGAATTATTTGGTTTTAATTGTGTAATTTTGTGGCTGCCATTAAGGTTTAGTCCCAAATAGTGTTGATGTTGTACACCTTTTTTTTTTTTTTTTTTTTGGAACCGATGGAAACCTCGCTACCAAACCACTCATTCTGGGCCGCGGCGCAGGTAAAACCACCGGCTGTCCCAGGTTCTTACAAGAAGTGCACTCCCTGGATTCGAACCCAGAACCTTAAGGTGAGATCCTGGACCCTACACCACCAAATCAGTACACGCGAATGTGAAAATACCATGGAATTGTGGTCATGCCCATGACTTTGACTTAAAGCTTTTGAAAGTTGCACCCAATCAATGCTCACAAAATTTAACATAATTTTTTCTTGAAAAGAAAATTAGCCATTGATTTTTTTTTTTTTAAATAGTTGGGATGTTTGATTTAGCTATGATGCTTTTGATTTAGCTATGATGCTTCGCCTGTTAATGAGTGCATTTATTTTTAAAAAATTAGTCACAGTAAATAGTCATTACTTTTAAAATCGGATCAGACGAGCTAGTTGAACTGGTTTAATTGGAAACCAATTATTATGAGTCTGGTCCTATTAAATCCTAAAAATCAATATGTAAAAAATCGGTCAAAATCAGTGAACCGCTGACCAATTCTTAACCTCAAAAAGATTTAAATCAAAAAATAAAAATAAAAATTTCTAATAAATTTTAATTAATTAAAATTATTTATGACGTCAATCGAAACGGTTCAATCCTGTTAGAGATTGGATTGAATAATTCTTTATATTTCAATTTGAATTATATTTATAATATTGGAGCCTTTATATAGACAATACATAAAATAAATAATGAAAGAAATATTAATACAATGTATAAGAATCATAACGATTCTAATATCGTAATCTTCGTGGTTGATTTGCCATAATAAGCTTTATATTCGAATGATAATTCAGTTAATTTATTTTTTATTGTGAAAGTAAGAGCTCATAAACTTCAAATGTAAGTGATTATATTTAGTTTAAGGATGGAAAGCGTAGGGTGCAATGTATTTAATAAGAAATTCTTAGAAGAAATGCTAACTGTCTTTACTCTGTGATTTTCTCAAAACCTAGGGGCCTTAATTTAATTACTTCAAACAAGAAAGTATAGATAATTTAGTTTATTATTGGGAAAATGAGAGAAATCATTTTCATGTTAATTTTAATATTGAGCAAAACCTTTTTCATATTTAAAAATCTCAAGTATAAGATATCCATTATCTCGATCGAGATTCGAGATAACTAATCATTCAGTTTAGAATTCAAGATGATTTTCTATCCCAATTCAAAAAATGATCGATAATCGAGACGATTTTTCATCTCAAATCACAAACGGGATAAAATGAGATGAGACTGGTTCGGAACATGATATTTTGATTACCATCCATATCTCATGTTTTACATTAAAAACTAAAATATTCTAACAAAATTCATGTAGGAGGTTTCATTTAATTTAACCAAAACATTAGAGAATTTATTTTCTTTTTTTATAGGTATGCGCTGCTGCTTGCCAAAGCAACACCTCAGTTTTCAAATTCTTTGCCAAGATTATGTTCTTGTGGGCATGAGAGAAATTAATATACATAAGAAGCCAAGGAAAAAAGGAAAAATATGTAAAGCAAAGTATGGACCAACTTGAGTAGTTTTGATTTGTTGCTCGTATTACTAGGATATATATGTACCCTGATTTAGAAAACACGATTATAATTTTATGAAATTTTATGTCAGAGCAGAAGAAACTTAATGCTACCCATAAAAAGTGAGAAAAAAAAAATTCAATGGGTATTGGGTGTTGCTCTGTGGCATGTCACCTTGATTTTAACTTTTTTACACTTTACTTGGAAAATTATTTGATTTATATGTTGGCTTTTTTATAGTTTCAGCAGAGGGAGAAGAGTAAAAAAAGGTCAATGCATATTGGGTTTCGTGAGTGAAAGTTGAGGGAGAAAGAGAGAATTATTTGGTTTTAATTGTGTAATTTTGTGGCTGCCATTAAGGTTTAGTCCCAAATAGTGTTGATGTTGTACACGCGAATGTGAAAATACAATGGAAGTGTGGTCATGCCAATGACTTTGACTTAAAGCTTTTGAAAGTTGCACCTAATCAATGCTCACAAAATTTAACATAATTTTTTCTTGAAAAGAAAATTAGCCATTGATTTTTTTTTTTTTTAAATAGTTGGGATGTTTGATTTAGCTATGATGCTTCGCCTGTTAATGAGTGCATTTATTTTTAAAAAATTAGTCACGGTAAATAGTCATTACTTTTAAAATCGGATCAGACGGGCTAGTTGAATTGGTTTAATTGGAAACCAATTATTATGAGTCTGGTCCTATTAAATCCTAAAAATCAATATGTAAAAAATCGGTCAAAATCAGTGAACCGCCGACCGATTCTTAACCTAAAAAAGATTTAAATCAAAAAATAAAAATAAAAATTTCTAATAAATTTTAATTAATTAAAATTATTTATGACGTCAATCGAAACAGTTCAATCCTGTTAGAGATTGGATTGAATAATTCTTTATATTTCAATTTGAATTATATTTATTCTTTATATTTCAATCGAAACAGTACTCACGGATACTCCTCCGTGAGTACTTCGAAATGGTATATTCATATGCTTAAAATGATGTTTGGGTGAATGAGAAATTGTTGCTCAAAGTTCACCTATTGGTGTTAGAAAATAAAGAGAAGTTAGCTTGTCACATATGGGAAATTATGCTTATATATGATTGTTCATTAGTAGATGGGTAAGAGTTATAAGGATAGAGGCTCTCTCTACGTGCGCGGGGGGGGGGGGGGGTGCAAATCAAATCCGAATCAAGCTTGACTCGTGTGCACCCGCGTGTCCTGCGTACACGAATGCCAGACCAAAATGTGTGGGCCCGGCCCAGCCAATTTTTTTGGATGTCTCTTTATTTTTTTCCAAACCTTTTGAATTTCCATAACAACTAATTTAATTAGTTTGATGGTTACAACAAGTGAAAAGCCTCACATTGATGAGATGTAATTGGCATGTTAATTTCTTTTAATAGGGTAGTGTTTTCGTTTTTGTGTGATACACATAACACACAAAAGGAAAGACTAAAATTTCGAAAATCGTTAGAAACAGGATTGGTGGTGCCCATACTTGTTTGTTCTATTGCATCATGGGAAACAAGCGCCTCAAGTTCTACTGCACCTTCGGTAGGGGGCGAATTTGTTTTAAGGAGATTGTTGCCCGCTTCAACAAGCCTCAGAATTCTTCGTTGCTTTACTGTTCCTGTCGCTGATTCGTGCTACTACTGTCACTGGTTCACTGCCTGTGATTGTTAATTTTGTACTGTTGTTAATTGTAACATTGTTGTTTATTTTCTGTTCGGTTTACTATTTGTTCAAAGTCAATTGTAAGAACACAGTAAACATATAATTTGTAATAGTCTTAAAACAAATTCAACTCTGTGGATATGGAAAACAGTCCAAACTCAGTAGATGTTGTGGCAGCCCCTGTGGCTGGCCAAATTGCTATGGCAGCCTCTTCGGCTGGCCAGAATATTGTGGCAGCCCACGTGGCTGGCCAAAGTGCAGTGGCAGCCTCTTCGGCTGGCCAACTTGCTTCAGCCTCTGGGCTTAATATGGCAGCCGCTGTGGCTGGCCAAGGTGTTGCTGCCTCTGTGGCTAGACAACCCGTTGGACATGTGAGCCATGTCAATCCTGCTGCAGAAAAACCTGAAAAATTCAGTGGACATAATTTTAAACGGTGGCAACAGAAAATGTTTTTCTACTTGACCACGTTGAACCTTGCGAGGTTTCTAAAGGAAGATGCTCATGTACCCGTGAAGGGTGAGATTGATATCCAAATAATCAGTGCGATCGATGCTTGGAAACATTCTGAATTCCTATGTAGGAATTATGTGCTGAATGGGCTGAGTGATTCCTTGTACAGTATGTATGCCGGGATGAAAAAGCAAAAAGGCTTTGGGAATCTTTAGATCGAAAATATAAAACTGAGGATGTCGGTACTAAGAAATTTGTCGTAGGCTGTTTCCTAGATTTTAAGATGGTTGATTCCAAAACTTTGTTAAGTCAAGTACAAGAATTGCAAATTATTCTAGCAGAAATTCATGCTGAGGGGATGATTTTAAGTGAAACCTTCCAAGTAGCCTCGATAATTGAAAAACTACCACTTGGTTGGAAAGATTTCAAGAATTATTTAAAGCATAAGCGAAAAGAAATGAGCATTGAAGACTTGGTTCTTAAGCTTAGAATTTAGGAAGATTACATAGTATCTGAAAAGAGAGGAATAACTCATGAGGCCAAAACAAATGTTGTTGAACATGGCCATAAGAACAAGAACCCTAAGAACAAAGGGTCAAAGATGGGCCCTAAAGGAGGAGTTTCCAAGAAATCCAAATTTTAAGGAAGATGCTTCAACTGTGACAAAATGGGTCACAAGTCTTCTGAGTGCAGATTGCCGAAAAAGAAAAAGAATCAAGAGGCTAATGTGATGGAAAACATGACTCAAGATGTTTCAGACATTAACCTTTCAGCTGTGGTTTCTCAGGTGAATCTGGTGGGTTCTAACCCAAGAGAGTGGTGGATTGACACTGGTGCCACTCGACATGTGTGCTCGGACAAGAGCATGTTTTCTTCATTTAAGCCTACTGGTAATGGGGAAAAATTATACATGGAAATTCAGCAACATCTAAGATTGAAGGTCAATGCAAGGTGATTCTGAAGATGACCTCTGGGAAAGAGTTGACCTTGAACAACGTTCTGTATGTACCAGAAATACGGAAGAATCTAGTGTCTGGATCACTTCTGAACAAGCACGGATTCCGGATGGTGTTCGAGTCTGATAAAATAGTTTTAACTAAAAATGGGATGTATGTGGGAAAATGGTATGTAACTGATGGGCTCTTTAAGCTCAATGTAATGGTTGTTAAACCAAAGAATATCAATAAAGCTAGTTCTTCTGCTTATATTGTTGAGTACTCTAATCTATGGCATGGTAGATTAGGACATGTTAATTTTAATTCATTACGGAAATTAATTAACATGAACCACATTCCAATTTTAAAATTGATAACAAACATAAATGTGATACTTGTGTTGAGGCAAAACTGACTAGATCATCTTTTCATAGTATTGAAAGAAACTCTGAACCACTTGATCTAATACATACCGATGTATGTGATTTTAATTCAATATAATCAAGAGGGTAATAAATATTTTATTACCTTTATTGATGATTGCACGAAATTTTGCTATGTGTATTTGATGAAAAGTAAGGACGAAGTTATAGAGAAATTTATTCTCTATAAGAATGAAGTTGAGAACCAACTGAATAAAAGAATTAAGGAGTTAAGAAGTGATCGTGGTGGTGAGTATGTTTTTCCTTTTGGATCACTTTGTGAACAAAATGGAATCATACATCAAACCACAGCTCCTTATTCACCTCAATCCAATGGGATTGCAGAACGTAAGAATCGTACCTTGAAAGAGATGATGAACGCTATGTTAATCAGCTCTGGCTTACCTCAGAATATGTGGGGAGAAGCTGTTTTATCAGCTAATTACATTTTAAATAAGGTATCACGAAAAAAGCAGGAAAAACTCCTTATGAAATGTGGAAAGGAAGAGTACCTTCCTATAATTTCTTCGAGTGTGGGAGTGTCTTGCCAAGGTAGTTATTCCTCCACCTAAAAAGGTGAAGATAGGACCAAAAACTTTTGATTGCATTTTCATAGGATATGCACATAACAGTAATGCTTATCGATTTATTGTGCATGAGTCTAATATACCAGATATTCACAAGAATACGATAATGGAGTCGAGAAATGCATCATTTTTCGAATATGTTTTTCCTTGTAAAACTAATTCGAATTCAAATGTGCACAAATGGGCACATGAGACTATAATTGAAGATAGTCAGGACCGAGAACAAATAAATGTTCCAGAAGATCAACAAGTTGTTGAACTTGAACCAAGACGTAGCAAAAGAGCTAGAACCGAAAAATCATTTGGTCCAGATTTTCTGACATTTTTGCTAGAAAATGATCCTCAAAGCTATAACGAAGCTGTAAGGTCAGCTGATGGTGCTTTGTGGAAAGATGCCATCAATAGTGAAATTGAATCCATCTTACAAAATCACACCTGGGAGTTAGTGGATCTTCCTCCAGGATGTAAACATTTAGGGTCCAAGTGGATTTTCAAAAAGAAAATAAAGGCAGATGGATCAATTGACAAGTACAAAGCAAGACTTGTAATTAAAGGTTACAGACAACGTGAAGGTCTTGATTACTTTGATACTTATTCTCCTGTAACGAGAATAAATTCCATAAGGATGATAATATCGATTGCAGCTTTGCGCAATCTTGAGGTACATCAGATGGATGTGAAAACAACATTTCTAAATGGAGATTTAGATGAAGAAATTTACATGGAACAACTTGAAGGCTTTATAGCCCCAGGACAAGAAAAGAAAGTCTGTAAGTTGGTTAAATCCTTGTATGGATTAAAAAAAGCTCCGAAACAGTGGCATAAAAATTTTGATGACACCATTTTAGCAAATGGTTTCAAAATCAATGAGTGTGATAAATGTATTTATGTCAGAGAGACAGAAGTTGGCTATGTCATTTTATGTCTCTACGTTGATGACATATTGATTGTCGGGAGTAATGTTAAAATGGTAAAATCTACCAAGAATATGCTGAAATCCAAGTTTGACATGAAATACATGGGTTTAGCTTATGTCATTCTGGGAATAAAGATCTCGAGAAGTCCTGATGGACTTATTCTTGATCAGTCGCACTATGTGGACAAGATTCTTGGTAAATTTAACAATGATGATTCTGCTGTGGCTAGAACTCCTTTAGATGTGAGTCTACACCTATCAAAGAATAAAAGACAGGGTATATCTCAAGTAGAATACTCTAGAGTGATCGGGAGTTTGATGTATCTATCGAGTTGTACAAGGCCTGATATAGCCTGTACAGTAAACAAGCTCAGCAGATATACGAGTAATCCAGGGGTTGATCACTGGAAAGTAATAGTGAGAGTACTTAGGTACTTACGTTTTACTCGTAATTATGGGTTGCACTATCATAGATATCCAGCTGTAGTCAACGGATACAGTGATGCTAATTGGATATCTGACATGAAAGACTCAAAGTCTACCAGTGGCTATGTGTTTACACTAGCAGGTGCAGCTATATCATGGAAATCCTCCAAACAAACTGTGATAGCCAGATCTACAATGGAATCAGAATTCATTGCATTAGACAAGTGTGCTGAAGAAGCAGAATGACTTCGAAATTTTCTAGAGGATATTCCAAGTTGGCCTAAGCCAGTGCCAACAATTTGCATTCATTGTGATAGTCAATCTGCAATTGGAAGGGCACATAACAATATGTATAATGGTAAGTCTAGACATATTCGTCGTAGACACAATACCGTTAGACAATTACTCTCTACTGGAGTTATTTCGATTGACTATGTAAAGTCAAAGGATAACATTAGAGAGTTGGTTGTGAAATCATCGAGGGGAATGAGACTAAACCCCATTAGATAAATGTTTATTACGAAGGAAAACCCAACCTTGTTGACTGGAGATCCCAAGATCTAGGTTCAATGGGACAACCTTCTCGTAAAAGACATAATTGGTTCACTGTGGGGGGTTACCCTCTAGTCCATTCCTATGGTGAAATGAAACAGTGATGCTCGTATGGATTGAGGTTAAGCAAAGGCTTTTAATGATTCTTATGCGACGGGAATCCGAGCAGAGTATTACGAGATGCTCTTAAATAAGAAATCACCTATGTGAGAGAGAAATGGGGCCGCTTCAAAGGGAATTGTACGGGGCTCAAATCTTAGAAACTCTTGCAGAACCAGGTTGATGTTCATGGACAAAATGAACATAATAATGAGAACTCAGATGTGTTAGGTTAAATATCTGTGTGATATATATTCTCCATTTACATGAACGACATTATAGTTCAATGACATCGCGTCCACTGTCAGCCAGTAAATGAGATATATTTTCACAAGGGAAAGTTCAAAGGCTGAGGCCTACCTATCCTATGCAGATGTTGAACCGTTGAACTCTTCTAGGTCAAAACAAAATGTTTTATAAAATAATTTTATTCGACTTTTTTTGCCAATTTCATTCATGTGGGGGATTGTTGGAAAAAATGCTTATAAGTAAGCATTTTGAGGCTCAATTTTAAGCATGGTCCACTTCGTGTTAGTGGTTGTTATTGAATGATTCGGATACTCCTCCGTGAGTACTTCGAAATGGTATATTCATATGCTTAAAATGGTGCTTGGGTGAATGAGAAATTGTTGCTCAAAGTTCACAATTTTCAAGCCTTTTGTAATTCCATAACAGCTAATTTAATTAGCTTGGTGGTTACAAACTTAATCTCCATAAGTGCTAATCTAATTAGCTTGGTGGTTATATAGTTTAATTTCCATTAAATCAAATCCGAATCAAGCTTGGCTCGTGTGCACCCGCGTGTCCTGCGTACACGAATGCCGGACCAAAATGTGTGGGCCCGGCCCAGCCAATTTTTGGATGTCTCTTTATTTTTTTCCAAACCTTTTGAATTTCCATAACAACTAATTTAATTAGTTTGATGGTTACAATAAGTGAAAAGCCTCACATTGATGAGATGTAATTGGCATGTTAATTTCTTTTAATAGGGTAATGTTTTTCGTTTTTGTGTGATACCCAGAACACACACAAGGAAAGACTAAAATTTCGAAAATCTTTTGGGAGAGTTCAAAACACTTTGTGGTTCGTTAGAAACAGGATTGGTGGTGCCCATACTTGTTTGTTTCCGTTGCATCCTGGGAAACAAGCGCCTCAAGTTCTACTGGACCTTCGGTAGGGGGCGAATTTGTTTTAAGGAGATTGTTGCCCGCTTCAACAAGCCTCGGAATTCTTCGTTGCTTTACTGTTCCTGTCGCTGATTCGTGCTACTACTGTCACTGATTTATTGCCTGCGATTGTTAATTTTGTACTGTTGTTAATTGTAACATTGTTGTTTATTTTCTGTTCGGTTTACTATTTGTTCAAAGTCAATTGTAAGAACACAGTAAACATATAATTTGTAATAGAAATTGTCCTAGAAATTGAGACTTGGTAAAAAGATCAGCAGGTTGATCTTCAAAAGAGATTTCATGAAGTCGAACAGTGCCTTGAGTGATGTGATGATGTACAAAATTAAAATCGGTTTCAATATGTTTCATGTGCTCATGGTAGACATCATTATGCGCAATTTAAATGACACTTTTATTATCAAGGTAAAAATGTGTAGCAATAGAGTGTGGAACTCCTATATCACCAAGGAGCCAACGAAGCTAAATGATTTATTGGGTAGCATCAGTAATAGCAAGGTATTCATATAGCTATATGTAACGAAAATAAATAGAGGAATGTTCAGATCAATTTTTCAAAAGATATAGCTATATGTAACAGAAATAATCATTAATAAAAGTCACAAAATATTTTGAATAGTAAGAGTAGGAATATGAGATGGACCCCAAATATCAAAATGCATAGGGCAAAAGAGGAAGAAGAAGTTGAAGTACTATTATTAATAGATAGCGTAATTTGTTTCTCTAATTAGCACGACATATGATGAACACTAAAAAATGTACATCTAATAAAGAGAAAGTAATCATTTTACACTTATAGTTTCATTAATCCATTTAATTTAACACATTTGTGAAATAATAATTAAATTTATGTTTTATATATTTTTATTATGATTTTTATTTCTTATGTAGGTAATACTTTGGATGCATAACTAGAAAAATGGACGTGACATTTGAATTTTGGAGGCCATAAACTTAAAATGATGCTCTAATAGTGTACAGTTTCGAAAATTCCAACTTTATGCAATTTTTATATTTTGGCCATAACATTTTACTCTGTATTGGATTGAAGCGATTCCAGTTCCAAATGAAAGAATACTCAAATATCTACAACTTTGTTTATAAGATTTTCTAGTTCTGAAGTTTTTAAGACCGAAATTGATGAAAAATCTATAATGTGTTATATGTATTTATTAAAGATAAAAATAAGAAGAAAAAATAAAAAAAAAATATAAAGGTGGGAAATGACATCCATATTTCGCTGGATAGTCAATTCCCACCAATTATGCTAATATGCAAATTGCTTTTGCAATTTACAAATTTCATGGAGGGTGTTGATCTCTTTACTATAAATAGAGGTACTCACCACTTTAGAAAATCAGTCCGGGAGTCCATAGTTTTCTCTGAAAATTTATGGAATTCATACTCTTGTGTGTTTTAATTTTTTTAAGCTTTCTTGTAATTTTTTTCTTTCAGTATAGAGAAAAATATGCATAATTTTATTACCAATAAACAAAAATTACAAAAAAGCTTAAAAAATAAAAACAAACAAGACACTCTCTCTCAAATTCTACAAGAGAACTTTGAAAAAAAGACTTGAAGAAAAATGAGAGGTGAGCACCTCTATTTATAGTAGAAGTGCTCATCTCTCAATTATTAATTACAACTTTCCAAATCAAATACAAACAACAAACTTTTACTAATTTAATTTTTCTTCCTTTTTTGACTTTTTTTTTTGATTTTTTTTTTTGATAATTTTGCAAAAATTATAACAATCCACCTAAACATTTCAACTTTTATTTTTTATTTTATTTTTTTACTTTATTTTCTAATAATTAAAATTACATGCAACAAACATTGACGGCTTCACCAATTTCGACATTGAAAACCTCAGAATTAGAAATTCTTATAACCGGTAAAATTGTAGATATTTGAGTTTTCTTTCATATGGAATTAGAATAGTTTCAATCTGATATCGGAGTAAACAGTTAGAACGCCCTTTCAAGTTTCTGACCTCCAAAATCCAACTGTCACGTCTATTTTTTTAGTTATGCATCCAAAGTAATATTTCACCTATATAAGATAAGAATATCACAATAAATATATATAAAACATAAATTTAATTATTATTTTATAAATGTGCTAAATGAAGGGGATTAATAAAATTATAAGTGTAAAATGATTAGTTTCTCTTTTATTAAATGTATACTTTTTAATGTTCATCACGTCCAGCCAGTAGAGTGATGGGTTTCTTTAGTTATAAGCTTGTCAATGGCAGAGTCTAGAGTGGGCAATGGATTTTGATGAAGAAAGGAGGCTCGAGTGGACTCAAATTTATTACCGAGAGCCATTAGAAACTAAATCAATCTTTTCCATCTATGAAGGACATGAATTTTTCGGCATCGGTAGGATTCTCTCATTACAGTTCAGAGAGAGTCAATTGATCTTAGAGAAATTGCATCGGTGAATGAAAGTCCATAATAGATTGACCTGGTTTTTAACGCAATGTTGCAAAAATAGCCCAATAATTTTGAAAATTGCAATGATGCTCGAAACTTTTGGAAATTATAAAAAAACCTGAAATTTTTCAAAATTTCAAATGTAACTCAAAAATTTTAAAAATTACAGAAAATACCTAAAATTTTACAAAAATTGCAAAATCGATAAAATTTCTGAATTTTAGACAAATAAGCCCTTGAGCAGATCGAGATCAATGATTTAGGGACGGAAATGGTGTTTGGAGGGCAGTTGGAGGAATATCAAGTGACGAGGAGTGGTGTGGTGGTGGTGGCGGTGTCTCACTCCCTGACGAGAGCAATATCCCAAAAATGAGGGTTCGTGGGTTTAGTTTTGTGGTGTTTGATGGTGAATGAGAGGTTCATCAATGATAAAGAGGCTACAAATGAACTGAGCAGCTTAATCTAAGTCGGATGGCACCGAAATCATTGTTGAAAACGGTCAGATTTGGTGACGGCGCATAGAGCAGATGTGTGGTAGGTGGCATGTGAAATGCCTGCACGACGGTGGTAAGGTGGCCGGCGGTCGAAATTTTAACTGGACACAGAAAAAGAATCGTCTGATACCATATTAGAGATTGGACTAAATAATTCTTTATATTTCAATCTGAATTGTATTTCCAAAATTGGAGAAAAAAATATTAATAATAATGTACAAGAATCATAAAGATTCTAATATCGTAATCTTTGTGATTGATTTGGCATAATAAAGTAGAGATTGCGATTCGATTTTATTACCATAACAAATCGGTTTAATCGGTGATCCATTAAATTTTTTAAATTATCGGTTCAATCACCGGTCTAGTTTTTAAAAAATTACAAATAATAGGTTTAGCTTAGTTATTTTTGAAAAAAAAAAAAAAAAAAACCAATGGAAGGGTATCATATAAAAGTTGGGTCGAAATTAAAATTGAAATTGAAAATTAAACTTCTTTTAGTTTATAATTTGGTCTCCATATAAAGTTAAAATCTTGGTTCTATCCTGATAACATCATCACTTACTTTCTTCAAGGATTCAAGTTTGAAAGTATTGGGGTAGAGAAGAAACCAATAAACAAGAACTAAACTCCTTTCTCATCAACAATAAGACATTATTTAATTTAAATTTTTGTTTAACAAGCATTGTTCACTTTTACAAATCCACACAATAATCTTTATCAAAAACGTCTACAAATCACACTTACAATCTGCACTCAAATTCAAAAAAAAAAAAAAACACCTAATCAAACTCACCTATACATTGAGCTACTTGCAGCTAGGATTTTACTCAAGAAAAAGATTTTCATACACTCAACAACAAATTAATAATCACACAATAAACAAAAATCCAACACTACTATAATAATGCAAGCCCGTACTTGCACTCTAAGGTATCATTCTTTCAACTGGTGAAGTAACTCCAAAACTACTAATGCAAGCCCTTACTTGCAATCTTGTAATGAAATCCAGCTGCAGAAACAACAACATATTTTCGGTGGTGCCTTGACATTTGAAGAGAAGCAGCCAAATCACCTTTCGGTGATTGCCACAAAATCAGGAAGTGCACCGCTCCTTTGTTGAAAATCAAAGCCAAGGCTTGGCTATAAAACCAGGGCATTCAGTGAGTGTAAATCCATCCCAAAGAGTTGTAAACATAGAGAGAGTGAGGTTTTTTTGTTTAAAGTTTCATGTGTAAATTTTGTACTCTATTCTTGTATAGTAATAGAACGAATTCGGTTTTTCCTCAAATACTCTCTAGAGTGATCGGTGAATCACAACAAATCTAAGGTATCATTCTTTCATCTAGTGAAGTAGCTCCGGGGGGAGAAGAGACGGGAAGGAGAGAACATTCCTATGTGCCTTGGAGAAGTAAGGCTATCGATTGCTCGAAAATCAGACATGATGAACCTTTCCTTCTCTTCAATGCCTCTACTATTATTATTCCTCGTGATGCTTCCATTGATTGATCCGTACTTCACTAACTTACCAACCCATGATTTTTTCTTAGGAGACTTGTGATCATTGCTCATTTTCTGACTTAAGTACTCTTTAACAGCTTTTAAGCCTCGCTCCACAACGTCTATTGGTGGCGAAATAAGAGGGTTTCCTTCCAATGAGAGCTTTTGTAGCTTCTTCAGGCACCCTATGGAGTCCGGTAGAGTGGTGATTTTATTATAGCTCACGTCTAATTCGATGAGGGACATGAGGAGGCCTATGGAATAAGGTAGGGTTTCGAAGAATTGGAAGTTCTGGCTAATGTTTAGTACTTCGAGATTGATTAGGTTTTCCAAGTCCTCAGGGAGAGATCTTAGACAATTTAGACTGGCGTCTAGGACTCGTAGAGATGTGAGATTAGTTATGGATTGTGGGAGGAACACAATCTTATTACAGTTGATTGAGAGCTTTTTTATATTGATTAATTCAAATCCAATTGTATGTGGTAGCTTCCTCAGCTTGTTGAAATTAGCATTCAGTTCTTCTAATGACCTGCACAATTATTTAACATAGTGTTAATTATAATTCATGTTCGAATGCATTAGTGTAGTAAGGCATTAATGTTTCAAGTCATTTAAAAAAAAAAAATACCAGTAATTGAATCGATACATAACCCACGATTTCGAATTCTGAAAATAATATATTTGTGAAAAAATAAGAATAAAACTGCGTATTTCAGGATTTTCTCTAAACCTACTTATAACGAAAATCTTATAAACTGAGTATGACGTTTATATTCAACATTATTGAACATAAGATCGAGTTAATGATGTATTGGTGTTAAGTAATTCAAACATTTTCTTTAGTCAACATTTTTTTTGGAAACGATGAAACTCCGCCACCAAACCACCCATTCTGGGCCGCGGCGCAGGTAAAACCACCGGCTGTCCCAGGCTCTTACTGGATTAGAACCCAGAACCTCAAGGTGAGATCCTGGACCATATACCACCAAGCCACACCTCTTGGGGACTTCTTTAGTCAACATGCAACTAGCTAGTGCTCCATTGGTCCAAAAGTAAGTTATTTTGTGTGCCAATGGGGTGATTTGAGAGGCCAAAGGCCAAAGCTAACCTTTTTGTCTCTGCATGCACGTTAATTTTTGAAGAAATATTTGTGAAAGCAGTATTGACTTTTGAAATCTTCCAAATAAATTGTCCCTACCATTACCATCCATTATGTTACGAGTTAAAAATTTCAATTATCAGTACATTTAATAAAATTTTCCAGTCATTATGGGATAGAGATTAGAGAGAAATATCAATTAATCCTCAAGTGAACTATAGCTAATTTCACCTCACTATTTTTACAAGTTCAATAAATATGAAAAAAAAAACATATATGTATTATATGTACAAGAACTTTATAATTTTTAAATTTTCTTATTCCCATTTTGAGATCAATTGGTCCTCACTAATCAAAAGTCTTCAAGACCATATAGTACATGTTTTTTTTTTTTTTTTTGCATTATGCTAATAATGATTTCACTGTATGCTAGCTAAACCATAAAATTAGAGCTTAATAATTTGATAGGAAAATAGTGAATGAAATTAACAAATTACCTGCAATTCTCAATGGTCTTTGGTAAAGATTCAAGAAGATTGCCAGAAACATTAAGAACCTTCAGCTTTGACAGGCAGCCAATAGAATTGGGTAAGCATTTAAGCTGATTAGAGTGCACATCCAACACCACCACATTAAGCAACCTTGCTGTTAAGGACTCTGGAATTATCTGTCAATGTTTAAAACCAATAATTTTTTTAATTAATAACTAATTTATAGTATACTACTGGGAAAAAAAAATAGCAGGATTCTCATCTGAACTTTTACAATAAAACTATTTGCTTCAAATTCTTCATTTTGTTTTATTTTACATTTCAAAAGATATATAAAAAAATAGCCGATAGGAAAATGCTATTATATATTAATTGGATCAGGATTTAGTACTGAGCTGAGTTTGTACTGAGTAATGAATCAATTATCAGAATTTATTTATTGTGAGATAAGTGAGTCCCACCCATTTCCTAAATTGTGAGTCCTTATCAGAGGAAAATGGATTGAAATGCAAGTCAAAAACACCAAGAACTCAAATCATATTTTATCAACAAACAAAAAAAAAAAATGTCGCAGGTAGGTCTATTTGTAGGTGCTATTTTGGCAGTTTTGAGTAAAATATATAATTGCCAAATAAACTAAACCATATTATCTTTGTTTCAAAAAATAAAATAAAACCCATATATTGGCTTCTAGTTATTATTATTTTTTTTAAGATAATGAGTGGATAACTCTAAAGATATTTTTAATCCTTAATTTCATCAAAATTCGAACTCAAATATTGTGTTTCGAAAATACTTATTTTTGTCAATCTAATTATGCTCTTGGGGAGCCGCTTCTAAGGTATTTGCTTTATGATTGAAATCAAAATTTTGAATTTCCCTTTTTCAGTTCTTTGGTTGATTCCAAGGCTCTTACTTAAATTTTTGTCTAATACAATGTTAAGGAATATGGAATCAATATCTAAAATAGAATTCCTATTACCATTAAGACTTATGGTTTTATTATATTTCCCAATTAGATGAAGATTTCCTATATTCATTATTATTGTTCATAGCAATAGGATTTCTTTTCTATTTTGGTTTTCTATCTAGCCTATATATATAGGCCTTTACCATTGTAAATTCATATAGAGTGAATTCAAGACTTTTTTTCATTATCTAACATACAATATAACTTTTCAAATAAAATTTTTTATAGAGTTTTTATTATTAGAGTTTTTATAAGTATAGATTTTAATTAAGAAAAATATAGCCATCTAGTCGTGAATGTGAATTTTTATTAAAAATAATAAAATAATTTTAATAGATAAGTTTTTAAAGTTATGTAATGAACACCGTGAAATAATTTCGTGAAATAAAATAAGAATATTTTCGATCATTAAAAAAAAAAAAAAAAAAAAAAAAAAAACTTAAAATTTGAACTTTCTCCAAGTATATACAAAATAATTTTTTTAATTCTAAAAATTCTACTAAAGTTACAATTCCAAACAAAATAAAAAAGATCTTTTGGCATTAATTTTTTTTTTTTTTTTAAATACCACTCAACTACCTCAAGCCATTACACCTTGCTTGGTTTTTTTTCTTAGAAATATACATAACTCTCTCTCTCTCTCTCTGGAGAACAAAAATAGTTTGACATATGAAATGGGTTGAAGTAAACTTTTTTTATTTAATTAAAAAGAAAAACTTAATTACAATCTTAAATATATATATATATATATATATATATGTATGTATGTAAAAATATATACCTGAATATTGTTGTTGGAGAGATCAAGCTTGCAAATGGTGACCAAATTGAAAGAAGGAGTAGGGAGAGAATCCAAAGACATGCCACTCAAATCAATTTCCACTCTCTTATGATGATCCCCAGCTTTCTTTCTCATATCCATCTTCTCTTCGTTTGTTGCGCCTGTTCATACTTCATACTTATATATATATATATATCAAAGAAAATTAAATGACACAAACCCTAGACAGAACAGAAAGAGTTGTCTGTTGTTTTGTAATTTGTCAGTGAGCATATTATCAAAATGGCCCATTAATATATGTTAATGGCAAGGACGTACGGATGAGGATAAGTTGATTTAAGAAATAAATAATTATAATAAAAAAAAAATGAAGTACGAGGCCGTATTGTGATTGTGAGGGGGATATTGCGTGGCCATGTTTGCTACTTGATAAAGTCAACCTTTTTTTTTTTTTTTTTTTTGTGTGCCTCTTTTGTGTTTGATAGCCCCCCGCGAATCTCGTTTGTTATTTTGTGTAATCATGTAACGTGTAGATTAAATCTAATTTTTTATTTTTGTTTATTTTCTTTTTGTTTAATGAGAGAGAAAGGAAATAAAATATCAATGAGGGATATATTGTTTCGGGTTATTTTAGTCTGGTTTTATGGTGTGCAAAAATCGTCATTCAACAGCTGTTTTAATAATGGTGGGGAAATGATTTGGTTTGAAGTAAATCTCACCTAATAATGAATTTGTTAGGTTAGTAAGGAACCAAAGTAAATTTAGCAGGCAAACAATATAAACACAGAGTTTATTTAGTTCGGTGGGGATTGACTCCTACCTACGTTCACGAGAGAAATATGATGTATTTTATTACTGTTCGAGATCAAGTTCGACCCGAGCTACAACAGGAAAATGAACTGTCTGAGTGATAATACATATCGGGTCTTACACTAGCCCGATACAAGTCACTCACTTAATCAGGTAACCGACCAGCTTTCTCTCTCTATCACTAGTTTTCAAGTTCTTTGCTCTTTTCAAGTTGTGAGATGCGAACTTTTGAATCTGAATCTTCAACCCATTTATAAAGACTTCCAAATTCACTATTCCACCGCCAATGACGTTAGCCCATATCATCTTGTCATCATTGCCATCACAATTCTCCTAAACTAACTTTAAATGGGCTAATCAGAATAGCTCATTTCACTGTCACTGTACCGGCCCCAGGCGGTTCTACTCTGCCACTGCACTAGTCTATGGCGGCTGGCAAGACTACTTCCAATGAGAACCGTTGCTTTCCCACAGTCATCATGAGCCTTCGAGAAGCTTATCCTCTCAATTAGAGCATACGCCGTATGACTTCAACATTGGTCAGTCTGAGATCCCATCTTCGTTCCTCGGGTCGGCACACATATGTAGATGATTCTATGAAAGCCTTCCTTTAGCCCTCTCAATTAGGTCGGGTTTCACTGACAAAGACCGATCGGGTTGAGTTTAAAAAAACTCTTAGAAAATCCCAAATAAACTTCTTCCAGGTGGTTGGATCAGTATCCCAACTTGTTTCATTACTAATAATTTTTGTCTTTGGGAGAACCCCTTTACACCATGAGGCTGGGTTCCTCAATTAAATCCCTTTTATCGCTCCGGCCCTTGGGCATTTATCATCTATTTTTGGTTAAGTACAATGTATGTTCTACCCATACTCGATATTTGAACATTTCTCAGGGTGAAAAAACACCATCAATAATATATATATATATATATATATATATATATATAGATATATATATATATATATATATATATTTTGCTTAATTCATATATTATATATATTTATAATTGTGCATGCATGATTCCTAATTATAAATTGAACAATTCTTCATAGATATATGACATCTTGGACATCGTAAATTAATATATCATATGTTATTTTATCATTTGATATAACTAATTATAATATCTAAACATAATCGAAGTAAACCAAATTATCAAACTAAATCGAATATCAAACCAAATTGAAATTAGATAAAAATTTATAGAATGGTTCTAATTTTCCAAATCGAAATTTGACAAAATCTGAACCCAACCCAAAATACTCATCCTTACCTTTTATAATTAATAACTCTAAAGATATTTTTTCCCCTTGTTTACTAGAGAAAATAACTAATTTTTTATACATTTTCATTTGAATACAAGGGCAGAACAAATTTTTTTTTTTTTTTTGATTTTTGATTTTTGATTTTTTTTATGGTCGAGGTAAAATGGGCCTTTAATTGTATTACAATTATCTCATGTATAGACTGAAACAAAAAATAATATATTTTTAACCTAAATTAATTAAAATGTTAACTATATTAAGTTTTAAGTAAAATTAAGAAATTAATATATATATATATATAATATATATATTTTCATACTATCCACAAATTATTATAACTATAGTTTACTACTTTATTTATAATTATATATTGTCAAATGATTTACATGCTTTTGCATAAAATGTCAACATCCTCAAGGGTAAGGGATGCTAATGATAATACTTTTACTTTTTTTAGTTATTTAGTATTTTGATAACCCTCAAAGGGCCCCAATGAAATTCTTTCTTAACATATCTATACGAAAGAAGATGGAAATTTCCTCTAGGCTTAGCAATTGGCCGGTCCGGGCCCGCAAGTTTTTACCCCGACCCTTAAGAAAAAGGGTGGAGCTAGAACCTTAAATAATGAAATTCTTTAGTTAAAGAACTAGATGATGGTTTTTGAAATAAAAATATCAGCCCGACCTTTTATTACATATAATTTTTTTTAAAAAAAATTATATATGTTTATAGAATTATATGTTTGCAGTTTAGAATTATTTATTATTAGTATTGTTTAATGTACTAATGTAGTGTTTTATGGTTTATTATTGTTTTTCAAGTTTGTTTAAGTTGTATTGGTATTACTTGTTACTTTCTTAGTTTTTTTTTTTTTTTAATATTTAGAACTTTTACAAAGTGTAAACTTTTGAAAATTCATTTTAAAATGAGGTTAAGTCAAAATTTTTAAAATACTACTATTTAATTAATAATTTTTAAAAAACTTTAAGGCCAAGCTTCGCCCTAGTTCCACTCCATATCAAACAGGCTAGGGACGGGCTCGACTGATTCAAATGAACAAAACTTTTCACAGTTTGAACTTTAATATATTTTATGCACTAGGGCCTGTAGAGTCCAGCTGCTGCTTTGTTGAGTCCAACTACATGTGAAGCTGCCAAGAAGTTGCCATGCATGTTCTATGCATGAGGAAAATGTCATTCTACATTGAGGTGTTGATTGCCTAGAATCCATGGAGTTTGAATTTTTGGTGAAACAAACAAAGGTGATGCCATGAAACACAGAGTGAAGGGTGGCAGAAAATTAGGAGCAAATGGTGGAGTGCACTATTCATTCATTGACATTTTGGGCTGGATGATTGCTATTCAGGGAAGTGTTTTAGGTTTAGCTCACTCCAAATGAGTTGTAAGCTCCAGGCATAGAGCTTAGAGAGTGTTGTAGTGAGATTTTTCTTTTTTTGTAAAGTTTAAACACTTTGTATCTATTCTTGTAGTAATGGAAATTCAATTCGGTTTTTTTTTTCTTCAAAACACTCTAAAGTGATCGGTGAATCACAACAAGTGGCATCAGAGCTTCGATTGTTCTTTGGGGTCGTAAACCGATTAACAGAGCTTCCGTTCGAAAAATCGGTTCCGACGAAAGTTGTCAAAAATCCAATTTGAGGGCACCATCAACTAGTTCACGTCGAGACGAGCTCGGTAGTATTTCCCGGCGACCAAAGGGAGGCCAGACGACACCGCACGCGCCAACACGCGCCAGCGAGTGTGGAAGACTCTCGGCCACGCGCTACACGCGCCTCTGGAGGTTGAAGACGAGTCCAGTCAGCGCCACGTCATGCCCAGTCAGCGCCACATCATCGCCCCAGTCAGCAGACACGTCATCCGCCACGTGTCTGCCATGTCATCACAGCTGGTCCCACTTGCCATAACTTTTAGCCCCCTGAAGTTTTTAAATTTACAATTTTGCCCCAGAACTTTTAGAAATTTACAAATCAGCCCATAAGTCGAATTTAGACCAACGAAGTGTCTATTCCACCATTTTCGACCATTTCAGACGCAACGGTGACCTCTGATTTGTGAAAATCAGCCCCAATTTTACCCTATTTTCATTTTAAACTTAAAAACTTAAAATGGAAATGGAAGATTCTTTTTCTGTGCAATGATCAAGCTGACAGCAACCAATTACTCCCTCTGGAAGTCTCAGATGATAGATTATTTGCACTGTAAAGATCTGTTTGATATTATCGAGTTGAAGGGAGTGAGACCACAGTCTGTTAAGGAGTATGACTTGAATAAACTCAACAACAGAACTTTGGGTCAGATAAGGCAGTGGATCGGTCACAGTGTCTTCCACCACGTAGCACAAGATTTAGATGCTTACAGGATGTGGATAAAATTGGAAGACATGTTCCAGGCCAAGACAGCTCGGAATAAAGCCCTGTTAATGAGGCATTTGGTGAACCTGAAGCTACGGAGTGGAACTTCCGTTGCAGAACACACCAACGAGTTCCAGAGCCTGGTGAATCAGCTGTCTGCAGTAGACATGCAGCTGAGAGATGAAGTTCAAGCTCTCTTACTACTCAGTTCCCTTTATGATAGCTAGAAGACATTGGTGGTTACTCTCAGCAATTCGCACCAGCGAGGCACCGATCCGACCCTAAGGGTCCCACATCCGCCCCAACAGTTGTCTCACTCTGAAAGAATGCATCATATTTAGTTTCCAGCTTTTTGAACATATCTAAGATTTGCTTATTCTCATACCCTTCTCCCATATTTTACTACTAGAATCCTGGGAAGGATTGTGTCTTTCTTGTGGTCATTGTCCTTAATATTATCCCAGGAAACGTGAGGGTGATTCTTCCATCCTGAGTTGTAGTTGAAGATGCAATGATCAATAGAGTGGTGTTGATGAGGTTTTATGGCGGAATACCGGTGACGTAACGGAAACGCGGAAAATCAAAATTTTCCGATTTCAAAATTTTTCTTGGATCAATTAAATAAACTTATTTATTTAATTACCCAATTATCAAATTTTTAAAATTACACAAGAAATCAATTTTCTTGGTAATTACTGAATTGCCCTACAACTTTGCAAATTTATCATTTTAGTCCTAAAATTGTCAAATATAATTTTGGATGATTCTAAATCACTTCTAAAATGATTTTAAACATATCAAATACATCAAAATCAGATTTGCAACAAATCCCCAAATTTTAGTCTATTTGCCGAGAGCACCCCCCAATTTTCGGTTATTTGCATTTTGGTCCTTTTATATTCAAAACAGGCCAAGATCAAATCCAATCAACCCAAAAATTTATATGCATAATATACACTCCATAATACATCACATATATGAAAAGCCCCAAATTTGGAAAGGGTTAAGAACCCTAATTTTACAATTTCATCAAATAGACAAATTTCACCAAATCCATTAAATCCATTACTTTAATTCAAACTTTACAACACCAAACAAGTCTCACAATCATGAAACAACTCAAGAACAATTCTAGGTCATCAATGAGTGGCTTAGCAACTCTAGAATGGCAACTTGATTTTCCAAAAATCAAAAGTAAAGCTTTGAAACCATTTCAAGCTTACTTGCATGCATCAATCTTTCATCAAAGTTCACAACCAAAATAAACACAAACTATAAGAAGAGAGACAACACCAAAGCAACAAAAATGACGCTAAGCATGTTATAAACAATTTTCATGTTGAAGACTTTGAAGAAAAACTTACAAAAATATGATTTTTCCAAGCATCATTCTTTAGACCTTCAAGCTTTTCTCTCATCTTCTTTTATGTTTATTTGGTATCTAATGAACTTGTTAAAACCCTAAAATGAAATGAAACAATATATACTTCACCAAAATTAGCCCTAGGCCGAAATTATGAAGAAAAAAATAAAAATATCTAGATATTCTTACTTTGTTTCATTTAAAGGATTTTATGCAACTTGTTAACCTTTTATCATTACAACTTTAATGATATTCATAAGTAAAAAAAAAACAACTCAAAAATACAACAATTATATTTAATTAGGGTGTTGGCCGAAAATTCAAAAGAAAAAAAGGAAATAGATATTTTTCATTTTAAACAATTTAATCAAATATCTAAAGAAGTCAAAACCATTTTGACAACCTTTTCTTTAAGTATAAAGTCAACAATTTACACTTATAATCATTTCCCAACTTTATCATTTGGTTAGATATTTATATTTTAATTATATTAATCACTTAACAATTAAATAATTAATTAAATGCAAATATCTCAAATATATGTATTATATTTACTTTAAATATCTCAAATACATATATTAATGATATATGTCAAATACTTTTATTTGATAATTTATTAATGTGTATTTAATAATATCATATATTAAATACAAATACACATTAATTAGGAAATGATGGTTCGGCCCATTTGCATGCATCTTTTGTTTAACGTTTAAACGATTTATAAATAATCACCATTATTCATAACAGTTGCCCTAGTGCTCTACGAGTATATTTCATTAGTGAGACTCTCTAGATTCAGGTATATCCGTCACAAAATCCAATTTCATGTCCATAATTTACCCACCCGTAAATTATGACGACCACAGATAAACTCGTTGAATCATACAGGTCGAGGTCATTGCATACATATAATCCCTCCGTCACAGGTATCCAGATAATCCCAGAGATATAGATGTAAACGTCAAATCTCAATAGGTATTATCCCGTCGACGATTCTATTAGAAATATATAAATAACATTCAGAACTCACTTCCGAAGTATACTATGGCCATAGATTTAACTGATTGATAATCATATATGGACTACCTATGCTCTGTATACAAAACTGACGGATCCTATCTTGATACACACTGGATATCCTGAGGATCCGTCCACACCCAACGAACACGCGGATGTCTGATCTAAATAGATCGGTGACGTGACTGCCATCTAAGTGTGGAGGATGCATCATACATCCACAGTGGTATCTCAAGTCGAAGGACCACCATATTACTCAACCCGAGAAGATTCTTATTGACGTTGATGTACCATCCATTGAGAATCTTTGGTGAGTCATTCAGTTTTTATCCATTATAAACACCTACACGTCTATACGAGTCTCCCCAGACTCATGGTTCATTGGGATAAACCATCAGACCAAGTCTCGATATGTGACATGTACTAGTCTCAACGGACTTGACTAACCGACTAATGTTAGTAAATCTTGACCATGAACTATATTTGATAATATATATTTAGCAGTGACACTTCCCAATGTCAATTACAAACTACCTTTGTAACTGTGTACTGCAATATATATTATCGGGCCTTTGTCTAATATATACATATCACTAAACCACATTTAGTTTCAATCTAATCGTAATCAGATCGAATACGTATATAAGAACAAGAGGTGCAACCATAAATAAGTAATATTATGGAAAAAAGAATTGATCGTATTCATGAATCAGACATAAATACGATGCGGATTGGCGCTCTGAGCACCAACCCCAACAATTTCTCCCACTTGCTCTTGTGCCAATCCACGATATCACACACACATCTCAATGTGTATCGTATACTCATGGCTCTCAAAAGCTCACATAACACTTAAGAGGTAGGCAACAAGAAGTAGGTCCGCTATAATATATTGAGTTTGTCAAACAAACTCCATCGTTTCCCATAGCCAGCATCATTCATATTTTGTAGAATCTAAATTATACATTAATATGACTCTGATGCTACATCAGTATTGTGCTACAGCTAATGATTTGTCCAAGTATCTAGGGATCAAATCCAAAATACCATGAATACATCCGCAAGCACAACAACAATACAAAACTTCTAGTTTATAAGGTCACTATGCAATTTCATAAGTCAATACTTCATAAGTTGCATCTAATTCCACTAAAAAGTAGAATCCTCTGTGACACTCTCACTGGATTTTTCTGACTCTTTATGACGTAGATAGTCTAGCGTCATAATTAGACCAAAAAACTAATCTAATCCAAATGATTACAGACTAAATGCTCCATGAATTAAGAAACTCATTTTTAATATCTCAAAGATCACAAAGAACATGTTTCAAGATCCATCATATGGTCTATAGGATATCAAAATAACTCGTAACAATTACGATTAAATCGATATCTACAATCGCACATAATAAAGTATTTATTATGTCATCATCAAATGATACATAAGATTGATTAGACATTCTAATCAATATCTCTTTCGAAAAAGGAATCATCCTTTACGAAAGATGAATATTTTATATAAGACACCCATTTACTGTCAAATAGTTATACTAACTGTCATACAGATAGCCTTGTTTTGTCTTTTATTAGACATATTAATGCACAACTAATTGGAGTATCTTATAAGTCTCTTAGTCTTATATCTATATATAAAACTTTATATCGTATATAACAGAGACTACTCCCACTTCTTTCACGGAGTAAAAAAGACTTAGGTAAACCTTTTTACCTCACAAACATCTCATTATTACCATAATAATGATAATGTCGTTAGGATATATAACACTAGAAAGAAATTTGTATGCTCCCACTAATCATTTTATCACAAATGTGCTCTCTATACTTTGATAAAATCAGACAATCTGACTGATATCAAAATTAGAGAACACAGATTTTCGGAAGGCTCACCTGAGTCTACAATAGGCTCTATAAGCTAGTATACCAAACTGCAATCTCAGCAGAACACAAACTCTAGGGCCATTCTAGAATGTACTCTTCAAACAAAGAAATCACAACTGATCTCTTATCCGAAGAAGCCATTCAAAAACGCCACTTTGTATTTTTTAGCTAAAATACACAATTTAATATTAACATTAACCAACAGATCTCAATTAGTGTGACTAGAGACAAGTTTCCTCAGAATCTACAATAGATTACTGAGTACAACCTTTCTCACTGTCATACTGTAAAGGTCAAACCTTTAATCAGCTCACATTGCTTTTGCTGCGCAAACAATTAGCACATTTAATGAACTATTCATAACAAAAGCCTAATCAAGTTCAAAACCTGATCGTAGTAAGCTGTGAACAATCTTAGATCTAAGGTTCAATGGTAATTTCCGAAATCGATATCAAATATCGCTCCCACTATAAGTTATAAGATAATTTTCTTCGATAAGAAAACAATAGAATCATTAAGTATCAAATACTCGTAAATGATTCTAACATCCTATTGGACTTATACAAAAGATGACTAAGGGTCGTTTCATCTTATTAATTACGTAGTTCCAACTATAATTTATCATTCTCACATTTGACTTCAATAATTCAAGTCTTTTCTACAATTGTTAACATCTGATGTTACAGATCAAGTAATAAAATAATTTTATTACTTAGAATCGTAGGAAAGATATTCTATCAAATAAAATACAATATTCTATAAAAAGAATAACGATAAACTATTACTTATACCTCGAGGTGTAAGTAATTTCCATTATATAACTATTATAAAAGAAAGATACGAATCTCAAACTTTTCAAGATTCAGATTTTCTACCTATACAATCATATATGTAATGTAGAAACTAATGGAACCTAAATTAAAAAGATGAACTAGTGTTATCTGGAGCATATCCCCAAGAGTATTGAAACTAATTCGGTAACATTCAATATCAAACGAATCAAATCATATAAGATCGACTGCTCCCACTACTCAATTCCATCAAGATGGAATCGTGGAAGAATTAATATGAATAGATCATATTCACTGAATAACCTTAGAACTATGTTAGGGCAGTTGTGGAACCTTTAGGGTCGGATCGTGCCCCGAGCAGCGGAAATGGGTCTAACCCATGGATATCAAGTATGGATGTAATTTTAAAATTATTTAATGAAAAACTACATTCCATTATGAGTGTATAGGTAAAAACCGGGACTGAAACGGAGTCCGGAAGCTCCCAAACGAAGCAAAACAAAATCAGTGTGCAAGAGGTACAGCGCTACAGTGCGTGCTACAGTGAGCGCGCACTGCGCGCGTTTACAGTGCGCGCTACAGTGCGCGCGGCACTGTAGCGCGCAGCTCTCTATCCTTTTTTTTTTTATTTTTTTTTGAATGTTTTAAGTTGCAGCTCTCATTCCAGAGAGCTGCAACATTAGGGTCTATTACCTCTAATAATATCCGGTCTATCCTAAACACTTCAAAAACACTCAAAATTAATTTTTAATTTCAAAACCAACATAACACATGTTATAGAATAAAAATCTAGTTTTTCAAAATATTAAATATTTTTCCAAAAACATAAATTTATTCTAAATACGCATTTGCGTAAATTTTGAATACAATACACAAACCATTTTAGAATCCAAATACGAAATGTCCCGTGAACAATTCTAGTCCACCTAAAGGTGGTCAAGTGAATCTAGAATGGTAGCCATAGCTCTAAGCATTAATCTAGAGTTCCAAACTCTAATTAATTATTCCATGTCCAACATGAATATTTTTGACCTAATTACAAGCATGTTGTGTTTATACTTCTAAAGTATCCTAACATAATTAATTAGCCTTATTCAACATTAAGCTATGTGATCATGCATCTAATACACAAATAAACATAGCTTTGGAGAAGATCAAACATTACCTTGTAAGCTAGATGCAAGATCCAATCTACTTCTCCTTGTTGAAATTGTTGGAGAATCTCCAAGGTGTGCAAGCTTGACTTCAAGATCCAATATTGTTTCCAATGCTTCCAAGCTTCACTTCAAGATCCAATCTTGATTTCTCCTAGATGAAATGTTTTAGAGACCTCACAAGCTTCTCTAAACACTTCTCTAATTTAGGCTAATCTCTCAATAATTTGCTTATACTTGTAATTGAACTTGCTAATTAAAACATTCCTAAAGCTTGCTATTTATAGCAAAACTTAGGCAATTTTTAATCAATAAATGTCTTATCAAATATTAGGTATGCTTAATTAAATTCATCCAAATATTCATAATTAGGTGTGACTAATCCCATTATTTACCACTTTGATTTAAATAAATTAAATCAAGACAATATTTACTTAATGGATTAGTTCAATGTCTACCACTTTGATTTAATCCAATTAAATCAAGACATATAGATTTACACCAATTAATACAAATTTGGAATTACCAAAATATCCTCAAATGGTAGAAATATTTATGAATTTACAATTAAGCCCTTTGTGTAATTTTGAATTAATCCAATTAATCCAAATAGGTCAAAGTAAATAATCAATGTTATCTAATAACACTTGATCTTGGTTGATAATTATAATATCGAATATTATATTTTATCAAAATTAATCGGCTACCCAAGTGCTCAACGAGTACACTTCATATTTGGACTCTCTAAGTTCAGACACGTTCGTCATATAAGCCTAGCTAATATGTACGCAATTCGGCCACCTCTGAATTCGCGAAGAACACAAACGACATTTCTGAACTATACAAATCGAGGTTATCACATATGTTTAACAATCCCTCCGTCGTAGGCTATCCGAGTTGTGCTTAGGAAACATAGAATATACCGTCAAGTTTCCGAGGCGCACATCTCATGTCGACATGTCCACGATTCTTCATAAATGATGCGATCCACCCTAGGTGATCGACTTTGGCCAAAGATTTAAGAATCGTGACTTACTAACATGGATACCTAAACCCCTTAGGGTACTCATACGGGCCGACAGATCCTATCTTGCTTCGCACTTGATTACTGTGTGCATCGGTCCACACCCAACGAACATCTAGAGGCCAGACCATGAAAGGTTTCTGACATACATGGCATCTAAGTGTGGAGGATCTCACACAAAATCAATGCTATCCTATAGTCAAATGATTACATATGCTACTCGACTCGAGGAGATTCCTATTGACGGTGGTGTGTACTTCCAACTATTAGGAATCACATGTGAGTCATTCAGTATTCGCTCCGACGAATACCCACATGTCTATACGAGTTTCCAATACTCATGGTACATCGCGTTAAACCATCGGAACTCCAATTCCAGTATACGACATGTGCTAGTCTTATAGGTTATAGGAATTCGACCGTATTCCAAAACCAACGACTATGAATATTTATTTTAAGAATAGTTTACACCTAGTGTCAAAACTATTCTAAGGTCGATGTCATTCTTAGCATATCGATACATCAATTTAATATGCGTAATAACAATACCATTAATAGGGTATGAAATGAAAAATATAGTTATTTTATTAATAAATAATAAAATGTACAAATCGGATAGGCACTCCAAGCACCAACTCCATCAAACTCCCACTTGCTTAGTGCCAATCTGGATGGTACCGTAGTCCCATCTCCTCTACATGTTTATCGAATAACTTAGGAGGTAAGGCCTTGTAAGTGGGTCTGCTATGTTGTCTTGTCCTTGAATCTTTAAGACCATTATGTCTTTTCGTTCGATTATCTCTCTAATTACGCGGTATTTTCTTTCCACATGTTTAGACTTGGAATGCGCCCTTGGCTCCTTAGCCTGCGCGATGGCTCCGTTATTATCACAGTATAATGGGATTGAATCTGTAATACTAGGCACAATGCCAAGTTCTGTGATAAAATTTCTAATCCAAACAGCTTCTTTAGCAGCTTCTGAAGCCGCTATAAATTCCGCCTCAGTGGTTGAATCAGCTGTTGAGCCTTGCTTTGAACAACGCCAACTAATAGCACCACCGTTAAGGGTAAATATGTATCCTGATGTAGATTTTCTATCATCTGGATCTCCTTGGAAGTCGGAGTCTGTATAACCCTTAATTTGTAGCTCATCTTCTCCATATATTAGAAACTTATCCTTGGTGCCTTTTAGATATTTTAGGATATGTTTCACGGCTGTCCAATGATCATTACCTGGATCAGATTGATATCGGCTGGTCACACTGACGCCGAAACTGATGTCAGGTCTAGTACATAACATAGCATACATTATGCTTCCAATACAAGAAGCATATGGCAAGTTAGACATCCTAACTCTCTCTTCCTCTGTCTGAGGTGCCATTTTCTTCGAAAGATGTATACCATATCGGAAAGGTACATTTGCTGTCTTACAGTTGGTAAAACTGTACCTTTCTAACATCTTGTCTATGTACGTTGACTGTGACAACCCTATAAGCTTCCTGATTCTATCTCGATAGAGCCTTATACCTAGTATATAGGAAGCTTCACCCATATCTTTCATGGAGAAGTTCTTGCAAAGGTAGGCTTTCACACTTTGCATCATCCCTATATCATTTCCTATGATAAGGATGTCATCTACATACAAGACTAGGAAAACTATCATGCTCCCACTAACTTCTTATAAACACATGGTTCTTCATCATTTTTTATGAATCCAGATAATCTAATTATCTCATCAAAACGACGATTCCAACTTCGGGATGCCTGTTTAAGTCCATAAATAGACTTTTGGAGCTTACAAACCAAGTTTGAAGTCTCGCTGGATATGAAACCCTCTGGTTGTTCCATATAGATATCCTCTTCAAGAAATCCATTTAGGAAAGCTGTTTTCACATCCATCTGCCATATCTCATAGTCGTGATATGCAGCAATGGCTAAAAGAATCCTAATGGATTTTAACATGGCTACTGGTGAAAAAGTTTCCTCATAGTCAATCCCAGGACGTTGAGTATAACCTTTCGCTACCAGTCGGGCTTTAAAGGTTTCCACCTTTCCATCGGGCCCTCGCTTCCTTTTGTAAACCCATTTACAGCCAATAGGTTTAACTCCTTCAGGAAGTTCAACTAAGTCCCAGACTTGATTGGCATGCATTGAATCCATTTCGGATTTCATGGCTTCCTGCCATTTTCCCGAATCGATATCCAATATCGCTTCCTTATACATAGTCGGATCTGTTTCCTCCAAGAGGAGAACATCAATGCTCACATCAGTTGTTAAAAATAGTCTCTCAGGAGGCCTTGATATTCTATTCGACTTACGTAAAACCTGTGTTGTAGATCCTTCACCTAGTTGGATCTCTGGTTCCATATCAGGTTCCTTAATGTTGGGATCAAACTCATCAAGTTTAATCTCTCTACAATTCTCACTTTCTCTCAAAAATTGTTTTTCAAGAAAAGTTGCAAAGCGAACAATAAATACATTCCGTTGCTCAGAATCGTAGAATTGATATCCCATAGAATTATCAGGATATCCAACGAACCTACATTTATACCCTCTGGGTGCTAGTTTATCCGATGCGTAATTCTAACGTATGCAGGACAACCCCAAATCTTTAAATGCTTAAGACTTGGATTCTACCGAACCATATCTGATAGGGGGTCGTAGAAACAGCTTTCGATGGAACTCTATTAAGTATGTAGGCAGCAGTTTGTAAAGCGTAACCCCAAAGGAAATAAGGAAGATTTGTATAGCTCATCATGGATCGCACAATATCCAATAAAGTACGATTTCTACGCTCAGACACTCCATTGTGTTGAGGTGTCCTGGGGACTATATTGGGCAAGAATTCCATTCTCCCTTAAATAATTTCTGAATTCTTCACTCATGTATTCACCTCCTCGATCTGATCTAAGGCATTTGATGAATTTACTCGTTTGTTTTTCTACTTCGTTTCGGAATATTTTGAACTTGTCAAATGTTTCCGACTTATGTTTCATTAGATAGACATATCCATATCTAGACTTGTCATCTGTGAAAGTCACAAAGTAAGTTGAACCATCATGGGCGGCATGATTTAATGGACCACACACATCGCTGTGTATTAGCTCCAGTAAATCTCCAGCACGGTGTCCAACACCTTGAAATGGGGCCTTTGTCATCTTTCCTTGGATGCATGACTCACAAATTGGATAAGGATCTAAGGTAAGATTTTCAATCAAACCATCCTTTATTAATTTGGATAGACGTCTAACACCTATGTGGCCCAATCTCATATGCCATAATTCAGTATTATTTAGTTCAGACTTCCTACTTGTATTTTTCTCTATATTAAAGACATCTCTACATGTTTCCAAAACATAGTGACCGTTTGATAAAGAACATTCACATTTCAATAAATTTTCTTTATCATACAAACATAAAGTTTCATCCTTAATGTTTATTTTATAACCCTCTTTATCTAATATTGGCAGGGATATTATTTGTCTGATAAGTGAGGGTACATAATAACAGTCTCGTAAATTTAACTTACAACCATTAGGGAGATTTAAAATAATTGTTCCTATGGCTTTAACATCCAATGTATCGCCATTGCCAACTTTAAGCTGGATCTCCCCTTTATTAGCCTTCTTCTAACCCTCATTTCCTGCAGGGAATTGCAGATATGAGTAGGACTGCCAGTGTCTAACACCCATCCATTATTTGCATCTAAGGCTAATGAGATGTTAATAATTGGAAAAATACAAAGCGTACCTGAGGGTCCTGTCTTTCCTTTTAGTTCTGGACAATCCTTCTTCCAATGTCCAAACTTCTTGCATTGTAAACATTGATCACGAGCTATTTTCGGTTTTCCACTTTTGCGTTTCTTGGAGTTTTTCTTTGATATCTTCTTCTTCCCCATCTTTTTTTCTTTGACTTCCCAGAAGTCTTTGAAGAGCCAGCTCCACCGTGGAGATACAATGTAGGGTTGCCTTTCTTCAGATCTTGCTCCGCCGTGCGTAACATGTTATGAAGTTCTTCGTATGTGGCTTGCATCGAATGCATATGGAAATTTAAGACAAAGCCAGCATAAGAACCAGGCAAAGAAGACAGAATCAAATTACGGCCCAGCCGTTCATCAAACAAAATACCTTGTCGTTCTAGATATCGAATTTGGTCTATCATGTTCAAGACATGAGTGCTGACATCTCTTCCCTCCTTGAGTTCAGCACGGAATAATTCCTTAGACCGCCGATAAAGTTCCATCTCTTGATTTGCTTCAAACAACTCCTTGAGTGTTCGCATGATACTCCAAGCATCTGGTACTTCAATGTACTGTCTCAGCAAATCCGGAACCATCGATCCTAAGATGTAGGATTTCACTTTCAGGTTATCATCCTTCCATCTATCAAAAGTTTCTCGTTCTTCTGGAGTGGAGTCAGGATCAATATCAACAGGTAGTGGATTGATCGTGACATAAGTCAATTTTTCATACTCCAAGACAAGGCGCATGTTCATTTGCCATTCAAAATAGTTTTCAGCTCCTTTTAGCTTATTGGAATCCAAAAGTTTCATCAATGGATTAGCAGCAGCCATCTACAAGACAACATTTTTAGTAGTAGCAGAACAATTTTTCATTTCAAAATAATAACACTAATATATTATGGAATTTTAAATCTATTAGTGCCCTCCCACTACTTTACGTAATTCCGTAATCTCAGAAAAATAGAAATTTAACTATCAAAATTTCATAGCGGGAAGTGGATCCTATGACATTTACTCCAGCCTCACACTAATGACGATATTGGCTTTTATAAACTCATTAGGTAGACCTCCAAGGTCAATCACATTATGTGACTCCTATTTTGGTCCTGAACCGTTTCTTATCCTCACACTAATGACGATATTGGATTAAGATGTGTTCTAGGTGTATACTTGTCAATATGCACTAATGAGCTTTGTATGTACACCCTCACACTAATGACGATATTGGGTGACTACGTTAACCCATCACGCTACATCTAATGTTTTACCGGAGCGACCTAAGTTCCGAGCACTTATATCCTCACACTAATGACGATATTGGATATAAGTAGTAAGAACCAATTCATTTCCGTATTGACAAGACGGGCCATCCAATAATGCTCCAACATTATTAATACTATTACTTAAAAGTAATCACCTAATCACGAGAGATTTATGACAATCAAGTCATTAATTTTATTAGGTCAAAATTTTAATTTAACACATGCCACATGTCCAATATGATTTATGCATCATTAAATTAAAATTACTATGGCATTGATTCAAAATATGTGTTGTGTGGTTAAGCCTTTGCTCCTGATACCATTTTGTTAGGGCAGTTGTGGAACCTTTAGGGTCGGATCGGTGCCCCGAGCAGCGGAAATGGGTCTAACCCATGGATATCAAGTATGGATGTAATTTTAAAATTATTTAATGAAAAACTACATTCCATTATGAGTGTATAGGTAAAAACCGGGACTGAAACGGAGTCCGGAAGCTCCCAAACGAAGCAAAACAAAATCAGTGTGCAAGAGGTACAGCGCTACAGTGCGTGCTACAGTGAGCGCGCACTGCGCGCGTTTACAGTGCGCGCTACAGTGCGCGCGGCACTGTAGCGCGCAGCTCTCTATCCTTTTTTTTTTTATTTTATTTGAATGTTTTAAGTTGCAGCTCTCATTCCAGAGAGCTGCAACATTAGGGTCTATTACCCTAATAATATCCGGTCTATCCTAAACACTTCAAAAACACTCAAAATTAATTTTTAATTTCAAAACCAACATAAACACATGTTATAGAATAAAAATCTAGTTTTTCAAAATATTAAATATTTTTCCAAAAACATAAATTTATTCTAAATACGCATTTGCGTAAATTTTGAATACAATACACAAACCATTTTAGAATCCAAATACGAAATGTCCCGTGAACAATTCTAGTCCACCTAAAGGTGGTCAAGTGAATCTAGAATGGTAGCCATAGCTCTAAGCATTAATCTAGAGTTCCAAACTCTAATTAATTATTCCATGTCCAACATGAATATTTTTGACCTAATTACAAGCATGTTGTGTTTATACTTCTAAAGTATCCTAACATAATTAATTAGCCTTATTCAACATTAAGCTATGTGATCATGCATCTAATACACAAATAAACATAGCTTTGGAGAAGATCAAACATTACCTTGTAAGCTAGATGCAAGATCCAATCTTCTCTACTTCTCCTTGTTGAAATTGTTGGAGAATCTCCAAGGTGTGCAAGCTTGACTTCAAGATCCAATATTGTTTCCAATGCTTCCAAGCTTCACTTCAAGATCCAATCTTGATTTCTCCTAGATGAAATGTTTTAGAGACCTCACAAGCTTCTCTAAACACTTCTCTAATTTAGGCTAATCTCTCAATAATTTGCTTATACTTGTAATTGAACTTGCTAATTAAAACATTCCTAAAGCTTGCTATTTATAGCAAAACTTAGGCAATTTTTAATCAATAAATGTCTTATCAAATATTAGGTATGCTTAATTAAATTCATCCAAATATTCATAATTAGGTGTGACTAATCCCATTATTTACCACTTTGATTTAAATAAATTAAATCAAGACAATATTTACTTAATGGATTAGTTCAATGTCTACCACTTTGATTTAATCCAATTAAATCAAGACATAGAGATTTACACCAATTAATACAAATTTGGAATTACCAAAATATCCTCAAATGGTAGAAATATTTATGAATTTACAATTAAGCCCTTTGTGTAATTTTGAATTAATCCAATTAATCCAAATAGGTCAAAGTAAATAATCAATGTTATCTAATAACACTTGATTATCTTGGTTGATAATTATAATATCGAATATTATATTTTATCAAAATTAATCGGCTACCCAAGTGCTCAACGAGTACACTTCATATTTGGACTCTCTAAGTTCAGACACGTTCGTCATATAAGCTAATATGTACGCAATTCGGCCACCTCTGAATTCGCGAAGAACACAAACGACATTTCTGAACTATACAAATCGAGGTTATCACATATGTTTAACAATCCCTCCGTCGTAGGCTATCCGAGTTGTGCTTAGGAAACATAGAATATACCGTCAAGTTTCCGAGGCGCACATCTCATGTCGACATGTCCACGATTCTTCATAAATGATGCGATCCACCCTAGGTGATCGACTTTGGCCAAAGATTTAAGAATCGTGACTTTACTAACATGGATACCTAAACCCCTTAGGGTACTCATACGGGCCGACAGATCCTATCTTGCTTCGCACTTGATTACTGTGTGCATCGGTCCACACCCAACGAACATCTAGAGGCCAGACCATGAAAGGTTTCTGACATACATGGCATCTAAGTGTGGAGGATCTCACACAAAATCAATGCTATCCTATAGTCAAATGATTACATATGCTACTCGACTCGAGGAGATTCCTATTGACGGTGGTGTGTACTTCCAACTATTAGGAATCACATGTGAGTCATTCAGTATTCGCTCCGACGAATACCCACATGTCTATACGAGTTTCCAATACTCATGGTACATCGCGTTTAAACCATCGGAACTCCAATTCCAGTATACGACATGTGCTAGTCTTATAGGTTATAGGAATTCGACCGTATTCCAAAACCAACGACTATGAATATTTATTTTAAGAATAGTTTACACCTAGTGTCAAAACTATTCTAAGGTCGATGTCATTCTTAGCATATCGATACATCAATTTAATATGCGTAATAACAATACCATTAATAGGGTATGAAATGAAAAATATAGTTATTTTATTAATAAATAATAAAATGTACAAATCGGATAGGCACTCCAAGCACCAACTCCATCACTTAATTGCTTTTATATTTCATATGTTGATTCATACAAAGATCTTGAACAGTTCAAAGACATGTAATGATTTTAAGGATAGAGTTCAAAAAAAACTTCAGATTGAATATATTTGAACCATTCAAAATTGTTCAATCTAGTTTCATTAGAACAGATTGAAAGTTCTTGATACCTTCAAGACGTTCAATACGTGTTCCTTCATACACGTAACTAAGTTATGACATTCATAAACTAAGTTACGAAGTAAAGAAAACTACCTAAGCAATTACAATTTATTAAACTACATACATATATGTATCAGTTTAATAAATCTAGTGGTCCAATGACAAATCATTGGTTAAACGAGATTTTAATCACCTTCCTGAATACAATATTCATTAAATGGATAAGGATGTATGCTGTGATCTCGTATCAAACCATCATTTACCATACGGAATAAGCATCTAATGTTTAAGTGATTAAACTCATAAAACACCGTTCTAAATTATTTATTTTACCAAATAATTTTTCTTAATGTTTATCTCTACGTCAATGACACTACTAGTTATATTTAAAATATATAACAATTATTTATAAAGAACAAGTAACTATCCAATAGTTGCAAGTTTCGATATCAAATATCAAAACAATCGTTAACTAATATTTTAAATAACTAGACGGGAGATCTGGTATCCAATACCTATAGTTGTAGTATTGCGAAAATCGATATTTTCTATACACAACTATACACATCTCCTTTCTATAGCTTTACTATTTACATTCAACTATCACAATAATTGCAAATAACTGATTAGAAAATTGTGTCAGACATATTGCCTCTAAAGGTCATTAAAGCTAAGAAACGTCATTACTAGATAAACAAATACCTAATGAAGCTTTCTTAATGCCAGTCAAGAATCTCGAGACATGAACTTATTCGTGTTAATTCTTACTGCACAAGAAACTATTATCTCTACAGAATAATATCCTAAAAGGGATATCTATCTAGATTATTTGTCATGACTTAGAAACTAAGTCACTAACCATCTTGATTTTTCAAAAAAAAAAACTAAACAACAATTCCCGATGGTTTAGACGTATCTAAAAATATCTTAGTCTGATAGTATCTAGAACCTATTCTAGAATAACTGTAACCAAGAGTCAAGTCAGATAAGATATCAAAATATGTGTGCAGTGAATAAAAGTTCAATTCTATAAAAATAATAGAATAAGGAAACAAACAAACATCAATTTCCATAATAATACACACTACCTAAGTTATGAAATTTTTTTAAACTTAGCATTGCCTCCCACTATTTTACGTAATACCGTAATCCCCAACGGAAAAATGAGAATTCAATAATTAAATCGAATTCCATAATGGGAAGTGGACCCCATGAATATATTTCGACTCACAGCAAAGGCACGGTCTCGCCTACGTATATTCATCAGGTAGACAACTCATTTGTCAATCACTCAATAGTGACTCATGGGTTTCGGTCCTGGTCGTTTCTCATTGTGACAGCTAGGGCACGTTCACAAGGTGGCGTACCAAGGTTAAACTCGCCAATGATAAACTCAAGCTACTTGCGTAACCCTGACAGCTAGGGCACGTTCAGGATTCCGCTTTCGCTTGAATTTATCGAGTATCTAATATACACCCGGAATAAATAAATCTCTATCGGCTACACCCTCACAGCAGAGGCACGGTCTCATATGTAGTCACGAAAAATATTCATAAACCGTATTGACAAGGCAAACCAATAAACTAGTATTCCAAATACCAGTTACTTTAAAACCTTATTAAGCGGGGATATTCCATAAAGTGTCATACACTTTAAATTTAATCAAATTAAATTAAAGCATGCCTGTATTAAGCAAAGACAAGAATAAAAAATTAGATTTAAAGGGCTAATCATATAAGGGGTCAAAAATCAGACTCGCTCTAATACCATTTTGATGGGGTTTTATGGCGAAATACCGGTGACGTAGCGGAAACGCGGAAAATTAAAATTTTCCGATTCAAAATTTTTCTTGGATCAATTAAAAAAAATTTTAAAAAAATTACACAAGAAATCAAATTTCTTGATAATTACTGAATTGCCCCACAACTTTGCAAATTTATCATTTTAGTCCTAAAATTGTCAAATATAATTTTGGATGATTCTAAATCACTTCTAAAATGATTTTAAACATATCAAATACATCAAAATCAGATTTGCAACAAATCCCCAAATTTTAGTCTAATTGCCGAGAGCACCCCCCCAATTTTCGGTTATTTGCATTTTGGTCATTTTATATTCAAAACATACCAAGATCAAATCCAATCAATCCAAAAATTTATATGAATCATATACACTCCATAATACATCACATATTTGAAAAGCCCCAAATTTTAAGAACCCTAATTTTACAATTTCATCAAATTGACAAATTTCACCAAATCCATTAAATCCATTACTTTAATTCAAACTTTACAACACCAAACAAGTCTCACCATCATGAAACAACTCAAGAAAAATTTTAGGTCATCAATGAGTGGCTTAGCAACTTTAGAATGGCAACTTGATTTTCCAAAAATCAAAAGTAAAGCTTTGAAACCATTTCAAGCTTTCTTACATGCATCAATCTTTCATCAAAGTTCACAACCAAAATAAACACAAACTATAAGAAGAGAGAAAACACCAAAGCAACACAAATGATTCTAACCATGTTAGAAACAATTTTCATGTTGAAGACTTTGAAGAAAAACTTACAAAAACATGATTTTTCCAAGCATCATTATTTAGGCCTTCAAGCTATTCTCTCATCTTCTTTTATGTTTATTTGGTATCTAATGAACTTGTTAAAACCCTAAAATGAAATGAAACAATATATACTTCACCAAAATTAGCCCTAGGCCGAAATTGTGAAGAAAAAAAATAAAAATATCTAGATATTTTTACTTTGTTTCATTTAAAGGCTTTTATGCAACTTGTTAACCTTTTATCATTACAACTTTAATGATATTCATAAGTCAAAAAAAACAACTCAAAAATACAATAATTATATTTAATTAGGGTGTGGGCCGAAAATTCAAAAGAAAAAAGGAAATAGATATTTTTCATTATAAACAATTTAATCAAATATCTAAAGAAGTCAAAACCATTTTGACAACCTTTTCTTTAAGTATAAAGTCAACAATTTACACTTATAATCATTTCCCAACTTTATCATTTGGTGAGATATTTATATTTTAATTATATTAATCACTTAACAATTAAATAATTAAATAATTAATTAAATGCAAATTTCTCAATATATGTATTATATTTACTTTAAATATCTCAAATACATGTATTAATGATATATGTCAAATACCTTTATTTGATAATTTATTAATGTGTATTTAATAATATCATATATTAAATACAAATACACATTAATTAGGAAATAATGGTTCGGCCCGTTTGCATGCATCTTTTGTTTAACGTTTAAACGATTTATAAATAATCACCATTATTCATAATAGTCGCCCTAGTGCTCTACGAGTATATTTCATTAGTGAGACTCTCTAGATTCATGTATATCCGTCACAAAATCCAATTTCATGTCCATAATTTACCCACCCGTAAATTATGATGACCACAGATAAACTCGCTGAATCATACAGGTCGAGGTCATTGCATACGTATAATCCCTCCGTCACAGGTATCTGGATAATCCCAGAGATATAGATGTAAACGTCAAATCTCTATAAGTATTATCTCGTCGACGATTCTATTAGCAATCTATAAATAACATTCAGAACTCACTTCCAAAGTATACTATGGCCATAGATTTAACTGATTGCTAATCACATATGGACTACCTATGCTCTGTACACAAAACTGACGGATCCTATCTTGATACACACAGGATATCATGAGGATCGATCCTCACCCAACGAACAGGCGGAGGTCTGATCTAAATAGATCGGTGACGTGACTGCCATATAAGTGTGGAGGATGTCTCATACATCCACAGTGGTATCTCAAGTCGAAGGACCACTATGCTACTCAACCCGAGAATATTCTTATTGACATTGGTGTACCACCCATTAAGAATCTTCGGTGAGTCGTTCAGTGTTTATCCACTATAAACACCTACACGTCTATACGAGTCTCCCCATACTCATGGTTCATTGGGATAAACCATCGGACCAAGTCTCGATATACGACATGTACTGGTCTCAACGGATTTGACTAACCGACCAATGTTAGTAAATCTTGACCAAGAACTATATTTGATAATATATATTTAGCAGTGACACTTCCCAATGTCAATTACAAACTACCTTTGTAACTGTGTACTGCAATATATATTATCGGGCCTTTGTCTAATATATACATATCACTAAACCACATTTAATTTCAATCTAATTGTAATCAGATCGAATACGTATATAAAAACAAGAGGTGCAACCATAAATAAGTAATATTATGGAAAAAAAGAATTGATCGTATTCATGAATCAGACATAAATACGATGCGGATTGGCGCTCTGAACACCAACCCCAACAGTTGTCCCCACATATTTCACAACTCACCACTGTGCTCTGAAAGACTTGAACATACATTGCATTACTTCTCTCTGACATCTACTGATAGTTGTTGGCTTGGACAGTAGGCTTCAGAAAACTAGACCGTATATCACCAACATGGAGTGTAGTATAATCTCTTAAAGCTCTTGGTTCTCTTATCGCCCATTGATACTCCATTATTTGGAACACATGAAAAATAAAAATAAAAGATCTAAACATAATAAAAAATTAAAAATAAAAAGAAGTTCTAAATAAAATTACGATTGATTACTCTAATACTAATAAAAAGAAATAATTCCCCGAAAACAACGCCAAAAATTTGATCGTGATTTGTATAGCACGTATGCGCATGTATCGCACAAGTAGTATAAAAAATCTATCCCACGAGGAATTTTTTTAACTGTCTAATACTAAAGTTTTATCAACCCTAACCTTATTTAAACTAGTGTTTATGAAGATATATTTATTATCTAAGGAAAGTAAAGTGAAAGGAAATCAAATAATAAATATAAGAAAATATCAAGATAAGAAGAATTTAGGATTCCCTAAATTAATCTCATATATTTATAAGTGATTAATTATAATGAATTATTAACCTAGAACATGATGTTATCTATAAGTCTTTTTTGATGGTCAAATAGAAACCCTTAACTTAGTTAAATTACCTATAGTCCTATGATAATTAATCTAAGTCAAACTCATTAAGTTCAAATTCTAATTATGGATATGCATACCTTACCGGTATATTCATATTCTGCATAGAAATCTATTCAACAGAATGAGATCAGGCGTTATCAACTCGTAAGGCTAAACCAAATTTCTATTTTTCAAGTTCCTAGGGGTTGATCATATCTATCCTATTAATGATCAGACAACAAGATTCATTAAGCATAGAGAATGATAAATAATCCAAATAAAATATCAAAAATCAATGACAAAAAGATTTAATTAATAAAAGTTCATATTGGGTTCCCATTCAATCCTAGAATAAGATTTAGATCATGATGAAGAAGATAAACAAATTCATCATGGTAAACAACAAATAGTTAATAAAGAATGGATAAAGAAAAAAATCATGAATGCTGTCAATATTTAATCTTCAAGTTCTTCAAACTTATCTTCTTAATCCTTATTTGATCTTATTGTTCTTTACTATTCTTGAATGATTTTTGTGTTTAGAGAGTGTTTTGGCCTACAAAGAGGCTTATTTTCCTCCATAAACTTCTCTCAAGTAACCTTAAATTATCTCCTTTTATAAATATCATAAAAACTAAGTTTCTTATTCAATTTGGGAGTCTTCCCCATCAATGTCGCTCTCTGATTTCCATTGGCGCGACAATTAAAATCCATTGGCGCACCAACTCATTACTTGCATGTTTAAGATCGATTTTGACCATTATTGAATCTGATTCAGTCTTCGACATAAACTACAAAGTTATAGATAATTGAATTTTCTTTCCAACACAAGTTATATAACCTTATATGGAAATCGTATGAAGATATTATTGCCAAAATACTAAACACTGCAGAAATTAAGAAGTCACTAGTGTAAATCGGGAATTCCGGCCTTTTCTCGTTTTAACTCAATTCTTCATATAATGCATTCTAAATAATAAAATAATGAATATTAGTGCATTTAACACATTTAAGAATATATCTTATGAGGGAAATCAATTTTTAATACACTTGAAAATTGTATATTATAAGTAATAATCACGGTGCCATTATCCATGCATGCTTTGAAGTTCAAGAAAAATAAGAATAGAAACTGAAGTTCAACTTACTGCTTAAATAAACTGTAAATGGCATTGTCTTGCAGAAAGCATGAGCAATCATCCATTTAAGAGATCACCAACAATATTCTATGAATCTATGAATCTCGTATTCAAAGACAATGCAAAACAGGTGAATTTATGAAAGTTTGATTAAAATAATCAAAGCCTAGCACCTATATTTGAGCTTGAGACAAGAACTTCTTAAGGGCTTTGGAGAATCCATTAATTTCAAGTAACCAGCTATTCAGAGAAAAAGAAGATCAGGGGTGGACTTGAATTGCATTGAATTTTATACGAGATTAAACGAGTTTTTAAAATTGAGTCCCTTATCAATAAATGATAGAAAAAAATATATAAGTCAACACATTAAAAATTATAATTTCTCTGAATTGAAGAGTTTTAATTTTAGGTTAAATTTGGAGACCCCAACCAATCACACGTGTCAACTCCCTCATTGCCACCTCCAGAGAAGAGCCTTCTGCTCAGGTTTTAGAGCTGGGTTAGTGGCCTTGTTCATGTTTGGATATTTAGGTCCATTATTATTAATTTATTAGAAAGATAGCCGATATGTCCTATATAAAATCGCACGTTATTGAGTTAGTTTATACAATTACGAATAATAGGTTGCGAACATTGAATCCATTAGAATTTCTATTTGATTAGATTATTTAACGATCTTTATATGTGGACAAGTACTAACTCACTTGATTAAGATAACTTACTCCATAAAATATGTATTATATTCGATTTCTTTTGGTGGCATAAGAGCATCTTCAACAATGCTTTTTTATATGATTCCCTACATTTACCTGAAAATGATATCATTTTTAATTTAAGGAGTCATGTATGAGGATTTGCTCCTATAATACTTCTACATATCTCCTACAAACCTCATACATAATAAAAATACTTTACCATGTCTAGAGTGCAATGTCAATTGGTTAATTTTTATGATAATATTGGTTATTATGCATGACATCACTTCTTCCTCTTAAATTTAAGTGAATGAGGTCATCGGAAACTTAAGTATAATAATAGAATGAAGTGTTGTTAGAGATTAAAATTTTAACTCACTCTTTGAATTTAAAGTAGAATATGTATTTTCTGGTCACTTAGAGATGTTCTAAGTGAATAAAGAACTAATGTAGTAATTATTAGCTTACGAATCTTATTCTCACAATTTTCGAGCTTATTTTTATAAGTTTATATCCGACCCATAACTTATTGGGTTCGTACCGCAAGTGTACGGTGTCAAGTTTTAGTATAAATGAGTGAAAGAGTGTCGAACCCACGGGGATCACGTTAACTCACACTAAATACTACAATTGATAATCCTAACTTTATTTAGAAAATAAATAATAGAGATTTAATTAAATAAATAAAATAATTATATAGGATGAACTAATACGATAGAGATTTTAGAGTCTGATTTCACCTAACTATTCCCTATGTATTAGTCATGCCAATTAACTTGTTCAGTTGTATTGTTTATAAGTCAAGAATCCTAAGTATTCACTCCCTCAGCCGAGTAACAATGAAAATATTATTAACTACAGATTTCGATATCCCTATAAAAATCTAGTAATTAACAACTCATTACGTCTTGTGATTCTATGTTAACGACTTCAAAGGAACTATATATTCTCTCGAACTCTATAGAACTCCTAGGTCATATTCTCTAGATCTATTCAAAATCCCTCTCTCCCGAGTGATAGATTCTAAACATGCATAATCTTAATTTGTGGCCAACAAACAAGAAGCAATAAACTAAAAAGAATATAAATAAACTGAATAAAACTTCATAACAAAATTGATAACCAATACAAAGGTTCAAGCATTAGTTACATCATTCTCCAGAATTAAAGAGTTAGTTCATGACTAAAGATAAAAATAATAAGAACAAAGTCATGAATGTAATAGAAATCATTAGAGTTATAAGAAAGAAACAAGAAGATAAAATCCGAATTGAATCACTTCCTCTTCGGACGTCACCACATTCGTCTCCATTTATCGCTCTTCAATCCTCCTCCTTGGATCTCTCTAAAAATAAGTTTTTTCGAGTTTTGTGTTGTGTATTAGCCTCTCTTTAGTCTTGGATGAACTTATGTATTTATAATACAACCTTGGGGCCATTGTGCATCAAAAACCTTAAAATTAGTGTTTCTGGTCGCTGCGGGGAGCCACAGCGCCGAAAAGTTGGCGCTGCGGTGCTAAACTCTCTGTGTTTATGTATGGAACCCTAAAGGGGCGCTGCGGCGCCAATCATAAATTATGGCTGTTGGTTTTTGCATTCTTCGCTCTTCCCGCGTGCTTCTGATACGTCCGAATGGTCCCAAAACACGTATAAATACCCCAAGATCCATGTATTAATACTTCCTATAAATAAAACACAAAAGAACTACAAAATACATTAAATGATACAAAATCTAACAAAATAATAAGCTAAGAATGCAGAAATAAGTGGGTATCAACCACACTTATCAAACATCCCCAAACATAAGATTTTGCTAGTCCCAAGCAAAAAACAAAATAAATAAATAAACCATAAGTAATAAAATTAACTAGGCCACTTTCGTAGGGATCACGATTGCATTTAGTGTATGCAACATGCCTTTAAACCCCTAGGCGGCCCTATTGGACGAGTTATAATCTCGTGAGGGCTTACAACGACGATACCCACAAACGTCATTTACAAACACGCAATCATGCAAAAATATAAAACAAATAAAATAATCCCGATAGTTATACACAAACTTTTCCTCAAAGAATGTTTATCAATGAAATTAGAGAACCTTCAAAGTATGCAATTGCGACTCAAATACAAGTTCTTGAATAAACCATCTAAGCCAGACTCACAGTGTGTGTGTGTGTAAAAGTTCATTCACAGCTCGGCTCCTAAGTAAGCCAACTCAATGATTTCGTCTCAAAAATTTAGATCCAATGGGTCAAACCAACCTAGATATCTCAAATTTATTTTGCATTTTCCTTTCTTTGCTCCGTATGGTATGATTTTTCATTTTTTAACACAGCTAACCTTTAAGGTAGCATTTTTCCTCATGGTGGTCCTAACACTCGCCCATGGGTAGCTTCACACTTATCGGTTATAGGTGGTTTCTTTTTCTTATCATACCATACATCATAATATTAGTATATTGAGATAGATATCTAAGCAAACAATCATTCATTGGCAAATAATTTCTTCAACTAGTCACTTCGCCAACAACCTAAGTTTTTACTGCTAAAAACCTATTATTAAGTGCTTACGAGTCTAACTTCGATCATCTACTCAAGGCATCAGATAAAAATTAATTGGGACTTATCGTTTCTAAAATTTCATTTAAACAAACAAATTCATCATTAGACTTATGCTTTACTATCAAAGATAAAAATAATTTTTTTTTAAAAAATATAGCAGGAACTAGCACTATATGCACACACCCCCAAACTTAAAATTTTCATTGTCCAAAATGTAAGATAAATATAGAGAAACAAGAGTAAGGAACAACACTACTGTGTATGAAGTTGATCAAGCTCCTGCTGGTCAGAATTTGGTTGTGTGGGTTTTGTGTGTTTCATGCTACATGCATGCAAACTAATAAATAAACAATAGCACACAATAAAAATAAAAATTAAAAATAAAGAAAATACTAATAAAATAAATGCAAGAGTTGCCTCACCGCTAGCGCTAAGTTTAACGTCTTCAGCCAGACACAACCACCCAAATAGTCATCATGGCTTCTTCTTTTGTATCCACCGACTGTTGTGACATGAAAAGATAGCTTGGCAGGCTGTGGCAGTTTATCCAAATATCCATTACTACTGCTTGGTCATGGAAAAAGTAATCTACCCAATCTGTGTTTCTAAGGACTTCATTGTTGCCCCGATATTTTCCATGTGTGTCTCAATATTGTTCAGCCTTGACTCATTCTTCTCAAACCATGCTGAAATATTAGCAACAAACGTGCTCATGAAATCTTCCAAGGAAGATTTCTGCTCAGCTCTTTGATAGTCAAAGCCCGATGAAGGTTGCAAGGCATTCTCTGTATTAGCATATGACATGTTTGGATGATAGGAGTTAGGTACATGGTTGCCTCTATAGCTGTTGAAGTTTCGATTGTTCACATACTAGACTTGCTCAAAGTTCGGGTCTCCTTCCAATAACAGCATATTTGTAGCCGCCGCTGATTCAATAGATGCTTGTGCTCGTGGATTTATGAGGGCTGCTACTTGAGTAGATAGGGTGAAAATCTGAGCTGTTAGTGCCACAAGAGGGTTCACTTTATATATTCCAGCCACTTTGGTCACCGTAGCGCGTTCACTTGGCCAATGAAAATGGTTAATAGCCATTTATTCTAACAGATTGTAGGCGTCCTCAGCTGATTTCTTGAATAGAGCTCCCCCGGTTGCTGCATCAACCATAGTCATATTCGAACTATTCAGTCCATTATAGAACAATTGAATCTGGACCCAGTCTGTATAATTGTGTTGTGGGCATCTTCGTAGTAGATTCTTAAAGCGCTCACATGCTTCATACAAAGTCTCAGTCTCTAGCTGCTTAAATATACTGATTTATGCCCTCAGTTGAGCTGATTTAGCTATTGGAAAGTGTTGGGGTTTTGGGCGAAGGGGCGCAGCGGAAGCGCGGTTCGGGTGAAATCATAATTTAAAACTTTTTCAAATTTTCGAATAAATTATTCAATATCTAATATGAATAATTTATTCATATTTCACCTGAACCTATTTATTCAATACCAAATATTGACATAAATAAGGTTGAAACTTCGCGAAACTTTTACGAAAACTGTTTTTCCGCAAAATGACGCAAAATATGTTTTCGACTGAACCGACCACCCGACACTTATGGGGACTGCCCAGGTCAGTCCCAATAGTGTCCGGGCAGTTCATGGGCTGCTTGAACAGTGACATATTCACTGTTTGGACAGCCGTCTCCCGGTTGGCTCAAAAGTCACCCGATAATACCGTTTTTGGCCATTTTAACTTATTTCAACTCCGAAACACTTTCCGGAAATTGTTCCAACTGCCAAAACACATCCATTACATTCAAAACACATCAAATGCATCACATAATTTCCAGTTTTTCAGAATCTGATCCAGAAACCAAAAATTCCAATTTTCATGCTTTAAATCCAAAATTTTCAAGATTAATCTAATTAATCAAGACACCAACCAAAGTCACCACATATGAACAACCCAAGAATAATTCTAGGTGCCAAAAGAGTGGTCATAACACTCTAGAATAGCAACTCATCATCTAATGATCAAATTGGAAACTAATTACAATAATAGCATCCAAAATCACTTCACACATGCACTATACTTCCATCTCCATCCACCACAACCAAAAGCCCCAAATTTTATAAAAAAGAAGAAACCCTAGATCTCAATAGATCTTCAAGAAATATGAAATAAAATTTCTAAGCTTAGGGAGTAGAGGAATTACCTTTAATAATTTATTTTCCTAAGCTTTTTCTTTGATTTTCTTCTTTGTTTTGACTTGATTCATTAAACAAGCTTGAAACTCATTTATCTCTTTGGTCTCTCGGCAATGGTGGAAAAGTGATGAAGGAAAATAAATTTTCCCTTTTTTTATTTGATGTTGCCGACTTTTAGGGGTTAATAATGTCTTTTACCAATTTTAATCTAATAAAATTCAAACAAACTTTATATTGACCCATCAAAATTGAACATATAAAGTTTAATAAAAAACATGCCATGTGTTCCAATTATATATCACCATTTATCATACTAATTATGACAAATGGATAAGACATTTAATTTTTTTAATTATTTAATTAATTAACAATTAAATAACTAAATAATTAAATAACATTCATATATGTATTTTTATTTACATTAAATAATAAATACATATATTTATGGCATTTTTCAAAATCTCATTTGATGAATAATTAATGTGTATCTAATCGTATTATGTATCAAATACAAATACACAATAATTATTATCGGACAAAATCCCCTAATTGCATGTGTTATCGTTTACCCGATTAAACGATCCAAATTAACTTATTTAATTCGGTGAAGTATTATGAATAATTTTTATTATTCATATCGCGTTGTCCAAGTTCTCAACGAGTACACTTCATATTGTGGGACTCTCTAAGTTTAGGTTTATCCGTCACGAAATCCAATTTCGTGTCCATAATCCACCCACTCATGGATTATGACGACCACGGATAATCTCGCTAAAATATGCAAGCCAAGGTCATTGCATACGTATAATCCCTCTGTCACAGGCTATCCGTATTATACCTGGGATATAGATGAAAACGTCAAATTCGTTCGGTATAATACAGTCGACTTTCAATTTATGATCTCTAAATAACACTCGAAACTGATTTCCGAAGTTATACCACAGTCATGGATTTACTGGATCGTAAACAGGTGCTGGATGCATATGCCCTGTACACAGGACTGACAGATCCTATCTTAATACGCACTGGATATCATGAGCATCAGTCCACACCCAACGAATAGACGGAGGTCTGATCTAAAAAGATCGGTGACGTGACTGCCATAAAAGTGTGGAGGATAACTCATAAATCCCACTGTGGTATCTCAAGTTAAAGGACCACAATGCTTGCTCAACTCGTGAAGATTCCTATTGAAGTTGGAGTACCATCTATTAGGAAATCTTCAGTGAGTCGTTCAGTGTCTTATCAAATAAACACCTACATGTCTATGTGAGTCTCCTGAGACTCATGGTTCACTAGGATAAACTATCGGACTAAGTCACGATATACGACATGTACTGGTCTCAGTGGATTTTACTAACAGACCCGTGTTAGTAAATCTTGACCATGAACTTTATTTAAGGATATACATCTTATAGTGCGCTTCCCAATGTCAATTACAATTACGTTGTAACTGTGCACTACATTGTAAATCTTAGGGTTTTTATCAAATATACACGTATCACTAAACCAGATTTAATTTCGATCTAATCATAATTAGATCGAATAAGTGTATAAAGGACAATGGTGCTACCACTTAAATTAGTAATATTATGGAAAATAGAATTGTTCGTATTTATGAATCGGACATAAATACGATCTGAATTGGCACTCCGAACACCAACCCTAACAGAAAGAACCTCTCAAGAAATTTCGTGACCATATCTTGCCATGTCATGATACTCCTTGTCTGTATTGATTGAAGTCAATCCCACGCTTTATCCCGTAAAGGGAATGAGAATAAGCGTAGCCTGATAGCTTCTTTACTCACGACATTCATCTTTATGGTATCTGCGATCTTTAGGAACATCCTTAAGTGCATGTTGGGATCCTCTATAGCTGAACCCTCAAACTGATTCCTTTGTACCATGTTGATCAATGCAGGTTTTGATTGGTTGATGGGCAATGCCAGAATAGGTATCATCAATGAACGGCTTGAAGTGATCTCTGATTGCCACATAGCGTGGGTTGCTCTCTATGTTTTCAGCCGCCATTGCTTCTTTTTCAGTTTTTCTTTCTTTCCTTAGACTCCTCGTTGTTCTTTTTATTTCAGGATCAAACAGGAGCGAGTCGAGACTTATGGATCTTCGCATTCACTGAAGCACCGAAAGAAAAAGAAAAAATCATTAAACAAAATAAAAACAACACAAACAAAAAAATTAAAAATAAAATAAAATAAAAATAAAAATCTAAATTAAAACTAAGATTACTTGGTAATAGTATTAATGTGAATTAAACAAACAATCTCTGGCAAAAGCGCCAAAAACTTGTTGCAATATTTTATATCATACCGCAAGTGTACGGTGTCAAGTTTTAGTATAAATGAGTGAAATAGTGTCGAACCCACATGGATTGCGTTAACTCGCACTAAATACTACAATTGATAATCCTAACTGTAGACAACAGAACCTGGGCGACGCTGTTCCTAGGCTCGCGGTCTAGTTGGGAAGTACTAAATAACATGGAGTCGCCACCCGGTGTGAACCGGGACAAAGATTTAAGGCCGCACTCACCCCTCGCAAGAGAAGACCTCAAACTGTTGGGTTCGGAATGGTCCCTTACTTATGTCACTTGTAATGAAAGGATTTATGTAATAATTTAATCAAGCTTAAGTAACACTTATTTCCAAGAGTATCATGCTTCTAAATTCTCATATGCAAAATTAAACTTATGCACACATTTCACATATATCTCACATTTTAAATTGCATGCTTAACATATATCAAAATAGCAACGAACATACAACTTCATTTGCATATTACATTCAGGAAAACACAAGCACACATATTAACCATACAAGCACACATATGGGCACTTTTCCAAGTGGTACGTGGAATTGTATCCCAAGTACAGACCACACTACCGTCCATTCGGAATCAGCTACGGAATTTACGTCTGGGTTTCCATCCTATATACCACAAGAGATAATACTCAAATGTTATCATGACATAAGCATATGAATTTTAATACATTAACATATTTGTATTCATACATGTGGGGATAGCTACTAGGAAAACTATGCATGAAATCTAATGAAGAGGACTCAGTTCAGTGGGTGCGCGTTCGTGTAGCGTTCGTAAACGCGTTCGAACGGTAAACAGAAGGTTCGCATTCGTATGGCGTTTGATAACGCGTTCGAACAGAAATGAAACGGAATGCTCTCCTTCGTATGGCGTTTGTTAACGCGTTCGAACGGAAATGAAACAGAATACTCACGTTCGTGTGGCGTTTGTGAACGCGTTCGAACGGAAATGAAACAGAATGCTCACGTTCGTATGGCGTTCGTGAACGCGTTAGAACATAAATAAGACCTGATGCATGACAAGGTAAAATACATGTGCGCTCGACTGAATCATGCATACAAAGAATTAAAAGCAATAATATTAAACATAGTATGCCCGATTGAACGTATCTTGTATCCAACTGAACACACATCAACCGGCGCGGCAAAGCATCGTGGTAAAGGGCTTTAGCCCCTCCCCATAGGGGATCTCACATCGCACTTACTAAGCCCATGCGCTCGGTTGAATCATGCATACGAAAATAAAGACAATCATATCAAACTAAGTATGTTCGATTGAACGTATCTCGCATTCAACCAAACACACATCAATCGGTGCGGCAGAGCATCGTGGTGAAGGATTTTGACCCCTCCGATTAGGGGACCTTTCATCGCACTTACTAAGCCCATGCACTCGATCGTATCATACAGGAATAAGCAACATACGGAATTTAAATGACGAGAAATAAATAAACCAAAGCAACACAAAACAAGAGAATGTGTCGTTTACTCAAGTGGTACGTGGAGTTGTGTCCCAAGTACAGACCGCACTACCGTCCATTCGGATTCGGCTACGGAATTTACGTCTGGGTTTCCATCCTATATACCACAAGAGACAACACTCTTCCATTCATCCAATACCCACAACACACATCATACACACAACAAATGCCGCAAGTACTGAAAATATAATCGAAATAAATGACCAGAAATTAAATAAGAATAAGTGTGAAAGATACCCTCAGGTCTAACCTTTTAAGCTGTCTCTCGGACTCGCGTTTCACGAAAATCGGAAGGGGGTAAAGCTCCGCAACTTTTCTGGTTCACTGGTTTGCCTCTTCCTTCGCTGTTCGGCCG
>SKCR01032743.1:0-105977 GCA_019454045.1 Zanthoxylum bungeanum | reverse complement strand
TTTTATTTCAATTATCTGTATGCTATTATGCTTCACGCTCTTTTCTTTTATGGGCTTCTTCTACTTTTTCAATTCAACTGTTTCCAGTATAGGATTTGAGCTCTCTTTGTTCAATTAATGAGCAATTGAGCTGCTATGTTGTTATTTATTGTTGGGCTTGAAGAGCTGAGCATAGACTGAATCTGGACATTCTCAACCTGTGCCAGTCACTAATTTGCAAACTTATGCATGTTAGTGAGTACAAATATGTATTGGGATTTACTAAACTGTTGCTGTCAAGTTTTTTATTTTCATTTGGTTGTCGTGGAGCACCTGGTTTTCTGAAAATTTAAGAAGAGAACTTTTGAGAGAGGATCCTTGCTGTATTGTGTGGTATGTTTATTCTGGTTTTGGTGTTGATACTTGAACCCAAGGTTACTGGAAGAATGAAATATATAACACAACCAGGTAGTATGATTTTCATGATTATCTTTAAGTTGAGGAGGATCTGTCATCTTGCTGGCGAGGTATATTCTTTTGAGCTAGTGAGACATGAGAAGTTGCCATATGGGTCAGAGGCATGGGCAAACAAGACCTGGTCTTTCTATGTTTTGTTCTAATGCATTATAGCACGATGATGGAGCTATGAGAATGATAAGTAGAGAGGTTGGTAGAGAGGTTGGGTGTATTAGGTGTAACTAATATATTGGGTCAAATTATCCAGATGCAATTGCCTGAATGCCTGCATCTTCATGTGAATACTTCTATATTTTGCCCCTCGTTTTATAGCCCTTTGTTTTGTTTACTGGTCAAGGTCAGTGAATATATTTTGATAAACCTTGTTGATTTGCAGTAATTTGATTAGCTTTTATCACTTCATGCTGTCCATTCAAGTTTCAAAAATGGATGATCAGGTTCTAGTTTTTTTTTTTTAACTTTTTGTTCTTTTGAAACAAACAACAAAGGTCAAACCGTTAAAGATCTTACTAGTAATGGCTGGATTGATGTATGAAACTTGTTTGTTCTTGTGAAACATCAAATATGCCTACATGGCCCTTTTGTTTTCATGAACAACTACAATGCATAGCATGTGTTTTCTTCTTTGTATTGACATTGTCCCTGCAAATTAGCAGCCATGCCTGTAGAGGATGAAAATATGGAAGGTTCTGTGTCCTCTCTTATTACGGAATCTTTGGAGTCTAACCAGAATGGAGATTTGCTTTCCTCTGAAGATTTAGCCTGGATTGATTCTTGCCTTGTAAAAGATCCTGAAGTTCCAGATGGTAACTGGAATGCTCTGAGAGATGCCTTACTAGAAATCGTCAATCTCCACCCTGAAGCAGTTTCCAATTCTTCGTCCGGAAGTGATGGAACATCAGTAGGAACTGACATTGAGATGCACCACGAAGAGGCAGAAACTGCACATTTGCAAATAAATGATCATGATGTTGTTCCAACCAGGGTAGAATCAGAAACAAATGATAGTCGTCCAATCAACAAGAAGACTGGCATTCCAATTTCAAAACTTTTTGAGGGTGTTGATACTATAGGATCTTTTGTGGGAAATCCTTTTCTGCCAAGTTACCAGGAAGAAGAGAGAGTGAGTGAAGCCGTTGATTTGAATTTCTTATCAACTGAGATTGAGCCCCTGTCCGAGAATATCTTCAAGATCTGGGATTTGGGTGTTCCCTATGAGGAAGATGAGCTCATTTCACAATTGAACAAGGCCCTTGCAGAGAGTTCCTCTGGTTTGGAACCATCAGCCTCAGCGGCGGGGAAAGATATGAAAGATGAGTCACTCAGTAACTTGATTGCTGGCATAGCTGATCTCTCATTGGATCAAAGTTCTTCCTAATTATGTATTTATAATGCAATTTTTGAATTGGTTCTGCTCGAAACATGTAGTTTTAGTGGTTTGTAAACGTTATTGGGACACTTGAATGTTTCATCTGAACCGAAAGAGGGAGATCTGTTTTGTATAGCAATTGTGATGGAACCATAGGATTCTAAAACAGCATCGAAACTCGACTGATCGAATCCTGCATCTTTCTTAACCCTAAAGATGTTTTTTCAACTAAGGATAGCAATGAGAACGAAAAAATCTACGCGAAACACAATTTATTTTTTGAATTCAAATGAAAAATCATCTCGAATCACGGAATGAATGGTTTGGGATTCAGAATCTTGATTGGTATTCGTGAATTTATGTTAAAATTTAATATTCGGAATGAGAAGTCCTCATGAATTCTGATTGAAATTTTTAGGAAGATTTTTTTGTCATGATTCTTGTACTGAATAATATAAAATCCTAAATTATCTTTGAGATTCAGGATTTTTTGTCAACCCTATATTTTACCATGGACTATAACGTGTTTACATCTTCAAAGTATACAAGCCTGTACATTGATATTGCAAGTCTTCAGCTGAACAAAAAACCAAGCATCGAAGGCAACAACATTGTGAATTATTGATAAGCGAATACAGAGGAATCTAAACCACACATCAGTCCAGGTTGATTGATGAGTGATTTTGATATGGACTCACTTGATAATTTGTCTAGGTGGAATGGAAAATCTTCAGCCATCACATGGAACAACTGCTGTGTCAAATTTTCTACCGTTAATAAGCTCATCAAGTCCTCTGATTAAACCAGAAGACATTTATCAAAATGATGCCAGAAACCAAGAAGAGAAGTTATATTACATTTGAGCCTCATACTTGCTTTCCAGAGGAATCTCCCAACAAAGCTGTTGATTAGGACTGGACTGGACACATTTGTCTATTTCTACTAACACAAAATATATATAAAAAAATTATCATGGTTTTTTCAAACCAAAATTGCCCAAAATTTTAATTTTTTACAAGGTGGGTATGAAACCATCCATTTCAACCACGCATGCATGATGACAAATAAGCAAAAAATTATCACCCAAATGGAAAACTCTCATTGGTTGATTCATGGCAGCCTCAAATGAGACATCCTATGATGCACTGAACAAGTATAAATACAGTGAAGTTATCTGCGTGTGTGGTAAAGAGCAGCAGAAGAAGATAGTGAGATAAGATTATACAAGTAGTAAAAGCTGCAAAGGCCTCTCAAGCACACAGAACAAGAAACAAAAATGGCCTCAGCCTCGGCATCTTTGCTCAAGTCATCCCCTGTTCTTGACAAGTCTGAGTGGGTTAAGGGCCAGGCCATCCGCCAATCTGCTGTCTCCGTCCGCAGCCTTCCCAATGGACCCTCTTCCTCACCATCCGTGCTGGTTCCTATGCCGATGAGCTTGTCAAGACCGCGGTATATTTGATGTTTTACTCTTCATTTTTAATCAAGTTGTTTGTGCTATTTGATTGATATACTTAGATGAGTAAAAATGTTTAAACTACTCCTAAGGTTGTTGGAGAGTTATTGCAAATAAAAAAGTAGCTTGCCAAAGGATTTCTTGAAATATAGTCAAAGTTGTTAGTGACGCTAAAAGCTGTAAAAACAACTTGCATGCTAGCTACGAACTCTTTGTACAAACTTATATGATTATGGCCATACGATTTGTGTTTTTGTTCAATCATATATGAAAGGAAAGAGAGGGGGAAAAAAGCAAAACTCAAATTTTGAGATAACATTAATCTTTTTCCCTATCTTGAGTGTTGAGAAAATTATAGCTTGTGATAGGATGTAAAATAGTTTGCAATTGCATAGCAAATTGTTATTCTTGGACATCATTTAGTTGTCTAGTTCCAGCTATTTGAAATACTAACCATGTGCATTTTGTTGTGGGGGGGTATAGAAAACAATTGCATCACCAGGGCGTGGAATTTTGGCCATGGATGAGTCAAATGCAACCTGTGGGAAGCGTCTTGCCTCAATCGGGCTAGAGAACACTGAGGCTAACCGCCAGGCATACCGTACCCTCCTTGTCACAGCCCCTGGTCTTGGCCAGTATATCTCTGGTGCCATCCTTTTTGAGGAGACTCTCTACCAATCCACCACTGATGGCAAGAAGATGGTTGATGTGCTTGTTGAGCAAAACATTGTCCCTGGTATCAAAGTCGACAAGGTAATTAAGCCAATAAGCTTAGATACTGTACTTAAAAATTCATTCATTCATTCTTCTGACAAGAACGATATTCTAACTTGTGTTTTGGACAATGAATATTACAGGGTTTGGTACCCTTGCTGGTTCAAACGATGAGTCATGGTGCCAAGGCCTTGATGGCCTTGCTTCTCGCACAGCTGCTTACTACCAACAGGGAGCTCGTTTTGCCAAATGGTATAATAGTGTGTGTGTGTATATATATATACACACTTACTATAATCTCAGTAAAATTAACTATGTCTTCAATTGTTTTCAAATAAACATGTTAACATTGATTGATTAGGCGTACTGTTGTGAGCATTCCCAACGGCCCATCTGCCTTGGCAGTCAAGGAAGCAGCCTGGGGTCTCGCCCGTTATGCTGCCATTGCACAGGTAAGATAGCTCAACCACAAAACTTGTTCACTCAACTATCGTTGTTGTGTTATGATCATTGAGAAATTTCTGTTATTTGGGATCTTGTAGGACAACGGATTGGTCCCAATAGTGGAGCCAGAAATCTTGCTTGACGGTGAACATGGCATTGACAGGACTTTTGAAGTAGCTCAGAAGGTCTGGGCCGAAGTTTTCTTCTACCTTGCTGAGAACAATGTGATGTTTGAGGGCATTCTCCTCAAGCCTAGCATGGTTACTCCCGGTGCTGAATGCAAGGAGAAGGCCACACCACAACAGGTTGCTGACTACACCCTCAAGCTCCTCCACAGGAGAATCCCCCCAGCTGTCCCTGGAATCATGGCAAGTTTCATTAACCAAAAACAAAAACCTTCAGTTTCCCATTTCTATTCCAAATGTTTTTTTTTTTTTTTTGCGAAATCATGGACTAATTAGCATTGAAATTTATCATATTTTGCAGTTCTTGTCTGGTGGGCAATCTGAGGTTGAGGCAACCCTCAACTTGAATGCCATGAACCAAGGTCCCAACCCATGGCATGTGTCATTCTCTTATGCCAGAGCTCTCCAAAACACCTGCCTGAAGACATGGGGCGGCAGGCCAGAGAGTGTCAAGGAGGCTCAGGAGGCTCTGCTGATCCGTGCCAAGGCCAACTCACTTGCTCAGCTTGGCAAGTACACCGGCGAGGGAGAATCAGATGAGGCCAAGCAAGGAATGTTCGTCAAGGGCTATGTCTACTAAATTGTTTGCACCAAAGCTATAGACAAATTAAATGAGAAAGGGTGAAGAAATTTTATATCACTTATTATCTCTTGTGTGTTAATGCTTTATAGCCCTGCTTTGGAGACTATTTTTGTTCATGATTACATCTACTTTTAGCAACTTAATAAACTTCTTGCTAATGGGATGAGTTAGTGTGTCCTTTTGATCAAATTAACTTCTCCCTACGTTTAAGTGCATCATAACTTATATTGCTTTAATTTATAGTTTAAATTAAAACCCGATTATCTTTTAATTATATTATTTAACCCATAACCTAAAACATCAACTTATTTTTATTTACAATTGAAAAGACAAAAGGTTCGGTGAATAATTTCATCAACGCAATCTTTATTTATCCTTTTTTTTTTGGACAATAAATAAAGATGGGTTAATATTTTTAATTAGTTAAAGAATCGGTTGAAAATAGTCACTAAACAAATTAGATGTTTCTAGCCAACTAAAAAACAGAACAAAATCACTTCCATGCCACCAAATTATTGCCTTTGATTAGTGCAAGAGTTAAAAAAAAAAAAGAGGAAGTTTAATTCTTTTGTAGAGAAATGCTTTATGAAGGAATTGGACCAACAATTGTAACATAAAACTGTTTTTTTTTTCACGTTCAATGTACTAACATAAATCATTTTACATTGTTTAATATGTTACACGATTAATACACTAACAATTAGTGTATTTTTGTTTTATTACATGTATGAGATTTATTTATTAAACCTCAATTTTTAAGATTGTGTGTAAACATGGTAAAATGCGAAAATCACATTTGATGATAATTGTGTGCCTATACCTGTTGTAGGATCAATTGTTGTAAATTATTTTGGGTTTTATACCCATATATGATTATAATTATGTATTATGTGATATTAATAGTTTTATTACCATGATCCATATATGATTATATTAATAGTGTTGTTATCAATATCTATATCTGATTGAGAATATCGATGACAAAAATATTCGGATTCAATCTAAATATATAAATATTTGGAACATTCGGATCTAGAAAAATCTATTATTACCCATAGGATTCTTTATTTAATTTCCTCTTTCAATTTTACCCCTTGGTTCGTCTCTGTTGAAATTTTGGATATGGGTTTAGTTTAATTGTACAAAATTGCTTTCTTTATTTATAATTTTCTCGTTGACGAGCACGAATTATGTATTTTTTTATAAGAATCCGAGATAATGAGTAGTTTTATCTATTTCGTTTAAATCTAAGTTGGGTGGTTTGTCGACGGAATCTCCAACATTTTAAAAAAAAAAAAAAAATCCGAAATCAGGGTTAATTTCAGTTTACCCAAGAAGAAAATATTTATTAGTTCATCATTTTGTTCTCTATCGCCGCTAAAAAAAAATCCTAAATTTCATTTTTCAGATCTGCTGCTACAACAGCTTTTTGCGGTGGCGGCACCCCTTTCCACAGTTCCTTTTGTCTTTTCTCCCTTATCTTCTTCTCTACTAGCCCCCTCTCCACAGCTCTTTGGGATTTTTCTCTTGCAGAAGCACAAGAGTAGGGGTTTCGGAGGGATAGTGGCCGGGAGAGTGGCGGCAGCGAGACTGGTGGCGGCGACGGCGGCAGCTTCATTTTTGGACCCTTCATTTCACAGTTTGCCTCTAGCACCATTGTTGATGGCGATGGTCATCAGCTAGAGAATACGGCAGTTTATACTGCAACTGGTGCAATAACTAAAGCGTGTCTGTGGGGTTCTTATTTGTTTGTATTTGTACTTTTTTGATTTTAAGGATCCTTAAAAGGTTTGGTACGGACTAAGTGTATAAATCTAAAGTGAAGATTGAAATTTTTTTAGAGCTCTTGGAGATTTTTACATAGATTTATTAGTCATTGTATATTAGATTGGTTGTATGTTGTTGTAAATTATTGTTATAATATATGTATTATGTTGTTTCATCTCTAATTAGGAATATATGGTCACTAACGTTGCACTGATGCTGAGGTATGGAGATTAGGCAGGACCCGTAAAATCCTCATGTTCCTAAGTAGTTTTGCGTGTGAATATATATTTTTGTTAGTTACAGGAAACACATAATACATATGTTACGTTATGTTGTTAGTGTTGTCAAGTATGTGTCACTAAACGAAATTAACAGACATCAAACAAATAAATTATCCACTGTCATGTCAATATTGAACACAAACCACAAAACTTAGTAAAAACCTGAAAAACTTGAAGATGATAATCAACTTGTTCCAAGTCGAGTTGCCTATATCCTTAAGAACTTATTAGTCCCGCCTCGGTGCTATACGGATGGTTTTGTGGCTAACATTCTCTCGGGATTACTTGGATTCTTTTTGAGAGAGGGGCACCTCTTCACAAGATCTTGAATAAGGAAGAATGGTGGATACTCTCTCGACTCTGAAAAATGACTTTCTTAGACAATGAAAACTTATGATTTTCTGGATGGATTTTAGAATCAACATAAGGCTCCTTTATATAGACATGGAAGGGTGCTTTTGAGAACATCCTTTAGTTTGGGGTTGTAGGACACATAAATCGGCGACGCTGTTCCAGGCTTGCGGCCTAGTCGGAAGTACGGAATAGCGTACGAGAGACTAAACCGGAGAATAATGGAGTCGCCACCCAGCGTAAACTGGGAAATGATTTAAGGCCGCACTCACCCCTCTCAAGGGAAGACCTCAAACCGTTGGGTTCGAAATGGTCCCTTACTTATGCCACTTGTAATGAAAGGATTTGTGCAATAATCTAACCAAGTCTACGCAACCTACATATGCGAGAATAACCTACATCTAAGTTTGTATACAACCTATATCTAAGTTTGCACACGACCTATATCTAAGTTTGCATGCATGAAAGTAAGTCGGAACAACGGCAAACACACAATTGCATGAACATATTAAATCAATACATGCAGAAACATAAACAAATAACAATTATAAAAACATAAAGATTAAAGAGAGATAATCAAATTCCTAACATAAAGAAAATAATTAAATCATGCATGAAAATAACATACTAATCCTAATGAACAACAGATAAACGCAAGATAAATATGAGATTGGATGAAACGAAATATGTGTTGGGTTTTCTAGGTCAAACCAAGATCAATTAAGCATATGAAATGTGTGAATAAACAAAGTAAGATAGCGGAAATTACTCACTTTGATCGGCTAAGTGGATGTAAGAGATAAGAAAATTCCAAGCCTTTGTGTTGTGCTCCAAGCTGTCCTTTGATATATGTTGAGCTTCCAATTTTAGAATCTTGAATTCCAAAGTCATGGGAAAGGTTTCCCTATCACCTTTGTATAACTCATTGGATGTGCTAGCACCTTTGATTTTGAAGCAAAATCAAGAAGCAAATGAGCCCTAGGCTCACGACATTAAGAAAGAAAATGAAGGCCAATTTTCGACCAAGGAGAGGAAATGAGAGAGAGTTGTGTGTTTTGATTTCAAAAATCAATTTATATAATTTACCAAATCATATTTGGTATATGTCATTCACAAGTCAAGCTTGTGTGTAAAATAAGTTTCCAATAACCCAACCACTTCCATCAACCAAAAGTTGATGAGATGGACTAGGTGATGTGACTTGTGTGGGCCCCACTTAAATTCAAAATCCGAGTGGGCCCGCAAACACGTTCTGGGCTTGGGTTCGTTAATTCCGAATTAACGAATTTTCGTTGCGACATAATTAAATCAAATTTAATTAAATAATTATCCTAGCAAAATTACTATTCACATCACTCGGGAATTAATTCTAAATTAATTCGTTCGCCTTAATTCGTTCTCCTGAATTAAAATCCAATTTCATAATATATCGAATATATTATTTTATCGATTAATTCCAAATTAATCGTTCTCTCTCTTCTAATTGAATTTTATCCCAGATAAAATTCTCCATAATTAATCCTAGATTAATTTTATCTCTCTTATAATTAATCCTAGATTAATTATGTTCAAGTCATACGTCATCGGTGAATCTTCGGGAAGCGACCCATGAGATCCCTGGATATGTTGGCAATAAATTCGGTCATCAGAATATCCGAATACGTGCGTATCTAGTACCACGTTCTTACTGATTTACAAGACATGGTTGGCTTCTAGCAAAGCGCCGTGCCTGCTGTACGCATTGCATTTTTGCATGTGAAACCCGATGATGAGTCTCAGTTGGAGGCACTACCTTTTAAGTCGCGAAAGCCGCGGGAAACGGACGTCGGAAGGGAGGAGTCAAGAATTGACTCATATTCGGATTAAGTTCGTTGGTTTAGCTTCGGGTTACTTGTTGGTTGTCCTTTTTAAAAAATTATTCTCGGCCCAAAACACTCACAATCACCTAATCTCGGCCCAAAAATCCCCACAAACCCCTTGACCTTGACCTAAAACCCCTGCAAGCCCACACACCTAGCCCACATAAACTAAACCCACCAACCAAAGGCCCACACGCCCATTCACCCTAATGCACACCCAAATTAAATCAAATATTAAGTTAAATATTAATTATTAATGTAATTAAATTAAATAATAATTAAATCATTTACCAAATTAAATAAAACATAAAATAAAATCATGCCTAATTTAAACAAATCAAATATGTTATATACCTAAATAAAAAGATGATATACCTAATTAAAATCAATCATAACAAATTAAAAATATTGACTTCCTAATCTAACAAATTAAATGCCTAATCCTAACCAATCAAATATATTGTATTCCTAATCTAGCCAAGACATGTCCCCCAATCAAATCCATTGCTTTCCTTACCTAGCACTAAATCATATCCTAATTGAATGCACCAAATCCCTTCCTTGTGAGACAAGGTGAAGCCCTAACCCTTCTTTATATAAACAACCCCTAACCAAAGCCATCCCCTCTCCTTCACACAATATTATTCACGCCCAAGCCCTAGAAACACATACTATTCACGCCAATCACAAGAGTAAGTAACAAAAAAATATTCTTTTCATCTCCTCCACTCCATAGCCGAACACATCACCCTCCTCAACCCCTCCATAGCTGAAAATAACAAGCCTTTATACCCTCCTAAAGCCACCGAAACCAGCCCTATACAGCAGCCCTTCATCACCGAAAATTACAACAAAAAACGCACTGCAGTGAACACAAAAAAACTGCACTGTTTTACACGCCCAAACAGTAGTAAAATCACCCTAAAACAACCCCTAAAACACTAAAAAATTGCATAAAAAAACTGCACTTTTAATCCTTAAGATATCACAAAAAACTGCACTTAAAGCCTTTAAAAAACACTCAAAACAGTCCACCTAAACGCCAAAACAGTGACCTGAAACAGTGAGCAGCCCAAAACAGCAGCAAAACGGAGGCCAAACAGCAAGCAAAACAGTAAAACAACGAGTTGAGACGCTAAACCAGTGAACCGAAAACGCAAGTCCGAAAGTCGGCAAAAAATGTTAGACCTGAGGGTATTTTCCACATTCGTTTTCTGTTTTATTTTTATTATTTATTGAATTGTATTTGCATGATTATTATTGCATGATGCATGTTGTGGCCCTTGAATAAAATGAAAAATGTGTCGCCTCTTGTGGTATATAGGATGGAAACCCAGACGTAAATTTCATAGCCGATTCCGAATGGACGGTAGTATGATCTGTACTCGGGATACAACTCCACGTACCACTTGAGTAAACGGCGCATATTTTGTTTTATGCTGTCTTGATTCGTTTATTATTTCGCCATTTAAATTTCTGCATGTTATTTATTTACGTAATGATGAGAAAAGCGCATGGGCTTAGTAAGTGCGACGAAAGGTCCTCTAATTGAAGAGGTTAAAATCCTTTACCACGATGCTTCGCCGCGCCGGACGATGTATATTCGATTGGATGTGAGATATGTTCAATCGGGTATATAAAATCCGATATCTTTGTATTTACTTTTGTTTATATATATGCATTGTGTTAATTGCGCATGGGCTTAGTAAGTGCGATGAAAGGTCCTCTAATTGAAGAGGTTAAAATCCTTTACCACGATGCTTCGCCGCGCCGGATATCTTTGTATTTACTTTTGTTTCATATATATGCATTGCATTAATTGCGCATGGGCTTAGTAAGTGCGATGAAAGGTCCTCTAATTGAAGAGGTTAAAATCCTTTACCACGATGCTTCGCCGCGCCGGATATCTTTGCATTCACTTTTGTTTTATATATATGCATTGCATTAATTGCGCATGGGCTTAGTAAGTGCGATGAAAGGTCCTCTAATGAAGAAGGGTAAAATCCTTACCACGATGCTTCGCCACGCCGGATATCTTTGTAGTCACTTTTGTTTATATATATGTATTGTGTTAATTGCGCATGGGCTTAGTAAGTGCGATGAAAAGTCCTCTAATTGAAGAGGTTAAAATGGTATCTGAACTTAGCTCATAGATACCATTGTTGGTTTCTAATATAGGTCCCAAGATCATGAAATTCAAGCAAGAAAACACATGAATACATCAAGGAGTAAGGCGGAATACATACTCACATTGATGGGTTTTGATGAAATGAAGAATACAAGCCTTCAAGCTCCCTCCATAAGCTCGCCCAAGGCTTCTCCTTGCTATGGACTGCTCGGTTTTGACCCTTGTTGAACCTCCAAGATTCGGCCATGGTAGAACTCCATGGAAGCTCAAAGCTTCAAGCTTTCCATGCTCACAAACCCACTTCCCTATCACCATAGTATAAACCCAAGGTGTGCTAGCACTTTTCCTTCTCCATTTTAATTGATCAAACCAAAAATGATGAAGAAAATGGTCTCCAAACCGTGAGAGAGAGGATGAAATTTTGGCTCCAAAACTTGTAAAAGCCGTGAAGCCAAGAGGGAGAAGCAATTTCGTTTTTTTTTTAAGAAGAGAGAGAGATATTAGCCTTTTGTATATCTTTATATTATTACCATTTACCAAGTAAATAAACAAATATAAAACATAGACCACTTTATTACTTTTCAAAAAAGTAAAAGTCAAAAGGCAAAAAGCAAAGTACAAGTCCTTTCAACTTTATACTCTTCACATCAAGTCACTTTATTAAAGTGACAACATGTCATATCACATCACATCACTCAAAGTGCCAAGTGATTTGACAATTGATGCGACTAGCGATTTGACGCTTGATGTGACTTGCGTGCCGCGCTCGAATTCGAAATGCGAATGCGCTCGCAATCACTCTCGGGCTCGGGTTCGCTAATTCCAAATTAACGAATTTTCCGTCGCGTCGTAATTAAATGATTACGCCTAGCGAAATCACTATTCACGTCGCTAACGAATTAATTCTAAATTAATTCGTTCGCCCGAATTAAAATCCAATTTTAATTCCGCGTCGAAATCCAATTTCGTATAATATATCGAATATATTATTTTATCGATTAATTCCAAATTAATCGTTCTCTCTCTTTTATTAATATTTTATCCTAGATAAAATATCTCCGTAATTAATCCCAGATTAATTTTCTCTCTCATCGAATTAATCCCAGATTAATTTTCTCTCTCATCGAATTAATCCCAGATTAATTATAGTGCGAGTCATACATCATCGGTGAATCTTTGGGAACCGACCCATGAGATCTCCGGATATATTGGCAGTAAATTCGGTCGTCGGACTATCCGAATACGTAAGTACCTCGTACTACGTTTATACTGATTTACGAGACAAGGTTGGCTTCTAGCAAAGCGCCATGTCTACCCAATTCTCCGGAAATATCCTTACAGGTTTATATGATCTATATCAAGCGTAGTATACCGTAGTATCGCGTATTTCTGTCCAGTATCGGATGATCACGTGCTAGGCCTGAGGCTGGAATTGTGTCTGCCCCGTACGAAGCACATATCGGATGTCTGGTAACTAGTCTCTATAATCGGATAAACATGACCTAGTCATAATATCCCGATAGCTCGAGCATTTAAGAGAACGAGTTCCGTATCCTACGTGACCGTCATCTCCACTATGACTGGAGTGATACTTCCGTCTTGACATCACACCCAACACACTACGATTCTCAATATACCCAGTATCGGCGTACACAGAACCGGTTAAAGCCCTGGACGACCTCAACTAAAGTATATTGATTGTCGCAAGTGTTAGCGGTGCAAGTCTCAGGTTAAGACCAAATACACCTACCCTGATTGCAGACTCCCATAGACACATAGTCATACTACCAATGAGATTCCGCGGGGGTCAATCCAGAGCGAAGCTGTTTCCCGTACCATCGGTGAAACACAACCTCCTATTACACTTGCATGAGTATCCAATATCCAAATATATGAGAACTATGCTGTTGTGCCCTCACAAACGCGCACAAGTGTAATACTAGTCTTTTACGTATTTATCGATGTCCAATCTCGATAATTCTCTGACTAGGGATATTTAACGATTTATCCTTCGTGGACTGATACTGTCTCATATCATTCTCGGTCCAGGAACAAATCATAGGGACCTCTCATCATTTATACATCTAGGTGATCTAATAACAAATTATAAGAGTGCAATCTCCTCTATTACATAGTTAATTTGTACAACAACACCGTGATCCGTACAAATAGTGACGCTATGGGTCATAATTGTCCAACAATCTCCCACTTGGCTTATAGCCAGTCACTCGAGTGTCTGACACCCGAACTATGTACGGTTGGTTCAAACTGTTGAGAAAAGCTTTCGTCAGCGGATTTACATAATTATCATCTTGATGCGATTTATTCGATCATCACATCGCCACGATGTATGATCCGAACGAATCAGATGAATATGTAAGTATGTATCTGGATCGTTGATGAGACCATTAATTCTTTAGCCTGTGCTGATGCCTAGCTCAGCTGCTAACAGAACTATATCTAATCTAATTAAATATGTATCGACCCAAATGACTTCTATTGCTGCCTCAGCTGCTGCAATTAACCCGCATTTGTTGTTTATTCGGTAACAGTGTCTTGCTTGGAAGATTTCCAGCTCACTGCACCGTTATTCAAACTGTATAGTACCCTTTGCGACTTTTAGTCGTCTTTATCGGTTATATGAAACTTGTTACAGTGATCCCAGTCACTTCAAGTTCTCTTTCTCCATAGACTAAGACAGCATCCTTAGTTCTCTAAGATACTAACGGATGTTCCTAACATCAATCCATTGACTATCACTCGGATTAGCCTGTTTGTGAATCCATATGCTCAAAGCGTATGATACACCAGGTCTTGTACATTTTTCAATGTACAGTTCCACGGAGAGTATTTCGAAAGCCAAGCTTTCACCGATATTTATTTTATGGGAATATCATTTCCAAGAAATGACATATTATCATTATTTTATAGGACAACCTTGTCAGTGCGCTCCCACTAACCTCCTTATATACACAAGAATCATTTTCGTTTTGAATTAAATCATACACCATTATGATTACATCAAAACGATAATTCCAAGAACTCATGCTCGCATCAGCAAGCATTATCCAAATGGATTTACCGTGGCAATAGGTAAAAGGTTGAATCGTAATCAACACAATGTCGATACGATACCTTTCCGTTAAAAGCCTAGCTTTATACGTTGATATGTTGCCATCCATGTACGTCTTCCTTGAAGACTTATAGTACCAGTAGGCACAATGCCTTGTGGTACATCAACTAGTATCCAAACTGGTTGATATACATGGAATCCATTTCAGATTATATAGCACTTGGCCATAATAAGGGAGTCGATACCTAGTATCACTTCCTTATATGTAGCCAGTTGGTGTTCCTCAATAAGATAGACATCTTTATGAGATGAGATCAGAAACCCATACCCCAGGTTGTTTTCTGACACTCTCCGATCTACGCGGTTCTTGTATATTCGAAGATTAATGGTATAGTTTCATCCTTGATGAACTATTATGTTCCATTATGATTCGATGCCTTGAACAGTATTACTACGATTTTCATCGAGTTATACTATCCTCCCACTTACCACTGCATATCAGTATTCCTCTTAGAAAAAACGCATGGTGAGCAACAATCTAATTGTTCTCATGTGAGGTATATAAGTATAATACTTATGGTATCCCTAGGATGACCTACAATTGGCACTTATCCTATTTGGGTTTTAGTTTGGTATCATCCAAACATATGCCAAGCATACCTAAATGGTCAGGAATGAGAAACCCAGTTTCTTTCCCGTTCATATCTAATATGATTTCTGTCAAACAGATTATTATGGAACCTTATTCAAAATAAGTTCTTGCACTGTTTAAAGTTTATCCGTTGAAGGAAATGGTAGCTCAGAGCGACTCGTGATTAACCTTATTATGTCTAACAAAATTCGGTTAATCCTGTTCGGACACACCGTCAAAATGACGTGTTCCGTGAGGAGTCCTCATTGAAAGAATACTATACTCTTTCAAGTATACGAGAAACTTACTGCTTAAGTATTTTCCATTACAGTCTTACTGTGACAGTTTAATACTTTAGCTGATTTGTTTGTCTATTTCGTGTCGAAACTGTGTAAGTTTCCGATTTGTGTTTTAAAAGAAACACATAACCATAACGCGATGCCACATCTGTACAGGTCACGAAATATTCATATCCACCTCTAGCCTAGCTAGACATGGGTCCACTTGCTTCACTATGAACTAGGGCTAACAGATCAGTGGCATTTACACTTTTACCAAGTAAATAGTGCTATAGGCACTTTGCCCAATAAACTAGATTCGTAGACTTTACTTGAATAGAATCAAATTAGTCCTAGTACCCACTATTCGAAAGTGTGGATATACGAGTCTTGTTTGATTGTGTCCCAGACAACAACGCCACAATTAGTTTCTTAACTGATCAAATCAGTTTGAGTTATTTATTTGTCATGTTATATATTTGAGATACAGTTTTTATTCAAAATATAAATGCTGTTATTCACATCTAATGTGTTTATCTCAATATCATCTTTATATAATAAAACACTTTAGTGTTCTAGAATATAAAGGTACACCCGCAGCGGGTTATACGCGATATAGAGATAATGTTTCTAGTCAACTAGTTACATTTTAACAGTTTCCTAATTTAAGTACACACCCGAAGGGCAGTTCCTAAACTTAGGTATCTACGGTTAAAACAACGACTATCGTCCCGTTTTCAATTCGCAGAGTAACTCGTCTGAAGTCAGTATTCTGCTTAAAGCTGATTCTGCACAACAGTACATATTTATGTATCACACTAAGTATTTAAAATCCAATTTCAATACTAGTTGTGAACATAATTATGACAAACATATTTGAAGTAAGAGCATTACTCGTCTTCAATTCCTTCTTAGGATATATTCCACTTAGTTGCTTAACTCCGGGCTTTAGGCATAATTCATTATTTTATCAAATAAAATAACTTATTAATTTCCAAGACCATCTTGAAATTATTCCCAATTTGAAAATTAAAGTCGTTTAAATACATTTTCACCCAGGATTATGTTTTAAACACCAATCTTTCATATCTATCTTGATTCTAATATTCCAACTATTTAATCAACGATTTGTGGTACTATTTATTATAATGATCATAATAGTCCAACTATATAATCAAATATAATCTAAATTAATTAACCTCAATTACATTGATTACTATAATCCAATTATAAAATCAACTGTAAACTGAAATTAATTAATTCAAATATATTGATTAATATAATCCAATTATATATAATCAACTATAATACAGTCCAACTGTTTATTAAAACAAAAATTTAAATATTAGTCCAACTAACATTTAATCTTACGACGAAATAATTTGAATGAGCGCGTATGGCGAGTAATTGAACGAGTATTGCTAATTTAATTCTTGCCTCCCACTATTTTTCGGCGAGTCTCTAACCCTATGTCGAGTACTCGGGAAACCGTGTTTCCTAGTGGGCAAGGATCCCGTTAAATATCACACAATCTTGACTTTGGCCAACAAATTATATGATAATTAACTAGGTAGATCTCTAAGATCAATTGGATCCAATCCAATTCCTAGATCCGGTAGGAGGACGTCCAAGTCCGAAACATATATCTTATATATGCCAATACATCCAATGTATTACCTAACCTTTTTCCTCTGAATCAACTAAGCCTTGGCTTTGGCACAACAAACCTAGTGATCCCAGTCAAGCGCGACCCATTGACCATGGAAAGCTTCGTAATCAATGTCGATGGACAAGAAGTGGTCTTGACTTTGGCCAACAAACCACAACTTGGACAAGACACTGATATGGAACAAAGCCTTCGTGATTCAAACACATCTTCGACAGACAAAAGGCCTTGACTTTGGCCAACAAACCAATGCCGTCTTAGATCTTGAGTAAGAATCACTCAATGGAAGGAAAGACGCTTAATATTATTTGAGGGTTTTTCGCGTGCAAATTGGCAACCAATTTATTATCTTTGTTAAGGTCTCATCATCATACACCCTTAAACATGCATTCTAAACACATAATAAAGCGTATATGAAATAAAATAATAATGATATGCGGATGGATACTTTACATTGATCCTAGATCAAATCTCTCATTTTCTCTCTCCAAAGCTAGCACATGTATTTACTTCTACCCGTTACACTACACTTCTAAAGAAACCTCATTTGCATTGAGGGGAATAGGTGAGAAGAGAATACAATGAGAATAGAGGTGATAAGGCTGGTCACGCAGGTCCAATTAATAAATCAAATTTATTATAATTTCCAAAATTGTCCCACCCGACTAATATCCATCTGATATACATTATTCATGCATCGCAACCATGTATTCATACAAGCATGTTATCAATCAATCTAATCCAATTAATTAATCTGATAATTAGTGATCATCCAATGTTCAAACAACGATTTGATTTTTTCTCGAGTCAAACTCGTTTTGCGAATAAGTACTCAAAGTACGAATTCTCGAATTAAATTAAACTACATAATTAAATCCAATTTAATACGCATTTAATTCTAATTCGCTATTTAATTCCAAATTAAATATTACACTTTTATTAACGAACCTTCTACGATTTAAATTCCAAATTCAATCGTTATGGGTCTCAAAGCCCAATTAACGTCTAACGTTTATTTAATTAAAGTCCAATGGGCTTTTAATTAATTTCTTAAGGTGTGGACTTTTGGTCAACTCGGGTCAAACCAAATAACCAAAATCCAATCCGGGAGTTACCCCATAAGCCTTTAAATTAATTTTGGCCCATTAGGCCCAATTAAATAATTAAGGACCATTAAGTCATAATTGGACTTTATGGATGCGGTTTTGGGCCTAATTGGATCCAACCAATTTTGCCTAAACCCAACTTTATACAACAAACCCCAAAAGCCCAATTACAACATTTAAGGCCCAAATCCAATTTCAAGCCTAATTAATTAACTTATAAAATTCCAAATTTCATAATTAATTAACCTAAGTGTCATACATAATTAACCACCTAATTAATATTTCTAAAACATCAATTAGCATACTTAATCATGCATTTCAACATCAAATAGTGTCCAACACAATTTATCAAAATCAAACCCATTTTACATGCTTTAAAGTCTCTTGGCAATTTGAGGATTTTACGTCCGATTCGAATTCAATCCAATTAATTTCACAATCGACATTCAATCATATTCCCGAATGATTTCCAACACATCCAATGTTCAAAAATAAAAAAATTCCAAGACATTATGGGTTATATGTATTCGGCCAACATAAACAATTTGGGGAAAATTGTTCCAAACTAATTTTCATCAAATTGATCCAATCAATCTTCAATTAAACATACTTTAAGCATTCTAAATCATCCAATTTCATCAAACATGCTCAAAATCAAGTTTACCCAAATTTTTCAATTTTGGCCAACACACAATTTGGGGAAAAATGGATCCAACTAAATTCCATGAAATTGAACATACACAACTTCAATTCATCAACATGTAAGCATACTTAATCAATCAATTTAACCAAATCATGCTTCAATTGATTTTACCCAATTTGTCATGCCCAAATTTGGGGAAAAATGGATCCAACCAAATTCCATGAATTTGAACATTCACAACTTCAATTAATCAACATACAAGCATACTTAATCAACAAAATCAACAAAATCATGCTTCAATTGATTTTACCCAAATGTCATGCCCAAATTTGGGGAAAAATAGATCCAACCAAATTTCATGAAATTGATCATGCACAACATCAATTCAACCTCATTCAAGCATACTATATCAAACAATTTAACCAATTGATGCTTAAATTGAGTTTACCCAATTTTAATCCTAACTTTTTCATGCTTGAACTTAGCTCATAGATACCATTGTTGGTTTCTAATATAGGTCCCAAGATCATGAAATTCAAGCAAGAAAACACATGAATACATCAAGGAGTAAGGCGGAATACATACTCACATTGATGGGTTTTGATGAAATGAAGAATACAAGCCTTCAATCCCTCCATAAGCTCACCCAAGGCTTCTCATTGCTATGGACTGCTCGGTTTTGACCCTTGTTGAACCTCCAAGATTCGGCCATGGTAGAACTCCATGGAAGCTCAAAGCTTCAAGCTTTCCATGCTCACAAACTCACTTCCCTATCACCATAGTATAAACCCAAGTGTGCTAGCACTTTTCCTTCTCCATTTTAATTGATCAAACCAAAAATGATGAAGAAAATGGTCTCTAAACCGTGAGAGAGAGGATGAAATTTTTGGCTCCAAAACTTGTAAAAACCGTGAAGCCAAGAGGGAGAAGCAATTTCGTTTTTTTTTAAAGGAGAGAGATAGATATTAGCCTTTTGTATATCTTTATATTATTACCATTTACCAAGTAAATAAACAAATATAAAACATATACCACTTTATTACTTTCAAAAAAGTAAAAGTCAAAAGGCAAAAAGCAAAGTACAAGTCCTTTCAACTTTATAATATTCACATCAAGTCACTTTATTAAAGTGACAACATGTCATGTCACATCACATCACTCAAAGTGACAAGTGATTTGACAATTGATGCGACTAGTGATTTGATGCTTGATGTGACTTGCGTGCCGCGCTCGAATTCGAAATGCGAATGCGCTCGCAATCACTCTCGGGCTCGGGTTCGCTAATTCCAAATTAACAAATTTTCCATCGCGTCGTAATTAAATGATTACGCCTAGCGAAATCACTATTCACGTCGCTAACGAATTAATTCTAAATTAATTCGTTCGCCCGAATTAAAATCCAATTTTAATTCCGCGTCGAAATCTAATTTCGTATAATATATCGAATATATTATTTTATCGATTAATTCCAAATTAATCGTTCTCTCTCTTTTATTAATATTTTATCCTAGATAAAATATCTCCGTAATTAATCCCAGATTAATTTTCTCTCTCATCGAATTAATCCCAGATTAATTATAGTGCGAGTCATACATCATCGGTGAATCTTTGGGAACCGACCCATGAGATCTCCGGATATGTTGGCAGTAAATTCGGTCGTCGGACTATCCGAACACGTAAGTACCTCGTACTACGTTTATACCGATTTACGAGACAAGGTTGGCTTCTAACAAAGCGCCATGTCTACCCAATTCTCCGGAAATATCCTTATAGGAATATATGATCTATATCAAGCGTAGTATACCGTAGTATCGCGTATTTCTGTCCAGTATCGGATGATCACGTGCTAGGCATGGGGCTGGAATTGTGTCTGCCCCGTACGAAGCACATATCGGATGTCTGGTAACTAGTCTCTATAATCGGATAAACATGACCTAGTCATAATATCCCGATAGCTCGAGCATTTAAGAGAACGAGTTCCGTATCCTACGTGACCGTCATCTCCACTATGACTGGAGTGATACTTCCGTCTTGACATCACACCCAACACACTACGATTCTCAATATACCCAGTATCGGCGTACACAGAACCGGTTAAAGCCCTGGACGACCTCAACTAAAGTATATTGATTGTCGCAAGTGTTAGCGGTGCAAGTCTCAGGTTAAGACCAAATACACCTACCCTGATTGCAGACTCCCATAGACACATAGTCATACTACCAATGGGATTCCGCGGGGGTCAATCCAGAGCGAAGCTGTTTCCCGTACCATCGGTGAAACACAACCTCCTATTACACTTGCATGAGTTTCCAATACCCAAATATATGAGAACTATGCCGTTGTGCCCTCACAAACGCGCACAAGTGTAATACTAGTCTTTTACGTATTTATCGATGTCCAATCTCGATAATTCTCTGACTAGGGATATTTAACGATTTATCCTTCGTGGACTGATACTGTCTCATATCATTCTCGGTCCAGGAACAAATCATAGGGTTCTCTCATCATTTATACATCTATGTGATCTAATCACAAATGATAAGAGTGCAATCTCATTTATTACATAGTTAATTTGTACAACAACACCGTGATCTGTACAAATAGTGACGCTATGGGTCATAATTGTCCAACAGCTTCACCGCGCCGAATATCTTTTTATTTACTTTTGTTACATGTATATGCATTGCATTATGTGCGCATGGGCTTAATACGTGGGATTAAAGGTCCTCTATGTCGAGGGGTTAAAAGCCTTTACCACGATGTCTTGTCGCGCTTCTTGCCGTGTCATTTATCTTTTAGCACATCATTGCTCTATTCACGCATGTATTATGAAATCCCATATAGTCATCCTTATCTTTGTACGCATCGTAATGAAAAGCACATTTATTCCATTGGTCGCATCATTTACTTTAATCTTGGCTTAACGTATTATAATTATGCATCCATGTGAACATTATTTCTTGTGGTATATCAGATGGAAACTCAGACGTAAATTCCGTAGCCGATTCCGAATGGACGGTAGTGCGGTCTGTACTTGGGATACAATTCAACGTATCACTTGGAAAAGTGCTCACATGTGTATTTGTGTCCATATTAGTTATCTTCTTTCGCATCACGTCATAGCATGCTTACTGTAATGCCTAATTGCATCCTTAATTGTCTTTTTGCATTATGCACCTAGTTGATTTTTTTTTATTATGCATGAATATGTAATGGTCATTTGTTTATGTTTCCGCGTGTATAAGTATGAAATGTTCATGAAAATTACATGTTCATCATTATCTGATTCCCTTTTATGTGTGCTTATGTGATTATGGCGTGCTTGCATTCTCATGAATACAATATGCCTATGAAGTTATATATTTGCCGCTGTAACGACTTATTTTGAAAGCATGCAAACTTAGTTATAGGATTTAATTTCATGAATATTTAGATGTAAACTTTATCTTTTTTGCGCATATGAACTTAGAAGCATGATACCCTTGGAAATAAGTGTTACTTAGGCTTGATTAAATTATTACACAAATCCTTTCATTACAAGTGACATAAGTAAGGGACTATTCCGAACCCAATAGTTTGAGGTCTTCCCTTGCGAGGGGTGAGTGCGGCCTTAAACTATTTTCCGGTTCACACCGGGTGGCGACTCCATTATTCTCCGGTTTAGTCCCCCACAGGCTACTCCGTACTCCCACTAGGCCGCGAGCCTAGAACAGCATGCGTCGCCCAGTTTCTGTTATCTACACCTACCCAATTCTCCAGAAATATTCTTTTAAGGAATATGTAATCTTTGTCAGGAGTAGTATCGTAGTATTGGGTATTACGATCCAGTATCGGATGTCACATGCTAGGCCTGAGGTTGGAATTGTGTCTGCCCCGTACGAAGCACATATCAGATCTCTGGTAACTAGTCTCTATAATCGGATAAACATGACCTAGTCATATTATCTCGATGACTGCAGTACTTAAGAGTAGTAGTTTCGTATCCTACGTGATCATCATATTCATATGACTGAAGTGATACTTCCATATTGACATCACACCCAATACACTACGATTCTTAGTATACCCAGAAGAGGCATACACAGAACCTGCTAAAGCCTCGGACGACCAAAACCAAAGTATATTGATTGTCGCAAGTATTAGCGATGCAAGTCTCAGGTTAAGACCAAATACACCTACCCTGATTCGGAGTTCTATAGACACATAGTCATACTACCAATGGAATTCCGAGGGGTCTATCCAGAGCGAAGCTGTTTCCGTACCATCGGTAAACACAACCTCATATTACATTTGCATGAGTATCCAATACCCAAATATATGAGAACTATGTCGTTATGCTCTCATAACACGCACAAGTAAAATACTAGTCTATTCCGCATTATCGATGTCCAATCTCAATAATACCACGACTAGGGATATTTTAATGATTAAACCTTGGAGGATTAATACTGTCTCATATCTTATTAATTCGGAACTAATCATATTGACTTTTATCATTTATATAGCCCGGTAATCCAATTACAAATGTTAAAAGAGAAATTTTTTTCCGTCACATAATTAATTTATACAACAACACCATGTTCTATAAAAATAGTGATGCTATGGGTCATAATTGTCCAACAATCTCCCACTTGGCCTATAGCCAATCACTCGAGTGTCCTACACCTGAACTATGTACGGGTCGCTCAAACTTCTGCTGAGAAACAACTTTCGTCAGCGGATTTACAAGGTTATCATCTGATGCGATTTATTCGATCATCACATTGCCACGATGTATGATCTTACGAATAAGTTGAAACCATTTAAAGTACATACTTGGATCATTGATGAGACCATTAATTCTTTAGCCTATGCTGTCGCCTAGCTCAGCCGCTAACAGAACTACACCTAATCTAATTAGGATTATATAGATCCAAAATGCTTATTTTGCTGCCTTAGTTGTAGCAATATTCCGCTTTTGTTGTTTATTCGCTAACAGTATCTTGCTTGGAAGATTTCCAACTCACTGTTCCGTTATTCAAACTATATAGTACCCTTATTACGACTTATAATCATTTTTTTTTCGGTTTGGAAACTTGCAGCGGTAGCCACTTCAAGTTCTCATTCTCCATAGCTTGAGAAAGCATCCTTAGTTCATCTAAGATACTTAAGGATGTTCTTAACATCAATCCAGTGACTATCACTTGGATTGGCCTGATTGTGACTCCATATGCTCAAAGCATATGAGACACCAGTTCGAGTATATATCTTTCAATGTACGAGTTCTCGGAGCGTGCCAACAACTTTGAGATCTATCCCAGTAGATCCTTATTCCTAGAATAAAGGTTACATCTCCCAAGTATTCCATGGAGAATTTTAATGAAAGCCAAGCTTTCACCGATTATATTATGGGAATGTCATTCCCAAGAAATGATATGTTATCATTACATAGGACAATCATTGTCAGTGCGCTCCCACTAACCTTCTTATATACACAAGAATTATCTTCGTTTTGAATTAAATCATATACCATTATGATCTTATCAAAACGTTAGTTCCAAGAACGCAATGCTTGCTTCAATCCATAAATGGATTGAATTAACTTGCAAACCTTGTTTGCATGTTTTGGTACGACAAAATCGTCAGGATGTTCTAAACATCCTCCAAAAGGTTTCCGTTTAAGGAAAGCGATTTTGACGTTCTGCTGTAATATTTCATAAATGAAACATGTAGCATTAGCAAGCATTATCCAAATGGATTTAATCATGGCAACAGGTAAAAGATTTCGTCATAATCGACACAATGTTGATAACGATACCTTTTCGCTACAAGCCTAGCTTTGTACATTTGTATGCTGCCATCCATGTATGTCCTTCTTGAAGACTCAGACAGTACCATTAGGCACAATGCCTTCTGGTAGAATAACCAGTGTCCAAACTTGGTTGGTATACATGGAATCCATTTCGGACTTCATAGCACTTTGCCATGAAAGGAGTCGATACCTTATATCACTTTCTCATACGTAGTCGGTTTGTCTTCCTCAATAAGATTGACATCTTCATGAGGTGAGATCAGAAACCCATACCTCCCAAGTTATTTTCTGACTCTCTCCGACTTACGCGATTCTTGTGTATTCGAAGATTATTGGTACAGTTTCATCCCTGATGAACTGTTTGTGTTCCATGAGGACTCGATGCCTGGAATAGTATTACTCCGATTTTCATCGAGTTTTACTTTCCTCCCACTTACCACTGCATATAGGTATTCCTCTTAGGAAAACCGTATGGAGAGCAACAATTACATTGTTCTCTATTGAGTTGTATAAGTACTATACTTTGGTTTCCCTAGGATAACCCACAACTAGACACTTATCTGATTTGGGTTCTAGTTTGGTATCATCCAAATATATGCTCAGCATTCCCAAATTTTCAGGAATGAGAAAACCCGGTTTCTTTCCTGTTTATATCTAATATCCAACAAATTTTTATGGAACCTTATTCAAAATAAATATTGCACTGTTAAATGCGTATCCCTAGAAGGAAAATGGTAGCTCAGAGTGACTCATCATTAACCTTACCATGTCCAACAAAGTTCGGTTTCTCTGTTCGAACACACCATCAAATTGAGGTGTTCCGGGAGGAGTCCACTATGACAGAATACCATACTCTTTCCAATAGTCGAGAAACTTATTGCTTAAGTATTTTCCACCACGGTCTAATTGTGACGGTTTAATACTTTAGCCGGTCTGTCTGTCTACTTCAAGTTGAAACTCTAAAAGTTTCTGACTTGTGTTTCTTAAGATACACATAACCATAACGCGATGCCACATCCGTAAAGGTTATGAAGTATTCATATCCACCTCTAGCCTAGCTAGATATGGGCCCACTTACGTCACTATTAACGAGGGCTAACAGATCAATGGCACTTGCACTTTTACCAAGTAAAAGGTGTTTTAGGTATTTTGCCTAATGAACTAGATTCGTAGACATCATTTGATTAGAATCAAATCTGTCATAGTACCCACTGTTCGAAAGTATGGATATACGAGTCTTGTTAATGTGTCCCATACAACAATGCCACAAATAAGACTCATCTGATTAAATCAGTTTGAACTATTTGTTTGTCATGTTATACATTTGAGATTCATTATATTCTAAATATAAATACTTTTATTCACATCTAATGTGCTTATCTCAATATCATCTTTATAAAATAAAACACTTTGTATTCTAGAATATAAAGATTTACCCACAACGAGTTATACTAGATATAGAGATAATGTTTCTAGTCAAACTAGGTACATTATAACAGTTTCCTAATTTAAGTACATGTCCAAAGGGTAGTTCCTAAACTTAGGTTTCTATGGTTAAAACAGTGACTCTCGTCCTGTTTTTGACTCGTAGATCAATCTCAACTGAAGTCAGTTTCCTGCTAATCAGCAGATTCTGCATATAAGTACATATTTATGTAGACATCCAGTATCAAAAATCCAATTTTGAAACTAGTAGTGAATATGTTTATGACAAACATACTTGAAGCCGAAGCCTTGCCCCGCCTTCACTTCCTTCATGTCTGCCTTGTCTATACGGCAGTCACGCTTCCAGTGACCCCGTTTGCCACAGTTTAGGCAGACATCTTGGGATATGTCCTTTGTCTTCCTAGAAGGCTGTGACGATTTTACCTTTGCCCTTTTCCACATCCCAAAAGCCTTCAGTTAAGCCTTGGCCATCTGGGATGTCGAAGTAAGTTGCGTCTTGCGCTTCTTCCCCTTTTGCAAACTCTGGCTTTGTCTCCTTGAGCATAGCCATTAACTCTCCAAGAGTTTTCTATTGCAATTAGTACTTCTAAGATGTAAGGATAGATCTATGAAGATCCTTTAATTTCAACATCATGGTATAAGGATCTAATCCTTAGTTCTAACGACGAAATTAAAGAGTCATTGCTTCAAGTATAAAGGATTGAGCACTAAATTTATCATCACCATGAGTCTTCTAAAGCTCATGCTCTACTATTTGCTCAACTCCGGGATCAGACCCGAGATGTCACTCTATCAAATAGAATAATTTCTGAGTTCCCAGGACTATCCTGAGGTTCTATTCCCTATCTAAAAATGGAGCCGTTTAAAGACATTTTCACCCAGGATTATGTTCTAAACGCTAATCTTTCAGTTATCTTGATTCCAATAGTCCAACTATCCAATCAACGATTTCAGGTACAATCAAATATAATGATTACTATAGTCTAACTATATAATCAACTACTATTTGATTGGTTAAATCCAAATATATTGATTACTATAAACCAATTATATAATCAACTATAAATGAAGTAGTTTGAATACAGTCCAACTGTTTAATTTAAAACAACAATTAAATATTAGTCCAACTAACATATTTAATAAACAATGACGAATATGAAATGAGGGCGTATTGGCAAGTATCTAAACGGAATTTCAAATTTAATACTTGCCTCCCACTATTTTTCGGTGAGCCTCTAACCCTCTGTTGAATACTCGGGGAAACCTAGTTTCCTAGTGGGCTAGGATCTCGTTAAATAGCACACAACCTTGACTTTGGACAACAAGTTGTATGAAACTTAACTAGGTAGATCTCTAAGATCAATTGGATCTCATCCAATTCCTAAATCCAGTAGGTGGACCTCCAAGTCCGAAACATATATAAAATATATATGCCAATATATCCAATATATTTGCCTAACCTTTTTCCTCTGAATCAACTAAGCCTTGGCTTTGGCACAACAAGCTTAATGATTCCAGTTAAGCGGAACCCATTGACTTAGGAAAGCTTTGTAATCGATGTCGTTGGACAAGAAGTTATCTTGACTTTGGCCAACAAATCACAACTGGACAAGACATGCGATATGAAACAAAGCCTTCATGATTCAAACACATCCGCGATGGACAAAGGTCTTGACTTTGGCCAAAAAACCAGTGCCAATCTTGGATCTTGAGAGAGAATCATTCAATGGAAGGAAAACGCTTAATATTTATTGAGGGTTTTTCGCGTAATTGGCAACCAATTAATTATCTTTGATTAGGTATCATCATATACCCTTAAGCATGCATTCTAAAAGCATAAAAAGGCGCGATAAATAAATTAATAATGATATACAGATGGATATATAATACAATTTGTTCCTAGAACAAATCTCTCAATTTCATCTCTCCCGCTAGTACTATTCTTACTTCTACCCAATTACATAAAACTTCTAAAGAAACCTCATTAACATTGAGAGGAATATGTGAGAAGAGAAATACAAAGAGTCAAGAGGTAATAGGCTCGACTCGTAGGTCCAATTTAATAAATTCTACATTTATTACAATAATTTCCAAAATTACCCTCACCCGTCTAATATCCATCCGATATACATTATTCATACATCACATCCATGTATTCACACAAAGCATGTTATAAATCAATCTAATCCAATTAATTAATCTTTAATTAATGACCATCCAATGTTCAAATAATGATTTGATTTGCGCGAGTCCAACTCGTTTTAAAAATAAGTACTAAAAGTACGTATTCTTGAATTATATCGAACTAAAATATCAAATCCATTTAATTCGTATTCAATACTAATTCATATTTAATTCCAAATTAAATAATTACACTTTAAATGTGCCTTTTAGAATTGGATTCCAATCTTAACGGGTCGCAAAGGCCCAATTAATATCTAATACTATCAATTATAGTCCAATGGACTTTCAATTAATTTATTATGGCATGGACTTTGGCAACCAAAGCCCAATATGGAAGCACCATTTGCCACAAAATTAATTTTGGCCATTAGGCCCAATTAAATTTTAAAGGCCCATTAATCATATTTGGACTTTATGGATATGGTTTTAGGCCTAATTGGATCCAACCAATTATCCTAAACCAAACTTAGCCCAACTAAACCCATTAAGCCCAATTAATTAAATTGTAATATTCCAAATATCATAATTTGTTTAATTAAAGTATATTAGCCATATTAGCCATTATTAATTAGTTAAATCAATATTTCCAAAACACCAATTATACTAATTAATCATGCTTTAATTTATCAACTTATGTCCAACACAAATTGAAGCAAAATCAATCCCAACATGCTCTTATATGCTCACAGTAATCATGGTAATTTTTCCTTAATTTTGATTTTAATCCAATTAAATCACAAATCAATTTAACCATGTATTTTAAACACATCCAATGGTTTAAAAAAAAATCAAAATCACCATGAGCTAGGTTACTCATCACATTCGGCCAAGCTAATGCATTTAGGGAAAATTAATCCAATTAATTTTTCTTCAAATTGATTATACATAACTCTAAGTTATCAATATATAAGCATATTCAAACAAATAATTTGATAAAAACATGCTCAAATCAAAAATACCCAAATCAAGATTAAGAACCCTAAATTCAATTTCATGCTTAATCAAGGCTCTGATACCATTATTGGGTTTTCTAGGTCAAATCAAGATCAATTAAGCATATGAAATATGTGAATAAACAAAGTAAGATAGCGGAAATTACTCATTTTGATCGGCTAAGTGGATGTAGGAGATAACAAAATTCCAAACCTTTGTGTTGTGCTCCAAACTCTCATTTGATGTATGTTGAGCTTCCAATTTTAGAATCTTGAATTCCAAAGACATGGGAAAAGTTTCCCTATCACCTTTGTATAACTCCTTGGATGTGCTAGCACATTTGATTTTGAAGTAAAATCAAGAAGCAAATGAGCCATAGGCTCACAGTATTGGGAGAGAAAATGAAGGCCAATTTTCGGCCAAGGAGAGGAAAATGAGAGAGAGTTATGTGTTTTGATTTCAAAAATCAATTTATATCATTTACCAAATCATATTTGGAATATGTCATTCACAAGTCAAGCTTGTGTGTAACCCAACCACTTCCATCAACCAAAAGTTGATGAGATAGACTATGTGATGTGACTTGTGTAGGGCCCACTTAAATTCAAAATTCAAGTGGGCCCGAAAACACGTTCCGGGCTCGGGTTCGTTAATTCGAATTAACAAATTTTCGTTGCGACGTAATTAAATCAAATTTAATTAAATAATTATGCCTAGCAAAATTACTATTTATGTCCCTCGCGAATTAATTCTAAATTAATTCGTTCGCCCGAATTAAAATCCAATTTTAATTCTGTTATGAAGTCTAATTTCATAATATATCGAATATATTATTTTATCGATTAATTCCAAATTAATCGTTCTCTCTCTTCTAATTGAATTTTATCCCAGATAAAATTCTCCATAATTAATCATAGATTAATTTTCTCTCTCTTATAATTAATCCTAGATTAATTATGTTCGAGTCATACGTCATCGGTGAATCTTCGGGAAGCAACCCATGAGATCCCCAGATATATTGGTAATAAATCCGGTCATCGAAATATCTGAATACGTGCGTACCTAGTACCAAGTTCTTACCGATTTACAAGACATGGTTGGCTTCTAGCAAATCGTCGTGCCTACCCAATTCTCCAGAAATATTCTTTTAAGGAATATGTAATCTATGTCAGGCATAGTATACATAGTATTGCGTATTACGATCCAGTATCGGATGTCACATGCTAGGCCTGGGGATGAAATTGTGTCTGCCCCGTACGAAGCACATATCGGATCTTTGGTAATTAGTCTCTATAATCGGATAAACATGACCTAGTCATATTATCCCGATGACTGCAGTACTTAAGAGTACTACTTCTGTATTCTATGTGATCATCATCTTCATATGAATGAAGTGATACTTCCATCTTGACATCATATCCAATATACTACGATTCTCAATATACCCAGAAGAGGCGTATACAGAACCTGTTAAAGCCCCGGACGACCAAAACCAAAGTATATTGATTGTCACAAGTATTTGCGATGCAAGTCTCAAGTTAAGACCAAATACACCTACCTTGATTCAGACTTCCATAGACACATAGTCATATTACCAATGGAATTCCGAGGGGTCTATCCAGAGCGAAGCTGTTTCCGTACCATCGGTAAACACAAACTCCTATTACACTTGCATGAGTATCCAATACCCAAATATATGAGAACTATGCCATTATGCTCCCATAACACGCACAAGTGCAATACTAGTCTATTCCACATTATCGATGTCCAATCTCAATAATACTACGACTAGGGATATTTTAATGATTAAACCTTAGTGAGATTAATATTGTCTCATATCTTATTAATCCGGAACTAATCATATGGACTTTTATCATCAATATATCCTGGTAATCCAATTACAAATGATAAAAGAGTAATTTCATTTGTCAATAGTTAATTTATACAACAATATCATGTTCTGTAAAAATAGTGATGCTATGGGTCATAATTGTCCAATAATATGTGCATTCCTCAAGCGGTACATGGAATTGTATCCCAAGTATAGATCGCACTACTGTCCATTTGGATTCGGCTTCTGGGTTTTCATCCGATATACCGCGAGAGGTAACACAAAATCATTCATCCAATGACCACAACATACAGAAACCAACAATACGCATGTGAAGAGATAATAATAAATAACAGAAAAAAGAACAGGAATAAATAAAAGGGTGCCCTCAGGTATAACCTCTTAAGTCGCCTCTTGGAAGTGCGTTACGCGATTTTCGGAAGGGTTGATGCTCCGTAACTTTTCTGATTTACTGGTTCGTTGTTTTCCTTTGTTGCTTTACTGTTTTGGGCTGCTGTTTGCTCTGTTTTTACTGTTGTTTTTTATCACTGTTTATGCGATAATTTATATGCAGTTTTACGGTAGTACTGGACTGTTTTTCAAGGCAAAATTTTCGATGGAAGGGTGTAGTTGTTCAGGGCAGTTTTGTGGTGAAAAGGGCTGTGTTTTTCAGGGCAGAATTTCGGTGAAAAGGGTGTAATTTTTTAGGGTAGTTTTCGTTAATAGGGCCTGTGTTTCAGGGAAGAATTTTGTGTTATTTGCAGGGGTAGTTTCAGTGAAGGAATAAGGTAGTTTCGATGGACAGTTTAGAGGGGATTTAGTGGACTGTTTTTGGTGAGGGATGTGTAGTTTTTTGGACTATTTTTACGGTGGAAGGGGGTAGATTTCTGGGACTATTTTCGGTGATGATGGAGATGGATTTTAGGTGTTGGTTCACGGTAATTGCAGAGGGATTTCAGGGGATGGTTCATGGCAAGGGATGGCTTATTTTCACGGCAATGAGAAAGTATTTTTCTTTATTTTTTTTGCGTGAATGTGCTCTAAGGGGGTCAAGGGTTTGGTTTATGACTCTTTTTATAGGAGAAAGTTGAGGTTATCCTTGTACAGGAAGGGAAAATATTATGCAATTATGGGGGGTATCTCTAATTAGTATGTCATAAGGAAAAATCTATTCACTTTAGGAAGGTAATTTATAGGATTTGATTTAGTTTAGGCATGTGATTTAATTTAATTAGGAATGTGATTTATGAGATTTGATTTGATTTGATTTCAACATATGTTTAATGTGTGGATTTATTATTTTGGAGAGGATGGGCGTGTGGCTTTGCCTTTTTGTGGGCTTGGGCGTGTGGTTGGTGATGTGTGGGCTTGGTGTAGGTTGCGAGGGTTTGGGCCGAGGATAAATTTTAAAACAGAGATCCAACGAGAAAACCTGAAGCTAAGCAAACAAACTAAGTCCAACAAGGTATCAATTTCTGAATTTTCCCTTCCGACGTCCGTTTCCCACAACTCCCACAACTTAAAGGGTAGTGCCTCCGTACAAGGCTCATCATCGGGGCTTATATGTAAAAATGCGGTGCCTACAGTCGCTCCCACTTTGATGAGACTTATGTAGTGTGTGACAATGACAATCCTATCAAAGTTATGCAATGTATTTTCACTTACCTGGCTTGCCAACTGCTGCCTGACTTTTCTATTTCTTCGAACTAAGTTGATCTGGTGGTTAGGTGCTGCGAGCCCTGAGGTTCATCCCTGCAAGATGCTGCGATCTCTATGAATCACTACCGAACTAAACTGATATGGTGGTGAGTTGCTTCGACCCATGGGCTTTGTTCCTGAATTTTGCTGATAAGTTGTGGTCCCATTCCGAAACTTGCCTTATTCCCAGAGTGCCATTCCTGGCATGCTAAACCTCATTCCCGAGGCATCGCGGTTGTGGGCCTCAACCCTGGGACGCATCCCAAAAACTACTGATGATGTGTGGGCCTCGACCATGGGACGCATCCCAAACACTACTGATGATGTGTAGGCCTCGATCCTGGGACGCATCCCAAAAACTGCTGATGATGTGTGGGCCTCGAACCTAGGGTGCATCCCAAAAACTGCTACTAATGTGGGCCTCAACCCTAGGATGCATCCCCAAAACTGCTACTGATGTGGGCCTCGACCCTGGGACTCATCCCCAAAACTGGTAATGATGTGGGCCTCGAAAACTGCTACTAATATGGGCCTCAACCCTAGGATGCATCCCCAAAAATGCTACTGATGTGGGCATCGACCCTGAGACTCATCCCAAAAACCACTACTGATGTGTGGGTGATAAGTACATGAAAATATACTTTGAAACATCACTTATTCGTGTTTATTGTTAAATATTTAGTTATATATTTCATATTTTATTATATAATTTTTATTTTATGTTAATTTAGAAAATATTTATTATTTAAATTATTTTAATAATTTCTTTTGTTATTATTTACTATTTGTAGGAATTGGAAAGAAACCGAACGCAAACTCCACATGTAGAGAAGTTGAACACGTGAATGAGCCCAAAACCATTAGGCCCAAAGCCGAGGCCCAAGATGAGAGGCTACGCAAATAGCAAGGCCACGTGAAGATATTTGAAAATAAGGAGAATAGACAAATTGTTGATCAAGGAAAGACAAATTAAGTGCTTCACGTGAAAGAAAAGAAGAAGTGGACCAGAAAACAAAGATAGCCACAATTGTTGACTAAGTCAAAAGCCAAAGATTGTTGAAATCACGTGGGGGCCGCAACTTATTAAATAAGAAACAAACACAAAAACATAAAAGTGGCGTGAATTAGAATTGAAAAAGAAGACTGGGGGGGGGGCAAATTGCATTAGTCATTAGGTTTTAAATTGTCCTATTTAAAGAACATACGCTGGATGTAAAAGGGGGCCTGTGCATGAAATAGAAAAAATCAGAAGCTTGCTGAGAGTAAAGAAGCAAAACAGTGGTTGCGTGACTAAATAATAAAAACCCTAAGACATGACGCATAAAACGGTGAGTGGAGAGAGGCCAAAGACAACAAAAGGAGAGAGCTGCGCATATGGTAGGGAGTCGAAGAGTCACAGTGAGTTATTTTCATGCAAGAGCCGTGCACGTTCCCGGGACCAGAAATAATGATCCATTCAAGGTCCCTCCAATCCATCTCGGCTATTTCTTCCTTTGGCATGCAGAACTAACCTCCTAAGGCAAAGCTAAGGGTGAACTCTTGTACTATATTCTCTTATTGTGTTATTTGATTCGTGGATGATTTTGATTGATTAATATAATTGTTATCTTATCATTCTCTTTATTCTTTTGAGTATTTTAATTTGAAAACTTATTTTATTAATCGACATATAGATCCAGTCATGCTTTTTCTATGTGTTGTTGGTGAAATTGGTTGTGATAGGTTAAGGTTGTTTTGCGAGATCATCTTTTACTGCAATATTGTCCGAGGGTATATTGTCATCGTTGGATAGGTTGTAATGATAACCTTGTGAGTTGCGAACGTAGAGAAGATAAAATAATAATTACCTTAGAACTTTAATTTGAGTAAAATTGAATATCCTCCAATTGTGGGTTTGAGGACGTGAAATCCTCAATTGCGTGATAAAAAGAATCAATAACATAATAGAAGTAATAGGTACAAGAGGGGATCCTGACGCTTTGCTATTTTTCTCTATTGATAAAATCTTTTAAGTTTTCGTAGTCTTTAATTTATATTGCAATTTAATCTCTTCTTTAATTTAGTTATTGCTAAACATTCTTGATTGAGTGAATTAGTTCCGTTGTAATAATCTCTCTGAGGAATCGACACCCCAGCTATACTGCGATATCCGTGAGTCATATTTGGGCGTAATCAAAATTTAGCGCCGTTGCCGGGGAGATGGTTTACAAGCAAAAGGACCAGGTTTGCTTAGTTAACAACGAAGCGGTAACTTTGTTACATTTATTTTATTTTATTTTATTTTTTATTCAGTTGCTTTAATTTTCTTAGTTTTTATTCTTGAATTTATTTTCCGCTTATTTTATTTCTAATTTTAGTAAATTTTAATTTTTAATTATTCTTTTATTTATGTTTCTAGTATCACTCGTGATTAATTGCATGCCTAGACGTAGGGATAGATTTGGTACATTTGTTAGAACCAAGGAAGAGAATTCTGATTCAGAGAGTTTGTTTGACAACCTCTTTGCTACACCCTCCACATCTAGAGCACACACCATGAGTGATTACGAGAGACCCCCTAGGAGGACTCTTGAAGAGTACCTCCATCCAACTCGCACAGCTACACCTTCATGCATCATGTTCCCTCATAATGCACCACCCGTAGATTTTAAACATGGGATGATACTGTAGGACACAGAAATCGACGACGCTGTTCTAGGCTCGTGGCCAAATTGGGAGAACGGAATAGCCCACGGGGAATTAAATCAGAGAAATAACATGGAGTCACCACCCAATGTGAACTGGGATAAATATTTAAGGCCGCACTCACCCCTCGCAAGGGAAGACCTCAAACCGTTGGGTTCGGAATGGTCCCTTACTTATGTCACTTTTAAAGATATGATTTGCGCAATAAACTAGCCGAATCTACTCATCATGTATTCAAAGATAGCCTACGCCTAAGTTCCCATGCATAAGAATAATAATAAAGCCTATATCCAAGTTCACATGCTTTAAAGTAAGTTTTCATAACGGCAAACACATGATATCACACAACGAGCATGTCGAATCATAAAACACAAAGAACAAATAAATAACTACTTAAATAAAATGTAAATTAAATTATTAATGCAAAATTAAAGAACTAAATCATGCATAAAGAAGTAACATAATCATGCTTAAAAATAAACGACATACTAGACTAAATCATGCTTTAATAATAAATAAAGTACTAGCAACCTAATCATGCTCAAATACATGGTTGGATGAAATGAAATACGTGTGTCTCTCAAATGGTACGTGGCGTTGTATCTCGAGTGCAGATCGCACTACCGTCCATTCGGATTCGGCTACGGAATTTACGTCCGGGTTTTCATCTGATATACCATAAAAGAGAACACGCATTCCGTTCACCCGAAAATCACATCATGCATCAACAAACGACTCTCATGCGATAATATATTAAAATAAATAAAAGAAACGAAAGATAATAAATAAAGAAGGTGCCCTCCGGTCTAACCTTTTATGTTGCTTCTTTGAAGTACGTTACACGATCGTTGGAAGGGTTAATGCTCCGCAACTCTTCCGGTTCACTAACTCAGCATTTTCCTTCGCTGTTTCACTGTTTGGGCTGCTGTTTTCACTCCGTTTCACTGCTGTTTCCTCGCAATTTTGTTGCTGGTTCTTTGCGATTTTAAGGGGTAAAACATGGGCTGTTTTGGTGGTAAAAGGGCACAGTTTCAGTGGTAAAATAGTGTAGTTTTTGGACTGCAGTGGGGCGATTTCAGAGGTTATTTTGAGGCAGAGTTTCGTGCAGGTCAGGGGTGTTTTAAGGGCTGATTTGTGGTTTTTTACTGGCAGGTTTTGAGACTGTATCTGCGGGGCTGTGAAGGGCTGATTTGTGGCGTTTTACTGGCAGTGCATGAGCTATTTTTACAGGGTTGTGAAGGGTGAAATGCGGTGTTTTACTGGCAGTGCTGGGGGCGAGTTACGGCAGTTTTTTACGTGTGCAGTGGGCATTGAAACCGTGCAGTTTTTGGGAGGTTCATGCGTGTAGTTTCAGGTTTATTTCAAAGAAGTTTTGCGGCAGTGATGGGGAGGCTGTGAGAAAGGTTTATGCGTGCAGTAAGGGGACTTGATTTGAGGCAGTGGGCGTGAGGGCAGTGTAGTAAGGCAGTGATATGCGGCAATTGAGGCTTTGACGTGTCTGGGATGCGGTAATATAAAGGGAATTTGGGAGGCTTTGGGCGTGTCTTCCAGGGTTTGGAAGGGTGATGAAGGCCTCTTTTTATAGTCAAAGGGATGGAAGCAATCCTAGTCCGAATAGGAAAGAGTCTCATAATGATGGTGACATCTCCTAATTAGTATCTCATAAGGAATCAATCTCTCTAATTTAGGATGGTGATTGCTTTTGATTAGGAAAGGGATCCATGAGATTTCTTTTACGTAGGAAAGGATTTGAATTGATTTAAGCATGTGTTAAATGTGCATCTTGCTAATTAGGAGAGCCATGGGCGTGAACTAGGGCATTGGGCATGGGCTATGGACTTTTTGGTGGGTATGGGGTATTTGGGTTTGGTATATGGTTTGATGAGTGGTTTATGGGGTTTTGGGCCGAGGATAAACTTTGAAACAGAGATCCAACGGGCAAACCAAAGCTAGACAACCGAATTAAATCCAACAAAAATGCCAATTTCCAACTTTACCCTTCCAACGTCATTTTCTCACGACTTCCGCAATTTAAAAGGTAGTGCCACATATGAGACTCATCATAGGGATTTATATGAAAAAATGCAGTGCCTACAATTGCCCCCACTTTGATGGGGCTTGTGTAGTGTGACAATGACAATCCTATCAAAGTACGTGCAATGCATTTTCACTTACCTGGCTCGCCAGCTACCATATGGCTTACCTGTTGCTATGAACTGAATTGATAATATGCCATTCCTGGCGTGCTAAACCCTGTACTTAGGGTGTCGCGGTAGTCTATAATAGTCCACATGCCGTACCTGGCATACTAAAACCCCGTACCTAGGGTGTCGCAGTAGTCCACAATAGTCCGTAATTGTCCATGATAGTCCACATGCCGTACCTGGCGTGCTAAACCCCGCACCTAGGGTGTCACGGTAGTCCATAATAATCCGCAATAGTCCACGATAGTCCATATGCCATACCTAGCATGCTAAACCCCGTACCTAGGGTGTCGCGGTTGTCCACGATAGTCCACAATAGTCCACGATAGTCCATAATAGTCCATGATAGTCCACGATAGTCCACAATAGTCCATAATAGTCCACGGTAGTCCACAATAGTCCACGATAGTCCAAAATAGCCCACAATAGTCCCTGATAATCCATGGTAGTCCACGGTATTCTACAATACTCCACGACAGTCCACGGTAGTCCACAGAAGTCCACAGAATACTCCATGATAGTCCACGATAGTCCACGAAAGTCCACGATAGTCCATAATAGTCCATAATACTCCACGATAGTCCATGATAGTCCAAGATAGTCCACATGCCGTACCTGACAAGACTGATACTGGTGTCTCCATTCCTGGAGTGCCATACCTGGAAAAACTAATACTGTATTGTGATGTGGGTCTCGCCCCTAGAGTGCCATACCCGGTAAAACTGATACTGATAAAGATGTGGGCCTCGCCCCCAGAGTGCCATACCCGTGTAAAACTGCTACTGATACTAACACCGTGATGGTTTATACTGTACTTCCTCTAACGAGATAATCCTGATAGCTAAGCACATTTTTATCCTCAATGAATGCTTCGCATCGAAACCTGAGAATCTTCAAAGTACTGATATACTCAACTCCGATCGTCTGAATAGGTTATCTGAACTAGACTCCTAGTGTGTGTGTGCTAAGGCTCTCTCGCAGCCTATTACTTAAGCAGGCCAACTCGATGATTTCATCTCAAAGAATCAGATCAGTGGGTCTAATCAATCTAGATGTCTTGATCACATTCTGTGATTACTTCGTCATACTCAACATGATATAGTCTTCTTCTATTTTTCTCTTGTCTATTTCTTTGCATTTTTTTCTATTTTTTTTTCTTTCTTTTCCTTTCTTTTTTTATTTTCTTTGACACACCTATCCTTTAAGGTAGAATTTCTCCTCACGGTGGTCCTAATACTCGCCCATGGGTAGCTTCATGCTTATCGGTTATAGGCGGTCTATTTTCCTTTTTTTTCCTTTTCATTGCAGAGACTTTTTCTTTGTTTCCGACAATATCATATATCGTAGCATAAGTAAACCAGGGTGGACATCCAGGCAAACGGTCATTCACTGATCCACCATCTCTTCAACTAGTCATCTCGCCAACTACTCAGGCTTCTACTGTTGAGATCCCATAATCAAGTGCTCGTGAGTCTAGCCGAGATCAATCAATTCAGAGTACTGGACGAGAGCACGTCTCGCACTTATCATTTCTGAGGCCTCTTCTTGCAGCAAACAATGTCATCACGGACATATGCCTAACTATCAAAGACTTCTCTCTCTCTCCGTCTTTTTTTTTTCACTCCCTCCACGAAATTCTTCATTCTACTACTGATAAGGTAGGATTCCTTCCCGAAACTGACACCAATGTGGGCCTCAACCTTAGGATTACTACCCGAATCTGATACTGTGCTTTCGCTGTTTCTGGTGTGCTTGTCTTGCCGCTTTCTCTTTTCTTCTTTGAAATTGTGGCTACAAAACAAAACAAACACAAAAAGAAGGCAAAATATGTTACATATATGCATGCATGCGTGAATGAATTTCCCATCTAGTCGGGTCAAGTCTTCTACTGGTGACTACTCAGTCATCTCTTCCTCAGGCAAAGTACAGTTTCAGTCTGTCAACATTAATCAGCTCGGTGAACTCATTCCCTCCAAGTCTGACAGTCTCACTACCCCATTTCCCATTACTTTTTGGATTATGTAGGGTCCCTCCTAGTTTGGTCTCTCCTAGTTTGGTCTGAACTTTCCTCTCGGGTCTGTTGTTGATGGCTTCGTCTGCTTAAGCACCAAATCACCCTTTCTGATCTTGGTAGGACGCACCTTCTTATTGAATGCTCGAGCCAGCCTCTTCTGGTATATCTGCATGTGATGCAAGGACTTCATCCTCTTCTCATCCATCAATGCTAACTGTTCAAACCTCTGCGAGGCCCATTATCATTCAGGTAATTTCGCTTCGGCTAATACCCGCATGGACTGTATCTTAATATCCACCGGCAATACGACTTCCATTCCATAGACCAAGGAATAAGGTGTGGCTCTTGTCGCCGTTCTCACCGAAGTTCTGTACCCCCACAGGGCATACGGTATCTTATCAGCCCAATCTTTTTAGTTCTCGGCCATCTTGGCTAAAATCATCTTATTGGCTGCTTCGACTACCCCATTAGCTTGCGGCCTGTGAGGCGACGACTTATGGTGTCCTATCCCGTATCTCTGCAACATTGACTTTATTTCTCCTTGGAACTACTGTAACCATATGATGCGGCATACCATATCGACATATGAGATTCCGAGTTATAAACTTGGCCATCTGCTTTGCCGTAACATTACAGAACGACTCGGCTTCTACCCAGTTTGAGAAGTAATCTACCGCCATTACTATGAAGCGATGTCCATTCAATGCATTCAGTCGAATTTTTCCGATCATATCAATCCCCCATGCTGAGAAAGGCCACGTCTCTGATAGACCATGCAACTCTGTATGTGGCAAATGATTCAAATTACCGTGTGCTTGATAGTCATGACAGTGCTTTACCAGCTTTGCGCAGTCAGCTTCCATTGTTGACCAGTAAAAGCCTTGTCTCATAATCTTACGAGATAAATTCAACCCGTTCATGTGCGGACCACATACACTGGCATGTAATTCTTCCATTACCTTCTGAGCTTCTTCCTTTCTCAAACACTTCAGCCGAATACCATTGGCTTGCCTCTTGTATAATTCTCATTTCAAATGCACATACTGAGAAGCCAACTTCTGAATGACTATTCTATCCTTTCTGCTCGCTTCCTCCGGGAGTTCCCCATGTTCCAGACATCTCTGAATACCATGATACCAAGGTTTCCCATCGTTGACCTCTACTTCCAATATTCTCTCTATCTCATAAACTGGTCTGTTTGCCGTCGTCAACACAAGTGGTCTCATTACCAATTTCTCCGGATTTTCCCAAGTTGTGGCTAGTGTTGCCAATGCGTCTTCCATCTGACTCTCTTCTCGAGGCAAATGCTGGAATTTACAGTCAGGGATAGCCTGTGCTAGATTTCTGAAGTAAAACAAGTAAGGCTTTAACCGTTCTTCTTTTAACTCTCATTCTCCTTGCATCTGTCAGATCACCAACATCGAGTTTCCATAAATTTCAACATTCTTAGCTTTCAAAGCTATCAATGCAGTCAACCCGAATGCACATGCCTCATACTCGGCCATGTTGTTTGTCACTCCGAACGTCAACCTCTTGGCCATAGGAAAAGTTTCTCCATCAGGGGTTACTATCATGATCCTAATTCCGGCTCATTTGCAGTTCACTGCTCCGTCAAAATATATCTTCCAACCTTGGACTGCTGTAGCTTGGATTTCCTCATCGGGGAACTCAAACTTGTACTGATCCCCTTCAACAGGTTGCAATGTCAGGAACTCTGCCACGACTCGCCCTTTGATCACCTTAGAAGTAAGGTACTCGATATCTAATCCTGTCAGCAGCACTAACCATCTGCCCAACTTTCAACTAGCGACGACACTGAATGTAGGTACTTCAAAAGATTCTCCTTGGCTACCACTTAGATCTTGTAGGATTGGAAGTAATGGCGCAATTTCCTGGATGCCCATACTACTGCCAAATAGATCTTCTCCACTTCCTGATAGCGGGCTTCATACGGAAGTAACTTCTTACTAAGGTAGTAGATGACATACTCTACTCCCGTCTCATCTGCTTGTACCATCATTGCCCCCAGTGTTTCGGGTTTAATAGCCAAATAAAGTACCAAGGGTCTACCCTATCTCGGAGGTTTCAAAACCGAAGTTTCACCAATTATTCTCGGATCTTGTCAAATGCTTCCTGACACTGTTCATTCCACTTCACCGGCTGGTCTTTCCTTAACAGTTCGAAGATAGGCTCACATACTGATGTCAACTTAGCGATAAATTGACTGATGTACTGGATTTTCCCAAGGAATGCTCTGACTTCTTTTTCTGTCTTCGGTGCGGGCATCTCAGTAATAGCCTTGATCTTTTCAGGATCCACTTCTATTCCTCCTATTCCTACTGTATGGCCAAGCAACTTCCCCGATGTTACTCCGAACACACACTTCTTGGGATTCAACTGCAGGTTGTACTTGTCAACTCGTTCAAGAAACTTCTCCAATGCTTCTATATGCCCATCTCTCGTCTCTGATTTGACCATCATATCATCCACATACACCTCAATCTCCTTATGCATTAGGTCATGAAATAAAGTAGTGTCCATCCACTGATAAGTGGATCCGGCATTCTTAAGCCCAAACGGCATCACCTTGTAGCAATATGGTCCATATTCCATGACAAAGGCAGTCTTATGCTTATCTTCTTCAGCCATAAGAACCTGATTGTATCTTGAGAACCCATCTACGAATGAGTACATAACAGACAACGACGCACTATCAACAAGTACATCTATATGCGGCAAAGGAAAGTCATCATTTGGATAAGCTTTGTTGAGGTCTCTATAGTCCACGCACATTCTGACTTTTCCATCTTTCTTTGGTACCAGCACAATATTTGCCAAGCACTCAGGGTATTTTACCACTTCGAGGAACCCCACATCTAGTTGCTTCTTAACTTCTTCTCTGACCTTCTCGGCCCATTCAGGTCTCATCCTCCGAAGTTTCTGCTTTACTGGCCTCATATTTGGATAAGTTGGTATCGCATGCTGAGCAATGCTTCTATCTACTCCATTCATGTCCTCGTAGGACCAAGCAAATACCTTAGCATATTTGACCAATATCTATTCTAAACTCTTCCGCTCTTCGGCGGTAACCTCACTCGTAATTAAGACTTCCTTGGGGTTTTTAGGCGTACCAAGGTTGAATGCATTCATTTTAGTGGAGTTGATATCAAATATGCTTAAGTCATGCAAGTTACGAGGAGGAGACTCAGGCAAATAAGCAAAATGATTGTCTTTATTGCTAATAAATGCAGGAGTACACTCAAATAAATCAGGAAGATAAATGTCTTCATCTTCTACAGACACTTCTTCCTCCGTAACCGATTTCTTCTCAGGCTCCTTACCCTCCTCGAGAGTCGGGCTCTCCAATTTCATCAGTTCTTCTTCCCATTTCTCTTCTTCATTCTTCGCAACTTCCTCTGCCAGCGGCTTCTCACCCAGCATATCTTGGAAGATCTCAAATCTGGGCACCATAATCCCGTTAACTTCTGCTGGTTCGGGCTCTCCCTGATACCCCGAAGCCTTTACAAAGCATTCCATAAACTTCAGCCCTTTCTTCTTAGCCTTATGCTTATCTTCATTAGACTGGTATCCCAATCCCCTCCGGGTAGTCTGCCCTTTAAAGTTTGTTAATGCTGAGCCTTGACCTGGCTCGAATTTCATTTTCTCCATGATCTTAGCTACCTTGGGATCCACCCACTCCTCAAAAGTTACTGACACTTGGAACCTTGTGAAAGGTTGTATTTCCAAAGCGGCTACAACATTTTCCACCTCAGCTCGGATGATGATAATCTCTCCTCCATATAGGAATTTAATCATCTGATGTAGAGTGGAAGGCACGCCCCAAGCTTATGAGACCACGACCTTCCTAACAACAAGGCAAAAGTGGCCGGGATTGTGAACTCGACCTCGTCCTCAATCGGTCCAACCTTGACTACTACGGTAAAAGTACCATCAACTCCCCTCTTGCTATCATCATAAGCTTTAATAGTCATATTAGAGGGACTTAGATTCGTTGTTTTCATACCCAGCCTTGCCAAAATCTTCAACGGGCACACATTGATGGATGAGCCATCATCGACCATCACACAAGATGTCCTCTTGCCTCTCACTTTAGCTCGGATGAATAAAGGCCTAATGTGGTTTCTCCCCTCAGCCGGGAGTTCTTCCTCAGAAAAGGTTATTTGCAGAGCTTCCTACTGCACTGATCCGATAAACATTGCGGGATTAGCATCTTCGGGCACTACTATCTTGCTCAAGGCCTCTACCATAGCTCGCATGTGCTCTCCGGACGCACATAACAACTCCCAGATACTCAAAAATGCTCAGGTCTTCTTCAGTTGCCGCAGCACTACGTCTCCCTCAGTATTCTCCGTATTCTTGGCCACCTCTCGGCTTTCTGTCAGCACTTCCTTCCCATTTTCTGTAGTATCACTATAAAAGTACCCACTTCGGGTCATCCCATTCACCTCTTCTTCATCACTACTCGAGAAATCCTCCCAGAAATTATTCTTCTGCTCCATCTCATCCTCATTGTTGCTATCCCAAATACCCAAGCAAAAGGCTTGGTTGTTGAAGGTTCAGAGGACAATGTCTTCTGGTAGGCTAGAGTTGATCATATAGGTAGGCGGTGGGACAGAGTGATAGTTAGGCAAGGGGTTGCAGTGTGTGTTTGGTTGTTCTTTCTCAGAATCAGGGATTTTTCAGGAGTCTAAAAGGTCTTGGATCTCGTGACTCAGGCGGGTACAGTTGTCGGTGTCATGGCCGAGGTTTTGGTGGAAGTGATAATAACGGTTCATGTTAAGGTTTCGTGGTGGAGGATTAGGTAGTGGTTTAGGCTCCAAATGTTTCAGAAGTCCTTGGCGGGTCAACTTCTCGAGTACTTTGGACAAGGGTCTACCTAAGTTGGAAAAACACCGATTCTTAATGGCAGCAACCTCCGCAGTAACAGGTTTAGCGCCCGAGGGCCCTCCAATAGTTCTCCTATTCAGATTGTAAAACTTCCGATTCTCGGCTTCTTCCTCTTCAATATCCATGACCGTTTCCCCCAGCTATCAGAAATCCGCAATCATGGAGGTCATCCTCCTCAGCTTACCATAAATCAAGGGCTTCGTACCCTTGATAATCATCTTAATCTAGTCCTTCTCTGAAGGCCGAGTCTACATCTTCAAGAGCTGGCTTCTCTAGCAATCCACATATTCCTTAAAGCTTTCCTCTGGCTTCTGCTTGGTATTCTCCAAGTCGCGAAGTGATAAGTTGATCTCCAAGTCTGTAACATACTACTTTAGGAAGGCGTCAGCCAGTTCCCTCCAATCCTCCTTAACCTTTTTTCTCAAGGTTGTGATACTACACTATAGGTACCCCATCGAGTGACATCCCAAATATCTTTTGGACTTGGCGCTGCGACAGGCCTATTGAACTCATCACCGAGACATATTGTCACAGATGGACCCTCGGGTCTCCATTTCCATTAAATTTGGCAATATCGGGCATTTTAAACTGATCTGGCAGCTGCTTCTCGAAGGTCATTGCATCATAATCCAATAAATCCTCATGCTTACCCTTCAGTTTACGGGTAACTGACTCCATTTGATCACGGAGCTTCTGTATCTCGGCCTGAGACCCGGCTATTCTCCCAACGGTATATTCGACCATATCATCATCAAACAGGAGCATCATCATTCAATCTACTTGGAGGGCTCTCACGCCTCTCATTTTCATATCCTCCCACGGCGCAGGGCACAACTATATTAGACATGGTGGCAGTCAAAGCTTGCAGTTGTTCAGTCATTTTGGTGAGATTAGCTTCAATCTGATCCATGCGAGACCCTTCGTTGATTGATTCACTCAAGTTTACTGATGGCCTTTTGATTAGTCTCCCCTCTTCCCTAACCTAACGAGAATCTATGGTGTCTTTTAAGATCGTGTGTCAGTGTATATGCGTGCAATTCATGTAATGTATAAATTCATAAAAATTCTATACTAATTGGCCCATTATCATTCTAAAGTGTTCAATCACATTATTACACAGCGCAAACTTGTCCCAGTTGAAAAGGCCCAATATGATTATACTTTACGATAACATGGCTAAACAACTTAAAATGATAAGAGGCCCACACATAAAATGGCCCACCGGTATTTTAGAAGCTTTTGGCCCAACTGTCAAAGGACACTAACTCATCCCCGTTTAAATTGCCCAACAAGTTCACATCTTTTGACAAAAGGTCCAACTGGATCCAAATGACGACGGTCCAAAACATAAACACAGAATAAATAATTTCTATTAGTTCTACGACTAAGGTTCTCATGTGGGTTTACCAGAGTGCGAACAAAGGCTCTCATTGACGAAGGATTTCCCACAACTATGACTCCCCACTCAAGGGTTCAAGGGACCAAGTGAACGCACCTTACGGTACGTGCCAACGAGTTAAGGTGCGTGACTGACTGTCAAATGAATTTTCCATTATAGATTCCCCAGAGGGAGGATTGAACGAACTCTCTTAAATACCCAAGCCTCTTAGGCTCTTATCGCTTGGTGACAGGAATAAACAACGAGTCCTCCAAATTAGTCCATCACAATAAACTACGAGTACATGATTATCTAGGTGCCTTCACAGCTTTTCTTTACAGAAAGGTAGTGAATGAAGGAATACACCAAACCATTACCAAGCTTTAACAATGCCTTTGATTAAACCCCTTCCCACTATAGACAAAATCAACTAAAGTACAAATCATAAACATCATAAGACATGATTTCGGGGCCGATTCTCTATCCCCAGTGGAGTCACCAGATTGTAGGACACAGAAATCGGTGACGTTGTTCTAGGCTCGTGGCCTAATTGGGAGTACGGAATAGCCCGCGGGGAACTAAACCATAGAAATAACATAGAGTCACCACCCAGTGTGAACTGGGATAAATATTTAAGGCCGCACTCATCCCTCGCAAGGGAAGACCTCAAACCGTTGGGTTCGGAAAGGTCCCTTACTTATGTCACTTGTAAAAATATGATTTATGTAATAAACTAGCCAAATCTACTCATCATGTATTCAAAGATAGCCTACGCCTAAGTTCGCATGCATAAGAATAATAATAAAGCCTCTATCCAAGTGCGCATGCTTTAAAGTAAGTTGTCATAACGGCAAGCACATGATATCACACAACGAGCATGTCGAATTATAAAACACAAAGAACAAATAAATAACTAATTAAACAAAACTTAAATTAAATTATTAATGTAAAATTAAAGAACTAAATATGGTGACATCCAGGGTTTGGAAGGGTGATGAAGGCCTCTTTTTATAGTCAAAGGGATGGAAGCAATCGTAGTCCGAATAGGAAAGAATCTCCTAATGATGGTGACATCTCCTAATTAGTATCTCATAAGGAATCAATCTCTCTAATTTAGGATGGTGATTGCTTTTGATTAGGAAAGGGATCCATGAGATTTCTTTTACTTAGGAAAGTATTTGAATTGATTTAAGAATGTGTTAAATGTGTATCTTGTTGGGAAAACTCAAGAATGTGTTAAATGTGCATCTTGTTGGGAAAACTCTAAGTCCCGAGGATCGAATCAAGTAATGAAACAAGTATGAATACATCGAAGAAGTTTCGGAATACTTACATCAATCGGTTAAGCGACGCGAGTGACAACAAAAATTCTTTTTCTGCCCTCCTCCAAGTTCGGCAGTGGTAGTTTTTAATCATCAAAAATCAGCCATTGATGTCTTTAAAGCTCCAAGCTTTGTGATGAAACGTTTCCATGCACACGACTGGGTTACCCTATCACCTATGGACAACTCCGGAGTGTGCTAGCACTTTGATTTTGCAAAAAAATCATTTAATTTCTTCTCTTACTGCTCTCGGGACTGAGCCAATCCAAAAGCAAGAAAACAGCCCTCATGGGCGTGAATGAGAGAAGATAGATGGAAGAGAGAGATGAGTGTTAGTTGGTTAAAATGTGTATCTAATACACAACATATATTTTTCAAAAAATAAATAAAGGATTTTCAAAATATTTGGCTTTCCAAAAGTCAAATAATCAAATCCAACAACCATTCCAGCAACTATTATAAACTCACATCACTCAATCAATCAAGTGACAAGTAGTCACATCACATCATTCAAAGTGACATGTGATTTGAAGCTTGATGTGACTAATGATTTGATGCTTGATTTGACTTACGTGTCGCATTCGAATTCGAAATGCGAATGCGCTCACAAACAATCCCGGGCTCGGGTTCGCTAATTCCAAATTAACGAATTTTCTGTTACGTGGTAATTAAATCTAATTTAATTAAAAAATCATACCTAGCATAATTACTATTCACGTCGCTAACGAATTAATTCTAAATTAACTCGTTCGCCCGAATTAAAATATAATTTTAATTCTGCGTCGAAATCCAATTTCATTTAATATATCGAATATATTAATTTATCGATTAATTCCAAATTAATCATCATCTCTCTTTAAATGATATTTTATCCCAGAAAAAATTTCTCCGTAATTAATCCCAGATTAATTTTCTCTCTCATTCAATTAATCCCAGATTAATAAAGTGCGAGTCATACGTCATCGGTGAATCTTCGGGAAGCGACCCATGAGGGTAGTTCCTAAACTTAGGTATCTACAGTTAAAAACAGCGAATTTTGTCCCCGTTTCCGATTCGCAGATTAATCTCATCTGAAGTCAGTTTCCTGCTCATAGCAGATTCTGCACATCAGTACATATATTTTATGTACCACACTAAGTATTTAAAATCCAATTTTAATACTAGTAGTGAACATATTTATGGAAAATATATTTGAAGTCAGAGCCTTGCCCTTTCTTCAATTCCTTCAAGTCTGCTTTGTCCAAACGGCAGTCACGTTTCCGTGATCCCGTTTGTCAAAATTTAGGCAGACATTTTGGGATATGTCCTTTATCTTCCTAGAAGATCATAATGATTTGCCTTTGCCCTTTTCCACATTCCAGAAGCCTTTGGCCAAGCCTTGGCCTTCTAGAATATCGAAGTAAGGTGTGCCTTGCGCTACTTGCCTAATTGCAAAGTTTGACTTTATCTCATTGAGAATAGTCCTTAACTCTCCAAGATTTATTTATTGCAATTTAGTACTTCTAAAATCTAAGTATAGATTTATGAAGATTCTTCAATTTCAATATCATACTTTAAGGATCTAACCCTTAGTTCTGATAAAGAAATTAATGAGTCTACTGCGACAAGCTTAATGGATTAAACACTTAAGTTATCATCACATGAATCTTCCAAAGATCATGCTCTACTATTTGCTCAACTCCGGGCTTAGGCCTAATATGTCATTTTATCAAATAAAGTAACTTATTAGTTTCCAGGACCATCCTGAAATTTTATTCCCAATTTGAAAATTAAACCATTTAAATACATTTTCCTTAGGATTATGTTTTAAATGTCAATCCTTCAATTTCATCTTGATTCTAATAGTCCAACTATTTAATCAACGATTTCCGGTGCTATTTATTATAATGATTATTATAGTCCAACTATTTAATCAACTATAATTTTAATAGATAAATTCAATTATATTGATTACTATAATCCAATTATAAAATCAACTATAAATGAATAGTTTGAATACAGTCCAACCTTTTTAAAACAGCGATTTAAATATTAGTCCAACTAACATTTAATTTATTTGACGAATGATATTTGATTGAGCGTGTATGGCAGGTAACTAAACGAATATTGCAAATTTAATACTTGCCTCCCACTATTTTTCGGCGAGCCTCTAACCCTCTGCCGAGTACTCAGAAAATCTGTTTCCTAGTGGGCTAGGATCCCGTTAAATAACACACAATCTTGACTTTGGCCAACAAATTGTATGAAACTTAACTAGGTAGATCTCTGAGATCAATTGGATCCAATCCAATTTCTAGATCCAGTAGGTGGACATCCAAGTCCGAAACATATATCTTATATATGCCAATATATCAAATATATTGCCTAACCTTTTTCCTCTGAATCAACTAAGCCTTGGCTTTGGCACAACAAACTTAATGATCCCAGTTAAGCGGAATCCATTGACCATGGAAAGCTTTGTAATCAATGTCGATGGACAAGAAGTGGTCTTAACTTTGGCCAGCAAACCACAACTTGGACAAGACACCAATATGGAACAAAGCTCTTGTGATTCAAACACATCCTCGACGGACAAAGGCCTTGACTTTGGCCAACAAGCCAATTCCAGTATTGGATCTTGAGTAAGAATCACTCAATGGAAGGAAAAACGCTTAATATTTTGTGAGGATTTTTCGCGTGTAAATTGGCAACCAATTTATTATCTTTGTTAAGGTCTCATCATCATACACCCTTAAACATGCATTTTAAACACATAATGAAGCGTGTATAATAAAATAATAATGATATGCGGATGGATACTTAACACATTGATCCTAGATCAAATCTCTCCATTTCCTCTCTCCCGCTAGCAAAACTATTTACTTCTACCCGTTACACTACACTTCTAAAGAAACCTCATTTACATTGAGGGGAATAGGTGAGAAGAGAATACAAAAAATAAGGAGGTAATAAGGCTGGACACGCAGGTCCAATTAATAAATTCCAAATTTATTACAACAATTTTTAAAATTGCCCCACCCATCTAATATCCATCCGATATACATTATTCATGCATCACAACCATGTATTCACACAAGCATGTTATCAATCAATCTAATCAAATTAGTTAATATGATAATTAATGACCATCCAATGTTTAAACAACGATTTGATTTTGAGCGAGTCAAACTCGTTTTGCGAATAAGTACTCAGAGTACGAATTCTTGAATTAAATTAAACTATAAAATTAAATCCAATTTAATATGTATTTAATACTAATTCAATTTATTTAATTCCAAATTAAATATTACACTTTATTAAGAACCTTTGCGACTTAGATTCCAAATCTAATCGTTACGAGTCTCAAAGCCCGATTAACATCCAATGTCGTTCAATTAAAGTCCAATGGGCTTTCAATTAATTTCTTAAGGCGTGGGCTTCGACAACCAAAGCCCAATCAAGGAATTACCCCATAAGCCTAGAAATCAATTTCGGCCCATTAGGCCTAATTAAACTTTAAAGGCCCATTTGTCGCATTTGGACTTTAAGGAAGTGGTTTTGGGCCCAATTGGATCCAACCATATTGCCTAAACCAATCTTGGTACAACCAAACCCATTAAAGCCCAATTACAACATTCAAGCCCAATTTCCAAAATTAGCCCAATTTAATTAAATTACAAAATCCAATTTCACAATTTAATTATCCTAAAGTATATAACATAATCAATTACCCAATTCAATATTTCCAAAACATCAATTAGCCTAATTAATCATGCTAATTATCATCATCACATGTCCAACACATTTTGATTAAAATCAAACCCAATTACATGCTTCAAGTCTCGGCCATGTGGTGATTTTATGTCCGATTTGGTTTCAATCCAATTAAATCCACAATCGACATTAAATCAATATTTCCAATCGTTTCCAACTCATCCAATGATCAACGAAACAAAAATACAAGACATTTAGGACACTTATGTATTCGGCCAAGCCCTACATTTTGGGCAAAATATTCCAAACAAAATTTCAAGAAATTGATCCAATCAATCTTCAATTAAACATGTATTAAGCATACTCAATTATCCAATTTCATTAAATAATGCTCAAATATATTTTACCCAATTTTAAGCCATAAATCATATTTCATGCTTTTTGGAGCTCTGATACCATTGTTGGGAAAACTCTAAGTCCCGAGGATCGAATCAAGCAATGAAACAATTATGAATACATCGAAGAAGTTGTGGAATACTTACATCGATCGGTTGAGTGACGCGAGTGACAATAAAAATTCTTTTTATGTCCTCCTCCAAGTTCGGCAGTGGCAGTTTTTGATCTTCAAAAATCGACCATTGATGTTTTTAAAGCTCCAAGATTTGTGATGAAATGATTCCATGCACACGCATGGGTTTCCCTATCACCTACAGACAACTCCGGAGTGTGCTAGCACTTTGATTTTGCAACAAAATCACTTAATTTCTTCTCTTACTGCTCTCGGTAGTGAGCCAAACCAGAAGCAAGAAAACAGCCCTCATGAGCGTGAATGAGAGAAGATAGATGGAAGAGAGAGATGAGTGTTAGTTGGTTAAAATGTGTATCTAATACACAATATATATTTTTCAAAAAATAAATAAAAGATTTTCAAAATATTTGGCTTTCCAAAAGTCAAATAATGAAATCCAACAACCATTCCAACAACTATTATCAACTCACATCACTCAATCAATCAAGTGACAAGTAGTCACATCACATCATTCAAAGTGACATGTGATTTGATGCTTGATGTGACTAATGATTTGACGCTTGATTTGACTTGTGTGTCGTATTCGAATTCGAAATGCAAATGCGCTCGCAAACAATCCCGGACTCGGGTTCGCTAATTCCAAATTAACGAATTTTCTTCTGCGTCGTAATTAAATCTAATTTAATTAAATAATCATGCCTAACATAATTACTATTCATGTCGCTAACGAATTAATTCTAAATTAACTCGTTCGCCCGAATTAAAATATAATTTTAATTCCGTGTCGAAATCCAATTTCGTTTAATATATCGAATATATTAATTTATCGATTAATTCCAAATTAATCGTTTTCTCTCTTTAAATGATATTTTATCCCAGATAAAATATCTCCATAATTAATCCCAGATTAATTTTCTCTCTCATTCAATTAATCCCATATTAATAAAGTGCGAGTCATACGTCATCGGTGAATCTTCGAGAAGCGACCATGAGGTCCCCTGATATGTTGGCAGTAAACTCGGTTGTCGGACTATCCGAATACGTACGTACCTAGTACTATGTTTTACCGATTTACAAGACAAGGTTGGCCTCTAGCAAAGCGCCATGCCTACCCAATTCTCCAGAAACATGCTTACAGGATAATTGATCTATATCAGGCGTAGTATACGTGGTATCGTGCATGTCGATCCAGTATCGGATGTCACGTGCTAGGCCTGGGGCTGGAATTATGTCTGCCTCGTACGAAGCACATGTCGGATGTCTGGTAACTAGTCTCTATAATCGGATATACATGACCTTGTCATAATATCCTGATAGCTGTAGCATATAAGAGCGCCAGTTCCGTATCCTACGTGACATCATCTCCACTATGACTGGAGTGATACTTCCGTCTTGACATCACACCCAATACACTACGTTCTCAATATACCCAGCAGAGGCGTACACATAACCTGTTAAAGCCCTGGACGACCAAAACCAAAGCATATTGATTGTCGCAAGTATTAGCGGTGCAAGTCTCAGGTTAAGACCAAATACACCTACTCTGATTTCGGAATTCCATAGACACATAGTCATACTACCAATGGAATTCCGAAGGGGTCTATCCAGAGCGAAGCTATTTTCCGTACTATCGGTAAAACACAACTTTCTATTACACTTGCATGAGTATCCAATACCTAAATATATGAGAACTACGCTATTGTGCCCTCACAATTCGTACAAGTGTAATACTAGTCTTTTACGCATTATCGATGTCCAATCTCGATAATGCTCTGACTAGGGATATTTAATGATTAATCCTTCGTAGACTAATACTATCTCATACTATATCAATCTAGGAACTAATCATAGGGACCTCATATCATTTATACATCTAGGTGATCTAATCACAAATGATAAGAGTGCAATCTCCTTTGTCACATAGTTAATTTGTACAAAAATACCATGATCTGTACAAATAGTGACGCTATGGGTCATAACTGTCCAACACATCTTGCTAATTAGGAAAGCCATGGGCGTGAACTAGGGTCATTGGGCTTGGGCTTTGGATTTTTTGGTGGGTTTGGGGTATTTGGGTTTGGTATATGGTTTGATGAGTGAATTATGGGGTTTTGGGCCGAGGATAAACTTTGAAACAGAGATCCAATGAGCAAACCAAAGCTAGACAACCGAATTAAATCCAACAAAAATGCCAATTTATAACTTTACCCTTCCAACATCCGTTTCTCGCGACTTCCGCAATTTAAAAGGTAGTGCCTTCATATGAGACTCATCATAGGGACTTATATGCAAAAATACAGTGCCTACAGATACAATATCTCCCAACCTTCCATGGTTTGGAGAACGAGAACCCCTATGTGCATATTAGAGAATTTAAAGAGGTAGTAGCGACTTTCCATGATCGGTTTGGAACCACTGACACAATCAGACTTAAGTTTTTCCCCTTTGCCCTTAAGGATAAAGCTAAGAGTTGGTTGTACTCTTTAAGACCTAGGTCAATAGGATCGTGGGGCGAGATGACCCAGACATTCTTCGACAAATACTTCCCACACCATAAGACGGATGCCCTAAAAAAATAAATCTCCACCTTTTCCCAGAGAGATAGTGAGACCCTTTATCAAACATGGGGGAGGTATAAGGAGTTGTTAGCTAGTTGCCCTCACCATGGATTTGAGAGTTCGCGTTTAGTCGGTTACTTCTATGTTGGATTGACACCTAGGGAGCGCCAATTTATTAAGATGATGTGCAATGGTGAATTTATCCGAAAGGGCCCTGATGAGGCTCTTGAATACTTAGATGACCTAGCTAAGAAGTCTCATACCTGGACTGGACCCAATTTCATGGATAGCACTGACATGATATACCCTACTCCTCCTAGTAGAAGCATACACCAATTAAAAGAAGATGAGAGGCTTAGGGCAAAAGTTGAACTATTAACTAGACATATGTGAGCCTTACTCGCCAAAGATAGCATGTCTATGCAGACAGTAGCTCACCTAGAACCTCAAGAGGTATGTGTTGTGTGTGGCAGGACTAACCATTTGACACAAGAGTGCCCTATAACTAGAGAAACATATGAGGACCAATGCAATGCATTAGGGATGTATAGGAAGCCTTACACACCTTACTCATGTTGGATAATATGACCTATAGCGTCACTATTTGCACAGATCATTGTGTTGTTGTAGCAAATTAACTATGTAATAAGGAAATTGCACTCTCATCATTTGTGATTAGATCACCATAGATATATAAATGAAGAGAGGTCCCTATGATTAGTTCCTGGATTGAGATGATATGAGACAGTATAAGTCCACGAAGGATTAATCATTAAATATCCCTAGCCGTAGTATTATCGAGACTGGACATCGATAATACGGAATAGGCTAGTATTGCACTTGTGTGCGTTGTGAGGGCACAACGACATAGTTCTCATATATATAAGTGTTGGAGACTTATGCAAGTGCGATAGGAGGTCGTGTTTCACCGATGGTACGGGAAACAGCTTCGCTCTGGATAGACCCCTCGGAATCCCATTGGTATTATGACTATGTGTCTATGGGAGGCCGAAATCAAGGTAGGTGTGTATAATCTTAACCTCTGAGACTTGCATCGCTAATACTTACGATAATCGATAAACTTTGGTCTTGGTGGTAAGGGGCTTTGACAAAGTTCTGTGTACACCACTTCTGGGTTTATCAGAGAGTCGTAGAGTATTAGGTGTGATGTCAAGACGGAAGTATCACTTCAGTCATATTGGAGATGATGTCACGCAGGATACGGTATTAGTGCTCTTAAGTGATGCGCATCCAATCGTGATATTATGACCAGGTCATGAATATCCGATTATAGAGACTAGTTACCAGACATCCGATATGTGTTTCGGACGGGGTAGACACTTATCCAGCCCCAGCCCTAGCACGTGACTATCCGATACTGGGCCGATACGCACAATACGATTGTATACTACGCTTGATATAGATCTAAATATTCTTAAAAGGATATGTCCGGAGAATTGGGTAGACTTGGTGCTTTGCTAGGAGTCGACCTTGTCTCGTAAATCGGTAGAACGTAGTACTTGGTACGTACGTGATTCGGGTACACCGACGACCGTATTTATTGCCACGTATCCGGAGATCTCATGGGTCGCTTCCCGATAATGCACCGATGACGCATAACTCGCACTCATTAATAATCTGGGATTAAAGAAGAAAGAGAAAATTAATCTGGGATTAATTACGGAGATATTTTATCTCGGATAAAATATCGTCTAAAGAGAGAGAACGATTAATTCGGAATTAATCGATTTAATTAATATATTCGATATATTAAAAGAAATTAGATTTCGACACGGAATTAAAATTAGATTTTAATTCGGGCGAACGAATTAATTTAGAATTAATTCGTTAGCGACGTGAATAGTGAAATCGCTAGGCGGAATCATTTAATTACGATGCGACGGAAAAATCGTTAATTTGGAATTAACAAACCTGAGCCCGAGTGTGATTGCGAGCGCATTCGTATTTCGAATTCGAGTGCGGCGACGCAAGTCACATCAAGCGTCAAATCAATCATCACATCAAGCGTCAAATCAAAAGTCACTTTGAGTGATTGATTGATTGATTGACTTGATTGATTGATTGTTGGAAAGACACACATCACATCACTTTATTAAAGTGACATGTGAATAGTTGATGGGTGTTGTTGGTGGAATAGTAAAGTGGGGTTGAGTAATTGATTTACCATTAATTTTATTAGATAAAATAAATGGTAAAAGGCTTATTTTATTTTATAAATATATAAGTGACTTTTGTAAATCAATTACATAACTTTTCTTTTACACTTTTTCTTCTTCTCTCTCTCTCACTCACGCCCATTTTGGGGCTGTTTTCTTCTCACTTTCACAGCTCACTGCCGTGAGCTTAAGGGAAGCAATGAGTGATTTCATTTGATGAAATCAAGTGCTAGCACACTTGTGAACATGCGAAGGTGTTAGGGAGGTCCACCCATGATGCGGGACTCATCCGACGGAGTTTGGAGCTTCGTTTTGAGACCCGAAACTGCCCAAAACCAGTGAGCAAACTGCAGTGAATGGCGCACCAAGGCAGTGAGTTTCTTGCCTTGAATCGTCTCCAAATCGACTCAACCGATCGATGTGAGTATTCCGCTACCTCCGTTGATGTGTTCACGCATTATTTCATGTCTTGATTTGATCTTGGGACCTAGATAAAACTCAACAATGGTATCAGAGTTAGGTTTGAATAAATTGATTGTTTGAGTATGCTTATAACATGTTTAATTTCATTTTGGTTGGACCAATTTGACGAAAAATGATTTCGAATTATTTTCCCCAAATATCATGCCATGGCCGAATGTATATGCATTTTTGGGATCTTGGATTTTTTGATTTTTTAATTCATTTAATGAGTTAGAATCGATTAGGTTGACGTTAATTTGAATCGAATTGGATTGGATTTCGAATTGGACAAAAATCCCCAAAATCTTACCTTGGCCGAATTGGTGTATATGCCCTAATGTCTTGGATTTTTGATTTTGTGACATTGGATGTGTGTGAAATCATTTAGGATGGTGATTTAATGTCGATTGTAGGTTCGATTGGATCGAAACCGAATCGGACACAAAATCCCTCTTTTGGCCGAGACTAAAGAAGCATGTAATGGGTTTGATTTTTCAATTTGTGTGTTGGACATATAATAATGAAATGAGCATGATTAATTGGACTAATTTGGTGTTTTAGAAATGTGATTTATTAGGTTATTAATCATGTAATGCACTTTGGTAATTAAATTGGGAAAATTGGATTTTTTGAATTTAATTATTTGGGCCTAATTTTGGAAATTGGACTTAATGTTGTATTGGGCCTATTGGGCTTGATTTATCAAGTTTGGTTTAGGCCAAGTGGATTGGATCCAATTGGGCCCAAACCTTAACCATAAAGCCCAAATGCGACTTAATGAACCTTTAAAGTTCAATTGGGCCTAATGGGCCAAGATTGATTTATGGGCTTATGGGGTAAATCCCGGATTGGACTTTGGTTATCAGTTTGACCCGAGTTGACCAAAAGTCCATGCCTTTAGAAATCAATCAAAAGCCCATTGGACTTTAATTGAATTGACGTTGGACGTTAATCGGTCTTTGAGACGCGTTACGACTAGATTTGGAATTTAAATCGTAAAAGGTTTATTAAATAAAAGTGTAATATTTAATTTGGAATTGAATAGTGAATTAGTATTAAATACATGTTAAATTAGATTTAATGATGTAGTTTAATTTAATTCATGAATTCGTACTTTAAGTACTTATTCGCAAAAACGAGTTTGACTCGAACAAAATCAAATCGTTGTTTGAACATTGGATGATCACTTAATTATCAGATTAATTAATTTGATTAGATTGATTGATAGCATGCTTATATGTGTGAATACTTGGTTGTGTTGAATGAATAATGTATATCGGATGGATATTAGATGGGTGGGCAATTTTAGAAATTGTTGTAATAAATTCGATTTATTAAATTGGACCTGCGTGTCCAGCCTTATCACCTTCGTTCTCTTTGTATTCTCTTCTCACCTATTCCCCTCTATGTATATATGAGGTTTCTTTAGAAGTGTAGTGTAACGGGTAGAAGTAGTACAAGTGCTAGCTTGAGTGAGAAAGGGAGAGATTTGATCTAGGATCAATGTGTAAGTATCCATCCGCATATCATTATTATTTTATTTCATACTCGCTTTATTATGTATTTAGAATGCATGTTTAAGGGTGTATGATGATGAGACCTAACAAAGATAATTAAATTGGTAGCCAATTTGCACGCGAAAAACCCTCGTTCTATATTAAGTGATTATCCTTCCATTGAATGATTCTTGTTCAAGATCCAATTGGCATTGGTTTGTTGGCCAAAGTCAAGACCTTGTCAATATGGATGTTGTATTTGAATCATGAGGGTTTTGTTCCACATCGGTGTCTTGTCCAAGTTGTGATTTGTTGGCCAAAGTCAAGATCACTTCTTGTCCAACGACATTGATTACGAAACTTTCCTTGTCAATGGGTCCCGCTTAACTGGAGTCATTAGGTTTGTTGTGCCAAAGCCAAGGCCTAGATGATTCGGAGGATAAGGTTAGGAAAATGTATTTGATACATTGGCATAAGTAATATGTTTAGGACTTGGATGTCCACCTAACCGGATATGGGAATTGGATTGGATCCAATTGATCTGTGAGATCTACCTGGTTAAATAGCATACAGCTTGTTGGCCAAAGTCAAGGTTGTATGCTATTTAACAGGATCCTAGCCCACTAGGAAACACGGTTTCCCGAGTACTCCATAGAGGGTTAGAGGCTCGACGAAAAATAGTGGGAGGCAAGTATTGAATTTGCATTATTCGTTCAATTACTCGCCATACACGCTCAAACAAATATCATTCGTCAATATTTTACGTTGTTTTAAAAATATATATAGTTGGACTATATACAAACTCATTCAATATATAGTTGATTTTATAATTGGATTATAGTAATCAATATAATTGAATTAAAATGATAGTTGATTTTATAATTGGATTATAGTAATCAATATTAAAAATTATAGTTGATTAAATAATTGGGTTATTGTAATCATTCTAATAAATAGTACCTTATTAAATTGATTAAATAGTTGGACTATTGAAATCAAGAAAGAATTGAAAAGGTTGAATATTTAAAATATATAATCATTGGATTAATGTTTTAAATGATTTAATTTTCAATTGGGAATTAATAATATGTTAATTTATTTGATAAAATAACTTATTGTGACTAAATTAAGCAAATAGTAGAGCATAAAATCTTTGGAAGATTTATGTGATGATGACTTTAGTGCCCATTAGACTGCTCGGCAGTGGGCTGTGAAACAGTCCAAATTCGGCCATCAATCTTCAAGAAATTTGAGCTCCAAGCTTCGTCAAATGATTCCCGGCTCATAGGTAGACTTCCCTATCACCTTCGCATGACTTCGTAGTGTGCTAGCACTCCCGATTTTGCCACAAAATCACCTCTTGGATTGCTCATCATTCTCGATTTTTGACCAGTGAAGGAAAGTAGAAAACAGCCCATTGGGCATGAGAAAAAGGGAGAAGTGAGGAAGAGAAAGATGTGTGGTTGGTTTGCCAAAAGTGTATCTAATACACTAATGTGAATTTCAAATTCATTTACAATGAATTTGGCTTTCAAAAAGTCAAATAAACTATGCCAACCACTTGCATCACTATTCACATCACTCAAGTTGTCAAGTCACAACACTCAAAGTGACAAGTGATTTGATGCTTGAAGTGATTAGCGATTTGACGCTTGATGCGACTAATGATTTGACGCTTGATTTAACTTGCGTGCCGCACTCGAATTAAAAATGCGAATGAGCTCGCAAATAATCTCGGGCTCGGGTTCGCTAATTCCGAATTAACGAATTTTTCGTTGCGACGTAATTAAATCTAATTTAATTAAATAATCATGCCTAGCATAATTACTATTCATGTCGCTAACGAATTAATTCTAAATTAACTCGTTCGCCCGAATTAAAATCTAATTTTAATTCCGCGTCGAAATCCAATTTCGATTAATATATCGAATATATTAATTTATCGATTAATTCCAAATTAATCGTTACCTCTCTTTAAATGACATTTTATCCCAGATAAAATATCTCCGTAATTAATCCCAGATTAATTTTCTCTCTCCTCTTATTAATCCCAGATTAATTAAAGTGCGAGTCATATGTCATTGGTGAATATTCGGGAAGTAACCCATGAGATCCCCGGATATGTTGGCAGTAAATCGGGTCGTCGGACTATCCGAACACGTAAGTACCTCGTACTACATTTTACCGATTTACAAGACAAGGTTGGCCTCTAGCAAAGCGCCATGCCCACCCAATTCTCCAGAAATATCCTTACAATAATATAAGATATGTATCAGGCGTAGTATACGTAGTATTGCGTATTTCGATCCAGTATCGGATGATCAAATGCAAGGCCTAGGGCTGGTGCAATGTCTGCCCCGTACGAAGCATATATCGGATGACGAGTAACTAGTCTCTTTATTATCGGATAATCATGACAAATTGACTTAAATTGGAATTAATCTGGGATTAATTAAGAGAGAGAAAATTTATCTGGGATTAATATGGGCTTTGTTTAATCTGGGATTAAAAGTGTACAGTGGCGAAAGAACGCGATTAATTTGGAATTAATCGGTAAAATAAATTTAATAGTTAAATTTGATTTTTCTATTTAATTTATTCAAACTGGCTAAAATTAATATATCGGATATATTAAAATGAATTGGATTTCATTACGAGATTAAAGTCGGACTTTAATGCGAACGAACGAATTAATTTAGAATTAATTCATGAACGACGTTCGATATATATTTGCGAGGCATCGTTATTTAATTAAATTGGATTTAATTATTTAACGACGAAGGATCGTTTAATTGGATTAAACGGAACCGAGCCGCGGCAAATGCCCGTAGAGATATTTGAATTTCGGATTCAAATATTTGGAGCCAAAAGTGTGGTAGTGTTCCCACCACACAACCACCTTGTTTTGTCTTAATGAATACCATTTACCCATCTCTACCTTGTTTTGGGTAAAAGGTGAAATGGTTTTCACTTTTTGGTAAATAACAAAAGGCATTTCATTTGTTGTAACACTTGACACAAATCAAACACAAAACCCTAAAGATACAAGGCTTGGCCGAAATCTTCATCTCCTCCTCTCTTTGATTTGATTTTCAAATCCACAAAAGCTAGCACTTTGGAAGTGAACAAGGTGATAGGGAAACTACTCAATAGCTTGGAATCATCCTAAAGCTTGGATCATCATAAAGCTTGGATCTTGGAGATCTTGGATCTCAAATTTTAAAAAGCTCCAAAACTCATTGTAAGTATATATTCCGCACCTTATAATGATCAACTCTTTTATTATGCATGCTTATTAGATCCTTATAATGTTCTAGGAACACTAACAATGGTATCATGAGCCTAATTTAAGCATGATAATTTTAGGGTTCTTGAACCTAAATTTGGGGCTTTTTGATTTTTGGCATGATTTTTTGAAATGATGCTTTGAGTATGTTTACAACATGATAACTTAGGGTTATGCATGATTAGATTTCAAATAAATCAAAAGCAAAAAAATAAAAAAAAATATCTAGTGAGGCCGAATGGTCCTTGTGCAGTGCACTGCAGTTTTTGTTTTTTTGTAACATGAAAATGTGTTTGGATGCATGTTTAAATGATGGTAGTTGGTTTAATATGATTAGAATCAATGTCTATAATGTTCATGTAAAATCAAAGTGTATGTTGAGCATGAAATGATGATCTTAGGCTTCAATATGTCTCAAGCATGCAATGATGTTTTTGGCTTGATTTTATGTTAAGCATGAATTATTAGTTTAAGCATGATTAATTAAGTTAATTAATATTTTGGAAATATTGAGTTTAATTAATTAATTATGGCTAATACACTTTAATTAAAATATTGTGATATTGGAATATTATAATTATGTAAATGCCTTTAAAATTGAATTGGGCTAAAAGTGTGTATTTGGGCCTAATGGGCTTGGTTTGACCAAGTTTGGTTTTGGACTTTTGGATTGGATCCAATTGGGCCCAAAACCAATTCCATGAAGTCCAAATACATCACTTGACCCTTTAAAGTATTTGATTGGGCCTAATGGGCCTAAATTGATTTGATGGCAATAGGGTGATTCCTATTGGGCCTTGGCATTTTGGGTTTGATCCATTATGGCCAAAGCCCATGCCTTAAGAATCAATTAAAAGCCATTGGACTTTAATTAAAAGACATTGGATGTTATTGGGCCTTTGAGACCCATCAAGATTGGATTTGGAATCCAAGTCTTTAAGGCAACTATGTAAGTGTAAATATTTAATTTGGAATTAAATAAGAATTAGTATTGAATACGAATAAATTGGATTTAACTTGTAGTTCGATATAATTCAAGAATACGTACTCAAAAGTATTTATTCTTAAACGAGTTGGACTCGCTCAAATCAAATCATTGTTTGAACATTGGATGGTCATTAATCAAAGATTAATTAATTGGATTAGATTGATTGTAATAAACATGTTTTGATTGAATACATAAATGTGATGTATGAATAACGTATATCGGATGGATATTAGAAGGGCAAGGGCAATTTTGGAAATTGTAATAAGTTTAGAATTTATTAAATTGGACCTGCGTGTCCAGCCTTTAATCTCTTTACTCCTTGTAATTCTCTTCTCACCTATTCCCCTCTATGTATATGAGGTTTCTTTATTGTATTTTGTAAAAGGGTAGGAGTTAGAATAGTTCTAGTCGGGGAGAGGAAAGAGAGTGATTTGTTCTAGGAACAATCTGTTTAAATATCCATCCGCATATCGTTATTAATTTACTTTTGCGCCTTATGATGTTTTAGAGCATGCTTAAGGGTGTATGATGAGCCTAATCAAAGATATAAATTGGATGCCAATTTACGCGAAAAACCCTCAAAAACATATTAAGCGTTTTTCCTTCCGTTGAGTGATTCTTACTCAAGATCCAAAGTTGGCATTGGCTTGTTGGCCAAAGTCAAGGCCTTTGTCAATTGAGGATGTGTTTGAATCATGAAGGTTTTGTTACATATCGGTGTCTTGTCCAAGTTGTGATTTGTTGGCCAAAGTCAAGATCACTTCTTGTCCATCGACATTGATTACGAAAATTTTCCATGTCAATGGGTCCCGCTTAACTGGAATCATTAAGCTTGTTATGCCAAAGCCAAGGCTTAGTTGATTCAGAGGAAAAAGGATAGGAAAATATGTTTGACATATTGACATATATAAAGTATATGTGTTTCGGACTTGGATGTCCACCTACCGGATCTAGGAATTGGATGAGATCCAATTGATCTTCGAGATCTACCTAGTTAAGTTTCATACAGCTTGTTGGCCAAAGTCAAGTTGTATGTTATTTAACGGGATCCTAGCCCACTAGGAAACTAGGTTTCCCGAGTACTCGACAGAGGGTTAGAGGCTCGCCGAAAAATAGTGGGAGGCTAGTATTGAATTTGCAATTTCATTCAGATACTTAGCTTTACGCGCTTTCAAATAATTTCGTCAATATTACTTTATTAGTTGGACTAATATATTGTTATTTTTCTATGTAACAGTTAGACTGTACCCATTATCGTTGACTAGATAGTTAGACTATCGTAGATCAAGATGACTGGCAAAGGAAATGTCCGTGATATTATCATGGGAGATAATGTCTTCAAGGGCACAAATTTTGCTGATTGGGAAATGAACCTTAGTTGTCCTAGGTTCAGAGAGGCTGTTGTATACTACACAAAGACCTCTTGGGCCAAAACCCGGACCGACTGAGACACTTGAGCTGGAGCTTTGGAAGACTCACAGCGATGATTGTGACACAACTCAGTCAATTATGCTTGCTTCGATGACTCAGCACTTTCGCAGACAAAATAGGGACTTGGATCCTTATAATATGTTGGCAAGGTTGCAAGATCCGCATCGCTCTAACAAGAGGATGCAGAGGTACGAGTTAGTCAGGAAGCTCTTTCGCTCACGCATGACAGATGGCATGTCCGTTGAGTCCCACGTGGCTCAGATGGTCGCCGACATCGATGAGCTGGCCAGCATGGGGATTGTCTTTGAGGCAGAGATTACTGTGGACATGGTCCTGCAATCCCTCCCCGATACTTGGAGATAGTTCATCATAAATTATAATTTGATGAACACCAGTGATACTCTTGGAGAGTTACTGTCAACTCTCAAGGAGGCTGAAAAGGAGTTTCAAAAGGGCAACAAGCGCGAGGCGCACTTGCATCGACATCTCATGGACCTAAGGCTGTGCCCAAGGCAACTGGAGGTGTGTGAAAGAAGAAGCATATGCAAAAGGGCAAGGCCAAAAAGTCAAAGGCTTCTGGGAAGCCAAAGGACAAATCTCAAGATGTTGCCTACAGTGCGGCAAGCGGGGTCACTGGAAGCGTGACTGCCGCGAGTACAAGGCGCTTCAGAAGGAGATAAAGGCGGGCAAGGCACCGGCCTCAGGTATGTTTGTTATTGAGATAAACATGGCTACTTCTAGCTTTAAAAATTGGATTTTTGATTCTGGTTGTGGTACTCATATATGTACTGATGCGCAGGATCTGCAGATTAGCAGGAGACTGGCTTCAGGAGAGATTGATCTGCGTGTTGGAAACGGGACACCTGTTGCTGTTTTGGCCGTGGGCACTTTTGTTTTAGAACTGCCTTCGGGACATGTACTTAAACTATCAGACTGTTATTATGTGCCTAGTTTGACTAGGAATATTATCTCTGTATCTTGTTTGACCCAATGCGGGTACACTTTGTATTCCGAAACACTGGGTGTTTTGTTTATAAAGATGATTTTGAGATATGTTCAGCTGATGCTAATAATGGTCTTTATATTTTGAATATAAATCAATCTCAAACATATAATTAACAAACAAAAGGCTCAAACTAAGTAACAAAGATGAACTTACATGTGGCATTGTCGTCTGGGACACATTAACAAGACTCGCATATCCACACTTTCGAAGAGTGGGTACTTGGACGGATTTGATCCAAATTCATATGACGTCTGCGAATCTTGCTTATTAGGCAAAATGCCTAAATCACCTTTTAGCGGTAAAGGTGTACGCGCCACCGAACTGTTAGCCCTCGTTCATAGTGACGTTTGTGGGCCCATGTCTAGCAAGGCTAGAGGTGGATTTGAATACTTCGTACCTTTACGGATGATGCATCGCGTTATGGTTATGTGTATCTTATGAGACACAAGTCGGAAACTTTTGAGAAATTCAAAGAGTTTCGACACGAAGTTGAAAAAAACCACAACAAGAGTATAAAGACATTACGGTCGGACCGTGGTGGCGAGTACTTGAGCAATGAGTTTCTAGATTACTTGAAAGAATATGGTATTCTTTCACAGTGGACTCCTCCTGGAACACCGCAATTAAACGGTGTATCCGAACGGAGAAACCGAACTCTGTTGGACATGGTAAGGTCTATGATGAGTCCACTGAGCTACCTATTTCCTTCTGGGGATATGCATTAAACAGTGCAGTTCTTATTTTGAATAAGGTTCCGTCAAAGTCTGTACAACAGACACCATATGAGATATGGACAGGAAAGAAACGGGTTTCTCATTCCTAAAGATTTGGGGATGCTGGGCATACGTCAAACGTTTGGAAGGTACCAAACTTGAACCCAAATCGGATAAATGCCTATTCGTAGGATATCCTAGGGAAACCAAAGGATATTACTTCTATCACCACGAGAGAACAAAGTATTTGTTGCTCTACATGCGGTTTTCCTTGAGAAGGAATTCCTAAATACAGTGGTAGTGGGAGGAAAGTAGAACTCGATGAAAATCGAAGTGATACTGTTCCTGGCATAGAATCCTCAACGGAACAAACAGTCCATCCGGGATGAGACTGTACCACAATCTCTCTATTACACAAGGACCGCGTAGGTCGGAGAGAGTCAGGAACCAACCTGAGAGGTATGGGTTTCTGATCTCACCTCATGTAGATATTAATCTCATTGAGGAAGACGAACCGGCTACGTATGAGGAAGCGATACAAGATATCGATTCCACTTTATGGCAAGAGGCCATGAAGTCCGAAATGGATTCCATGTACACCAACCAAGTTTGGACACTGGTTGATGCACCAGAAGGTGTAAAGCCTATTGGATGCAAATGGATCTTCAAGAAGAAGACCGACATGGAAGGCAACGTACAAACGTACAAAGCTAGGCTTGTAGCGAAGGGTATCGTCAATGACATGGTGTCGATTACGATGAAACTTTCTCACCCATTGCCATGATTAAATCCATTCGGATAATGCTTGCTATTGCTGCATATTTCGATTACGAGATATGGCAGATGGACGTTAAAACCGCTTTCCTTAACGGAAACCTTTTGGAGGATGTTTATATGCAACAGCCTGACGGTTTTATCGTGCCTAAACTTGCAAACAAGGTTTGTAAGTTAAATCGGTCCATTTATGGACTGAAGCAAGCATCGCGGTCATGGAACCAACCAAGTTTTGATGAGATCATAAAAGAATATGATTTCATTCAAAACGAGGATGATCCTTGTGTATATAAGAAGTGTGAGCGCACTGACATTCATTGTCCTTTATGTTGACGATGTATTGCTTATGGGCAATGACATTCCCATGTTAACATCGGTGAAAGCTTGGCTTTCATTAAAATTCTCCATGAAAGATCTGGGAGAAGCAGCCTTTATTCTAGGAATAAAGATCTACAGGATAGATCTAGAAAGCTGCTTGGACTCTCTCAGAGTACGTACATTGACAAAGTGTTGAAAAGATTCAACATGGATCAGTCCAAGAGGGGACTGTTGCCAGTGTCACATGACATCTCTCTATCTAAGGACATGTGTCCTAAAACTCAAGATGAGAGGAATACATGAGTCGGATACCGTTCGCCTCGGCAGTCGGATCGATCATGTATGCCATGATATGTACTCGACCTGATGTCTCGTATGCTTTGAGCATGTGTAGTCGCTATCAGGCCGATCCAGGTGATGGTCACTGGATGGCAGTTAAGAACATCCTTAAGTATCTTAGACGAACTAAGGATGCTTTCTTGATTTATGGAGATGGAGAACTTGAGGTAACTGGGTATACCGATGCAAGTTTCCAAACCGATAAAGACGACTCTAAGTCGCAATCCGGGTACATATTTTGTTTGAACAACGGAGCAGTAAGCTGGAAATCTTCCAAGCAAGAGACTGTTGCCGATTCAACAACAGAAGCGGAGTATATTGCTGCATCTGAAGCAGCAAAAGAGGCAGTTTGGATCCGTAAATTCCTAATTGGATTAGGAGTAGTTCCGTTAGCAGCTGAGCCCGTTCCATTATTGTGTGACATAACGGGGCTATAGCGCAGGCTAAGGAACCACGGTCTCATCAACGATCCAAGCATGTTCTTCGACGTTTCCATCTGATTCGTGAGATCATACATCGTGGCGATGTGAAGATCGAGAAGGTCGCATCAGATGACAACATTGCAGACCCGCTGACGAAAGCTATTTCACAGCAAAAGTTTGAGAAGCACATACATAGTTCAGGTGTTAGATGCTTGAGTGACTGGCTATAGGCCAAGTGGGAGATTGTTAGACAATTATGACCCATAGCGTCACTGTTTTGTAAAAGACATTGTGTTTTGTACAAATTTGACTATGTAATATTGAAATTACCGTTTATCATTTCGTAATTTATTTACTATGATATATAAATGGTAAAAGTCCATATGATTAGTTCCGGATTGAGATGATATGAGACAGTATCAATCCATAAAGGTTTAATCATTAAATATCCCTAGTCGTAGTATTATCGAGATTGGACATCGATAATGCGGAATAGACTAGTATTGCACTTGTGCGCGTTGTGAGGGCATAACGCACAGTTCTCATATGTTTAAGTATAGGATACTTATGCAAGTGCAATAGGAGGTTGTTTTTACCGATCAAGGAAAAAATCATAAGGACCTCCTATCATTTATACATCTTGGTGATCTAATCACAAATGATAAGAGAGCAATCTCCTTTGTCACATAGTTATTTTGTACAACAACACCATGATCTTACAATAGTGATGCTAAGTAATAACCATCAACACATCTCCCACTTGGCCTATAGCCTTCACTCGAGTGTCTGACACCCGAACTATGGACGGTTGGCTCAAATTATTAAGAAAGTGCTTTCGTCAGCGGATTTGCTAATAATAATCATCTGATACGATTTATTCAATCATCACATCGCCACGATGTATGATCTGAACGAATCAGATGAATAGATGAAGTATATATCTGGACCGTTGATGAGACCATTAATTCTTTAGCCTGTTTTTCCGCCTAGCTCAGCTGCTAACAGAACTATATCTAATCTAATTAGATTTATTATCGACCCAAATGGCTTCTATTGCTGCCTCAGCTGCAGCAATAACCCGTATTTGTTATTTATTCGGTAACAGTATCTTACATGGAAGATTTCCAGCTCACTGTACCGTTATTCAAACTGTATAGTACCGTTTGCGACTTTATAGTCATTTTTATCGGTTAGGAAACTTTCAGCAGTGATCCCAGTCACTTCAAGTTTTCTCCTTCTCCATAGTTTAAGACAAAATCCTTAGTTCTCTAAGATACTAACAGATGTTCTTAACATCAATCCAGTGACTATCACTTAGATTGGCCTGTTTGTGAATCCATATGCTCAAAGCGTATGAGACATCAGGTCACGTACATTTTTCAATGTACGAGTTCTCGGAGAGTGTTAACAAATTTAAATCTATCCCAGTAGATCTTTATTCCTAGAATAAAGGTTGTCTCTCCCAAGAATTCTACGGAGAATTATTCTCGAAAGTCAAGCTTTCACCAATTATTTTATGGGAATATCATTTCCAAGAAATGACATGTCATCATTATTTATAAGACAGCCACCTCCTTATATACACAAGAATCATTTAATCAAATCATACACCATTATGATTACATCAAAGCGATAATTCCAAGAACCTATGCTTGCTTCAATCCAAACATGGATCGAATAACCTGCAAACCTTGTTTGCTGGTTTTGGTATGATAAAATCGACAGGATGTTTTAAACATCCTCCAAAAGGTTTCCGTTAAAGGAAAGTGATTTTTCCGTTCAGCTACTATATTTTATGAATGAAACATGCAGCATCAGCAAGCATTATCCAAATGGATTTACCGTGGCAACAGGTAAGGGTTTCATCGTAATCAATCACAATGTTGATAACGATACCTTTCTGCTACAAGTCTAGCTTAGTACGTTGGTATGTTGCCTTCCATGTATGTCTTCCTTGAAGACTTATATAGTACTAATAGGCACAATGTCTTGCGGTACATCAACTAGTATTCTAAATATAGTTGATATACATGGAATCCATTTCGGACATCATGGCACTTTGCCATAATCGGGAGTCGATACCTTGTATCACTTCCTCGTGCGTAGTTAGTTGGCATTCCTCAATAAGATAGACATCTTTATGAGGTGAGATCAGAAACCCATACCCTAGGTTATTTTCCGACTCTCTCTGACCTACGCGGTTCTTGTGTATTCGAAGATTACTAGTACAGTTTCATCTTTGATGAACTATTTATGTTCCATTAAGGACTCGGTGCATGTTAGACAATTATGACCCATAGCGTCACTATTTTGTAAAAGACATTGTGTTTTGTACAAAATTGACTATGTAATATTGAAATTGCCTTTTATCATTTCGTAATTTATTTACTATGATATATAAATGGTAAAAGTCCATATGATTAGTTCCGGATTGAGATGATATGAGACAGTATCAATCCATAAAGGTTTAATCATTAAATATCCCTAGTCGTAGTATTATCGAGATTGGACATCGATAATGCGGAATAGACTAGTATTGCACTTGTGCGCGTTGTGAGGGCATAACGGCACAGTTCTCATATGTTTAAGTATAGGATACTTATGCAAGTGCAATAGGAGGTTGTGTTTTACCGATGGTACGGAAAACAGCTTCGCTCTGGATAGACCCCGCGGAATCCCATTGGTAGTATGTATATGTGTCTATGGGAGTCCGCGTCAGGGTAGATGTATTTGGTCTTAACCTGAGACTTACATCGCTAATACTTGCGACAATCGGTAAACTTTGGTTTTGGTCGTCCAGGACTTTAACAGGTTCTGTGTACGCCTCTATTGGGTTTATCGAGAATCGTAGTGTATTGGATGTGATGTCAAGACGGAAGTGTCACTCCAGACATATGGAGATGATGATCACGCAGGGATTCATAACTCGTTCTCTATTGTGTTGCAACCATCGGGATAATGTGACAAGGTCATGATTATCCGATTCAAAGAGACTAGTTGTTTGATATCCGATATGTGCTTCGTACGGGGCAGACACTATTCCAGCCCCAGGCCTAGCACGTGACATCAGATACTGGATCGAAATACGAGATACTAGGTATTCTACGTCTGACATAGATTATATATTCCAGTAAGAATATTTCTGGAGAATTGGGTAGGCACGGTGTTTTGCTAGAAGCCAACCATGTCTTGTAAATCGGTAAGCACGTAGTACGAGGTACTCGCTTTATCGGATAGTCCGATAACCGGATTTACTGCCAACATATCCAGAGATCTCTTGGGTCGCTTCCCAAGGATTCACCGATGACTGTTGACTTAAATGGAATTAATCTGGGATTAATTAAGAGAGAGAAAATTTATCTGGGATTAATATGGGCTTTGTTTAATCTGAGATTAAAAGTGTACAGTGGCGAAAGAACGCGATTAATTTGGAATTAATCGGTAAAATAAATTTAATAGTTAAATTTGATTTTTCTATTTAATTTATTCAAACGGGCTAAAATTAATATATCGGATATATTAAATTGAATTGGATTTCATTACGAGATTAAAGTCGGACTTTAATGCGAACGAACGAATTAATTTAGAATTAATTCATGAACGACATTCGATATATATTTGCGAGGCATCGTTATTTAATTAAATTGGATTTAATTATTTAACGACGAAGGATCATTTAATTGGATTAAACGGAACCGAGCCGCGGCAAATGCCCGTAGAGATATTTGAATTTCGGATTCAAATATTTGGAGCCAAAAGTGTGGTAGGTGTTCCCACCACACAACCACCTTGTTTTGTCTTAATGAATACCATTTACCCATCTCTACCTTGTTTTGGGTAAAAGGTGAAATGGTTTCACTTTTTGGTAAATAACAAAAAGGCATTTCATTTGTTGTAACACTTGACACAAATCAAAAACACAAAACCCTAAAGATACAAGGCTTGGCCGAAATCTTCATCTCCTCCTCTCTTTGATTTGATTTTCAAATCCACAAAAGCTAGCACTTTGGAAGTGAACAAAGGTGATAGGGAAACTACTCAATAGCTTGGAATCATCCTAAAGCTTGGATTTATCATAAAGCTTGGATCTTGGAGATCTTGGATCTCAAATTTTTAAAAGCTCCAAAACTCATTGTAAGTATATTCCGCACCTTATAATGATCAACTCTTTTATTATGCATGCTTATTAGATCCTTATAATGTTCTAGGAACACTAACAGTGCCTTGAACAGTATTACCCCGATTTTCATCGAGTTTTACTATCCTCCCACTTACCACTGCATATCGGTATTCCTCTTAGGAAAACCACATGGCGAGCAACAATCTAATTGTTCTCTTGTGAGTTGTATAAGCACTATACTTTGGTATCCCTCTGATAACCTACAATTGGCACTTATCCAATCTGGGTTTTAGTTTGGTATCATCCAAACATATGCCCAGCATACCCAAATTATCAGGAATGAGAAACCCGGTTTCTTTCCCGTTCATATCTAATATGTAATCTGTCAAACAGATTATTATGGAACCTTATTCAAAATAAGTTTTGCACTGTTTATGCTTATCCGTTGAAGGAAATGGTAGCTCAGAGTGACTCATGATTAACCTTATCATGTCCAATAAAATTCGGTTTATCCTTATCAGACACACTGTCAAATTGACGTGTTCCGGTAGGAGTCCTCATTTGAAAGAATACTATACTCTTTCAAGTATATGAGAAACTTATTGCTAAAGTATTTTCCATTACGGTCTTACCGTGACGGTTTAATACTTTAGCCGATCTGTTTGTCTATTTCGTGTCGAAACTGTAAAAGATTCTGATTTGTGTTCTTCAAAGAAACACATAACCATGACGCGATGCCACACCCGTAAAGGTCATGAAATAGTCATATCCATATCTAGCCTAGCTAGACATGGGCCCACTTGCTTCACTATCAACTAGGGCTAACAGATCGGTGGCATTTGCACTTTTACCAAGTAAATAATGTTTTAGGCATTTTGCCCAATCAACTAGATTCGTAGACTTTATTTGATTGGAATCAAAACAGTCCGAGTACCCACTCTTCTAAAGTGTGGATATACGAGTCTTGTTTCATTGTGTCCCAGACAATAATGCAACTTATAAGTTTCATCTGATCAAATTAGTTTGAGCTATTTGTTTGTCATGTTATATGTTCGAGATTTATTTATATTCAAAATATAAATACGGTCATTCACATCTAATGTGTTTATCTCAATATCATCTTTATATAATAAAACACTTTAGTGTTCTAGAATATAAAGGCACACTCGCAACGAGTTATACTCGATATAGAGATAATATTTCTAGTCAAACTAGTTACATTATAACAGATTCCTAATTTAAGTACACACCCTTGGGGTAGTTCCTAAACGTAGGTATCTACGGTAAAACAGAGACTTACATCCCGTTTCTGATTCACAGATTAATCTCATCTGAAGTCATTATCCTGCTCATAAAAGATTCTACACATCAGTACATATTTATGTATCATACTAAGTATCTAAAATCCAATTTCAATACTAGTAGTGAACATAATTTTGACAAACATATTTGAAGTCAGAGCCTTGCTAGTCTTCAATTCTTTCATGTCTGCTTTGTTCAAACGGCAGTCACGCTTCCGCGATCCCGTTTGCCATAATTTAGGCAGACATTTTAGGATTTGTACTTATCCTCCCAGAAGATTATAATGATATTGCCTTTGCCCTTTTCAACACTCCAGAAGCCTTTGGCTAAGCCTTGGCCTTCTAGAATATCGAAGTAAGGTGCGCCTTGCGCTACTTGCCTAATTGCAAAGTTTGACTTTATCTCCTTGAGAATAGTCATTAACTCTCGAAGAGTTACTCATTGCAATTCAGTACTTCTAAAATCTAAGTATAAATTTACAAAGATCCTTCAATTTCAATATCATACTTTAAGGATCTAACCCTTAGTTCTGAATAAGAAATTAAGGAGTCTATTTGACAAGTTTAATGGATTAAGCACTTAAGTTATCATCACATGAATCTTCCAAAGATCATGCTCTACTATTTGCTCAACTCCGGGTTTAGGCCTAATATGTTATTTTATTAAATAAAGTAACTTATTAGTTTCCAGGACCATCTTGAAATTTATTCCCAATTTGAAAATTAAACCATTTAAATACATTTTCCCTAGGATTATGTTTTAAATGTCAATCTTTCAATTTCATATTGATTCTAATAGTCCAACTATTTAATCGACGATTTAGGTACTATTAAATATAATGATTATTATAGTCCAACTATATTAATCAACTATACTTTAATGGGTTAAATTCAATTATATTGATTACTATAATATGGACCTCTTATCATTTATACATCTTGGTGATCTAATCACAAATGATAAGAGAGGAACCTCATTTGTCACATAGTTAATTTGTACAACAACACCATGATCTGTACAAATAGTGACACTATGGGTCATAACTGTCCAACAAATTTCTCCACCAATTGCTCCACCAATTGCTCCACCAAACATGGCATCAAACATGACATCAAACATGGCACCAAATATGCAAGCATATACTAAATTTCCATTTTTGCCATTTTTTGCTCCGGATTTCATCATTTTAGCCCCGATTTGATTCCATTAAGTGCTAATACTTTATTTATCTGTAAAATACATAAAAACATATCAAAACATTCATCAAACTCGAGAAAACTAAACAAAATATTAGGTAAAAGGGGCGGTAAATATTGATATATTTTCCGCTCATCACACCCTCAAACCTAACATTTTGCTAGTCCTCGAGCAAAACAATAAAATAAAATACAAGTAACAACTAAAATTAAACTAAGCCACTTTCGTTGGGATCAAGATTGCATTTAGCATATGCAACAAGCCTTTAAACCCCTAGGTGTCCCTAGTGGACGAGTTGTAGTCTCATGAGGGTTTACAGCAACAATACCCATAAACGTTTGATAAAAGTAAAAAGATAGTAAAACTAATGCACACAAAAGCAAAAAGACAAGAAAAAAGAGAATAAATAAGTTAGTGACTAAACAAGTGAAACTTCTTATTCAAGTTAGTAGTTGTTTTCTTTTTTTCTAAATTACCAAATAAGTAAATTATCCGATTATTATTACCATTCTCTATATAAAAAGCCAACAAAATATTAATCAACTCATTTTTGCCCACAATAGTCACAAGTGCAGTTGATAAGAGAGTAATATTTTTGTCCTAAATTTCTATCAGATTTCACACCTTTTTGTAGCAATGGAATATTTTTTTGGATTTTTCTTTCTTTTTCTGATTTTATTTATATACAATATCTTCCGTCTATGTAACGAGCTTTGGGCCAATGACTCCCAAACCAGTTGGCTTTAGGGCACTAGGTGTTAAGACAGCCCTACGGACTTAATTACTCAGACTTCATATATATTTTTTTGCAGCATCTTTGATCCATGTAGTGAGCTTTGGGCCAGTGACTCCCAAACCAGTTGGCTTTAGGGCACTAGGTGTTAAAACACCCCTACGGACTTAATAACTCGGATCTCATACGTTTTTTTCACACTTTTTTTTTTATTTTATTGCCATTTATAGATGCTTCCTCCAATTAAAATAGAGCACTGAATATTACAAACTTTTCAATTACAGCTCATGTCCGTATGTTACTATGCATATTGATAATATATGCCAACTACATATGAAGATTCATTTTAGTCTGTTTCATGGACAATTCACAAATTAAATAATTCAAAAGAAAATAAACAAAAATTAACTTGTTCCGAAAATAGGTTTGAGATACATATCAAGAGTGGAAACTACTTACACATCTATCTCTCACCAATTTCACCTGATTAGTCAAGTTAAAAACGAAAACACAAAATATTTTTTTAATTTTTTTTATTTTAATTTTTTTTGTATTTTTTCTAAAAATTTTGGACTAAAAATAAAAACATCAAACAAAACAAAATAACAAAACAAAATACTAGTAAACTAATCCCCTCCCCCAAACCTAAATGAGACATTGTCCCCATGTCTGAAATAGTAGAAGGTGAATTTAGAAGATAGTACCTGGTTAGCTGAAATGGAACAAAAAAAAATTACCGATTAAGATCTATGTCCAATTTATGCTTCTTACCACGATCGCTATCTGACCAGTTCAACTTGAAAAGAATGGGGTCGATTTTTGGTTCAAAGGCTAAGATTTGGTCAATTAATCATCGGTCTTTGTTGCAGTCAGGAAAATATCTTGTGCTAATTTTGTGACGAACTTATATCTTTGGCTTCCGCAAGAAATACAAACAGAAAATTGAAAAAATAATCAATGTTGAGTATTCCAATGGGCTTCCGATGAATGTTCAAGTACGCCTATGATGCCATTGTGAATATTTCTTCAAACGTTCCGAGCCCACCTGGTAAAACAATAAAAGCATAAGCAGTTTTGACCATTCCAATGAGTTATTCAGACATACCCGAGATAATGCGTTCATCTCCATTTTTTTCCGAGTATATGTTCGTCTGCCAAAGTTTTTGGAATGATTCCCAAAACATGACCGCCACCCTCCAAAACGGCTTTTGAAATGCTTCCCATTAATCCAAGATTTCCACCGCCATATACTAGGTGCATATTTCGTTCTGCTATGACTCTCCCCAATTTCTTTGCAGCCTCAATGAACTTTGGTTTATTACCAGAATTGGATCCATAGAAAACACAAATTCGCTTGACTAGCTGCTATGAAGTTGCTTCCATTTTCTTTCTATTATTTGGATGTTTATCTGAATGTGAAGAAGAGAAGAATGACGAGCTGAATTTATAGATCCTGAAAAGGGTGAGTAAAAATAGCACTAGTACCTGTCAAATGACTATGAACGTTAAAATAAATCGTGAAAGTCAAAAAGTATAGATCTTGTCGACGAAAATAAAAGAAAATAATACAAAGAAAAGCAAATCAAAGCAATTATTAAGGCAACAGAATTATGTATGCAATACGCCACTCGTTTAGTATATAAATCCATTATGATGCGTATCAAGAATCCATTTCTTACTCAACCATCACTAATGACTTAAATATCATCTTTGTGATTGTCAAACATCATTCCTCTTTAAATGCTCCGTTTATTCTTTTCCCTATAAAAATAACACACAAAATTAACAACTCTACAACATGTATACACAAAATATGAAAATAGAAATTACAACAAATTGCATGGGTTGCCTCCCTGCTAGCGTTAAATTTTCCGTCTTCAACCAAACGTGACTGAAATTCATCTGTCAATGAGGTTTCAGTATGGTTTTGGATGTCCGATTAAAGACAATCCCATAAGTGTTATTTTTGAAGGGTCTCTTCCAATGATAAGGTGGCAAAAATAGTTTTGTCTCATTCAGTGCTTGTGCCACCTTTTTATTCTTTGTCCCTCCAGTGGTTCTTGAAAAGAAAGAAAGAAAATCAGGAGGTCTCGTATGGTGCTTGACTTGGAATGGAAGTTCTATTCTACCAAGCTTATGGGTGATGTCTTTGATTTGTACTCCCCAAAATCGTGATGTTTCTCTTGAATGCACTGGATCTTCAATAAGGTCAGACATTTGCTCCTCCATTTGCTCTGCTTCTTGCTCCATCTTTTCTTCACATATATATTTTAGGATTTCCACACTCAATTCTTCATCTGTCATCTTTGAAATGCATGCTCCATAAGGGTCCACTTGAGGATGTAAAGATGCATATGATTTTAGGTCTTCATCCTCTGATGTGACTGGCTCAGGTAGATCGTCTTCAAATATTTTTGCAGCGAATGCTCCAAAATCTTCAATTAGAGGATGTAAAGATGTGTCTGTCTGTAAGCTTTTATCCTATGTGGTTGGTATGAACGGTTCGGTAGCTCTTCTTCAAAGATCATTGAAATGTAATTTCCAAGATCTTTATTTTGAGGATATAATGTTTCATCCTCAATGTTTGTTGGTGTAGTTGGTACAAACAGCTCATCTTCTTCGTCAGAGTCAGAATCTGAATAATAAAAATCAAATAGAGACTTTGTTGGTTTGGGCTCCTGAACTGATACCTTAGATTCCTGATTCTACTCAGCCTCCTCATCTACTAAGTGTCATCGTGAAATGCTTTTTGAGGTATGTAACTCTGGTTTTCTGTTATTTGTCCCATTTGATCTGTCAGTCTCTGAATGGATACTGATTGTCTCTGAATACTTTCGAGTTGATTTTGGACTGTTTCAAGCATTATATCCAACTTTTCTTCTTGTTTTTTGAACAAATCTTTGAGCATGCCAACCCATTGTTCTTCCTCTAATGGTGCTGGTTCTTGATGAAGATCATAGGTAGATGGTGGATAAGATGGAAAATATGATGGTTCTTCGTACCTTGAATGATTCCAATAATTGCACTACTCTGAAAGGTATATACATTGATCGCTCGGGTGGTTACTATCAAATATCACACATCTCTCTATTTCATTCTTTTGAGCAAATGTAGTGTTGATTAGTTTTGACATCCAGTGATCATTGTTGGGCTGGACAACAGGCCTCAAAAAACCAGACTGTTGCTCCCAGATTTGGGGTGTATCTTCTTCTAGTAAAGCTCATGATCTCTGAATCTCCGAATAATGTTCCATTTTTCAACCACCTGAAAATAAAAGAAAGAAAGAAATATTACATATAAAAATAAAGAAAACTAGATACAAGTAAATTAGATAGCTTCAAAATTAATAACTCAAGAAAAATAAGTCCCCGGCAATGGTGCCAAAAACTTAACCGGCATAATCACACACGTATAACGCAAGCGTACGTATCGTTCAAGTAATATAAAAATATCGATCCCACGAGGACTTAATTCCTATTGTTGTTATTAATTATTGATACTATTTATTTACAGGTATCTAATTATAGACAGAAGAGAATGATTACTTTTGATTGGTTGAATGTGGATTTGATAAATAAAATACTTAAAGACACAAAAGAAAATACTAAGGAAAATAACAGAAGACTCAAAAATCTTGAGTTGTGATTTCACACAATATTATCCGAAAGATGAATTGATTCTCTTATATATGTGTAATAAATCAGTTTGCTAACCTGGAACACTATTATATGTAAAAGCCTATTCCGATGGTCAGACGCAAATATCCAGTATAACCCAATTGAAACATATGTCTCTGTCAACCAAATTACCTGGATTCATTAAGTTTAAGTTCCAATTATGGCTACCCACGCCCGACAGGTATATTTCTATCCTGTATGGAAATCTATTAAAGGGTTATCTATCCTAAAGGAAGATCGTGAGCTATTGAATCTAAGGCTGATACCTAAAATCCCTTTTCCAAGTTCAATTTAAGTTTACCAAATCAATCTTATTAATGGCCAATTAAAAAGAAGCATTAAACTTAAGACTCAATAAACAAACTAAAGAATTACCAATAAAAAGGAAATCAATTATTAAGGGTGGATATTCTGTTTCATCACTTCCCTAGAATAAAAAAAAATGTTGGGGGTTGGGGGATTCACCTTTACTATTTCTAATTTAGAAATCTTCTTTATTATAATATAGAATTTATCCGTGATATTACCAACCAGCTATATAAGTGGTATACACATTAAGTCAGATTTTAATTAAGTCCGACCAACCATAAAGGCGGTATCATTATTTGTCCATAAACCAGTCATATAGGCGGTAATCATCTGTCACCTAAAGACCGGCCATATAGGTGGTGTCATATTATGTCAAATAAATAAAACCAGCTATTAAGGCGGTAAACCTTTTAGTTTGAATTATAATTTCCATATTATAATTATGGGAGATTAATCTAAATTAAAATAATAAGAGATTCACCCTTCCCCCAGCGGAAATCTAACTACAAAACATAAAAGAAAAGAAAAGAGAAGAAACTACTACTATTACTGGAAATAAAAATGCATAAATTAAATTACTAAAAATTAACTCACAAGATGCAATCCTTAAATTCCTTACAAAAACCTAAGGAAAGCATGAGAATTACAAATGAAATGGCTTGGTATTTATAGGAAAATCTAAAGGCTTCCAACAATTTCTCCACCAATTGCTCCACCAAACATGGCACCAAACATGGCATCAAACATGGCACCAAACATGGTACCAAACATGCAAGTATGTTTCGTGGAAGTTTGACAATTTTTAATTTTTAATTTTATTTATTTAATTTTATATTTTGAAAATGACTATAGTAATTACTAAAAATATACTGGATTGTTCATCAATTTCGGCCTTCCAAACTTCAGAATTTGAAAATATTTAAATTTTCAAAGTTGTAGATCTTTAAGTCTTATTTAATCTGAATCTTGAATCACCTCAATCCGATATTGGAGTAAAAGGTTATGCCCAAAATATGAAAGTTGCGTAAAATTGGAATTTTTGAAATTGTACTTCGTGACGCGTATAGTAAATTTCCATTTTCGTCATTTTTTTCTCCGGTTCATCATTCTAGCCCCGATTTGATTCCATTAAGTGCCAATAATTTATTTATCTTCAAAATACATAAAAACATATCAAAATGTTCATCAAACCCGAGAAACTAAACAAAATATTAGGTAAAATGGGAGGTAAATATTGATATATTTTCCGCTCATCAATAACTATACCTAAAAATATGATAATTGGAAAACATACATTTTTCTACAAATCTTCTTTCATTTGAGTGCTATTAAAATTTAATCTGTTTAAGCTTAAGATTCCCTTAATATATGCATAATTCAAGATATAACATCATTTAAAATATAGTCTAAGCACATGGTATGTATATTTGGATACTTTAACATATTGAGATGCATATGAGTATATCTTCAAAATAGCTCCCCTAGAGCTATATGTACAACACATTATTTGCATATAAAGATATTTCAAATGAAAACATTATACAGATGGCGTAAACATCATCATAAATAATAATTCTCCTCAATATGTGCACACATATAAATAAATGTAGGGATACTCAAATTTTCTCAAGTGATGTGCAAAATAATAACATATATGTATGACTAAGATAATACCATCAAAATTCATCTCATGTCACACACATATTACCATATTTTCATATATAAGTTAAGATAAGAAAATACTCACAAAGTAATTGTTTTTACCATTTTCACACAAGTGATGATCCAACAACTAACTCTTATTCTTGGATCTTTATCGTTATACGCAAATACTCAAGAAATGGACTTTGATACCTAAATCTTTTTAGGCCTATTTCGGCTAATTATGGTTTCTTTTGGAACCCATACTTTCTTAATATTAGACATATTTCTCATAAGACATATAAAACTTTTATGGCCTAATGCTAAATAATAATTGTATTTAATTTAAGGGCCAATGCATGAATTAGCCTTCATAAATTATTTTTTCAAAATCTTCTGCTTCCTAGAAAGAAAAACATTTTTCCCATTTGAAACATTTAAAATCATGCTATTAAATTCATTATTCTTGGTGATAAGAATATGAATATCTTTAAGCGAATCATTAATATTTTGCATATGATGCCAAGATGTAAAATCAATGTAGGAAAGATTATCATCATGCATAAAATATGAACATTATCATGTAAATCATTTTTCATTTTTAATACATCATTTCCCATTTATAGAATGTCACTTCCTGTTTCTAAATAATCATTCTCAATTTAAAAATCTCCAATTTCTTTTTCAAATCATCAATTTCATTAATCATGCAAGTAGGTTTCCTTCTAAATGAGATATTTTTAAATGTAATTTTTTTTTTCAATTCAACATGAAATTCTTGAAATGCATCATATAATCCATCAAAGGTGAAATCATTATTTACCTCAAATTCCTCATCAGATTATTCTACTACATGGCTATAAGTGCATAATTCAGATGATTCTCATTCAATGGCCTTAAGTGCAGGATTCAAAAGATTCTTTCATCTCTTCGCTAGTAGTGTTGGACAATTATGACCCATAGCGTCACTATTTGTAAAAGACATTGTGGTTTTTGTACAAAATAACTATGTGACAAAGGAAATTACTATTTTATCATTTTGTAATTAGATTACTTGAATAAATAAATGATAAAAGTCCTTATGATTAGTTTCGTATTATAAGATATGAGACAGTATCAATCCACTAAGGTTTAATCATTAAATATCCCTAGTCGTAGTATTCTCGAGGCTGGACATCGATAATACAGAATAGACTAGTATTGCACTTGTGCGTGTTATGGAAGCGTAACAACATAGTTCTCATATATTTGGGTATTGGATAATCATGCAATACTATGTATACTATGTCTGAAAAAGATTATATATTCCTTAAAGAATATTTTCTGGAGAATTGGTAGGCACAGTGCTTTGCTAGAAGCCAACCATGTCTTGTAAATCGGTAAATACGTGGTACCGGGTACGCATGTATTCAGATAGTCCGACGACTGGATTTAATACCAACATATCCAGGGATCTCATGAGTCGCTTCCCGAAGATTCGCCGATGACGTTTGACTCGAGCATAATTAATCTGGGATTAATTAGAAGAGAGAGAAAATTAATCTGGGATTAATTACGGCGAGAAATTTATTTGGGATAAAATTCAAATAGTAGTAAGAGAAAATTAATCGATTATCGATATATTAAATGAAATTAGATTTCATACGGAATTAAAATTGGATTTTAATTCGGGCGAACAGATTAATTTAGAATTAATTCACGAGCAACTTACGTAATTATTTTGTGAGGTACTATTATTTAATTAAATTAGATTTAATTATGTCGCAACCAAATTCGTTTAATCGTATCAAGTGAACTCAAACCCGAAGTGTGTTGAGCAAGCCACTTGAATTTTGAATAAAGTGGGTCCCACCAACTTGCATCACTTATCCATCAAGTGTCAAAGTTGATTGATGGGAGTAGTGGAGGCATTAAATGCATTTTCCCTCCAACAATTTGCTTTAGCTTTTTGGAAAAGCTTATACCAAATTTGAGAGACATTTTGGTATTAGTTTTTTTTTTTTTTTTTTTGAAAAAAATAAACATAAAAATTGAAAACTCTCTCCTCTACATTTTTTTTTCACATTGCCGATTCTTCTACCTCTCTCCCATTGGAAATTTTGTTCCAAAATTTCTTAAGTGCTAGCACATAAAGAGTCCTTCAAAGGTGTTAGGGAAACCATTCTCAAGAGTTTGGAATCAAAGATCAAGCTTGGAGCTAAATCAAATATACAATCAAAGGAGATCTTAGAGCACTTCTAAAGGAGGAAAATTTTAATATTCTCTATATCCACTCAACCGATCGTTTTGTAAGTTTTCCTTCCGCAATCTTACTTCGAGTATTCATATGTTTATGCTTATTAGATCCTCCATATGTTCTTAGAGAACCCAACAATGGTATCAAGAGCCTATTTAAGCATGAAATGAACTTAAGGTTTATATACTTTATTTTGGAGATTTTTTGATTTGAGCATGATATCTTCAAATTGATGGTTTATTAAGCTTAGATGATGTTAAATTAGATTTAAGCATCCTAAAATTTTGAGAAAATGAATTGGATTATTTTTTCCCAAAATGAATGGCTTGGCCGAACCTACAGAAGCCCTAATGTCATAGTGATTTTTTGATTTAGACCATTTGATATTTTTAAAATGCATGATATAAATTGATTTGTGATTTAATTTGATTGAATCAAAATTGATGAAAAAATACATGTATTGTCGTGAGATGATAATCATGGAATGAGATTGATTTTGCTTCAATTATGTTGGACATGAATTGATAAATAATAAAACATGATTAATTAATTAAATTGGTGTTTTGGAAATGTTAATTTAAATAATTAATTATGGGTATACAGTTTAATTAAATAAATGATGATATTTGGAATATTAGAATTTAATTAATTAGGCTTAATTTGGAATTAGGCTAAGACTGTTATATTTGGGCCTTATGTGCTTGGTTGGGCTAAGTTGGTTTAGGACAATTGGATTGGATCCAATTGGGCCTAAAATCATTCCATAAAGTCCAAATGTAATTAATGGACCTTTTAAATTTAATTGGGCCTAATGGGCCAAAATTAATTTTATGGCAAATATGGTGATTCCTTTATTGGGCCTTGATATTTCGGTTTGACCCATATTGGCCAAAGCCCATGCCTGATGAAATTAATTAAAAGCCCACTGGACTTTAATTAAAATTGACATTGGATGTTAATTGCGCTTTAAAACCCATTAAGATTAGATTTAGAATCTAAGTCGCAAAGGCGCAATAAAAGTGTAATTGTTTAATTTGGAATTAAATTAGAATTAGTATTGAATACAAATTAAATCGAATTTAAAATTGTAGTTTGATATAATTTGGGAATACGCACTTTGAGTACTTATTCTCAAACGAGTTGGACTCGTGCATATCAAATCGTTGTTTGAACATTGGATGATCACTTAATTCAAAGATTAATTAATTGGATTAGATTGATTGAATAACATGCTTTGTGTGAATACATGGATGTATTGTATGAATAATATATATCGGATGGATATTAGATGGGTGAGGGCAATTTTCAAAATTGTTGTAATAAATTTAGAATTTATTAAATTAGACCTGCGTGTCTAGCCTTTATCTTTTGACTCTGTGTAATTCTCTTCTCACCAATTCCCCTCAGTGTAATGAGGTTTATTTATTGTATTATGTAATTGGTAGAAGTTAGAATAATGCTAGTCGGGGAGAGGAAAGAGATTGATTTGTTCTAGGAATAATTTATGATATATCCATCAGCATATCATTATTAATTTATTTATCGCGCCTTATTATGCTTTTAGAATGCATGCTTAAGGGTGTATGATGAGACCTAATCAAATATAATAAATTAGTTTCCAATCTACGCGAGAAACCCTCAATAGATATTAAGCGTTTTCCTTCCATTGAGTGATTCATTCTCAAGATCCAAGATTGGCATTGGTTTATTAGCCAAAGTCAAGACCTTTGTCCATCGAGGATGTGTATGAATCATGAAGGCTTTGTTCCATATCGCATGTCTTGGGCAAGTTATGATTTGTCGGCCAAAGTCAAGATCACTTCTTTTTCATCGACATGGATTACGAAGCTTTCCAAAGTCAATGGGTCCCGCTTAACTGGAATCATTAAGCTTGTTGAGCCAAAGCCAAGGCTTAGTGATTTAGAGGAAAAATGTTAGGAAAATATATTGGATATATTGGCATATATATTGCATATATGTTTCGGACTTGGAGGTCCACCTACCAGATCTAGAAATTGGATGAGATCCAATTGATCTTAGAGATCTACCTAGTTAAATATCATACAGCTTGTTGGCCAAAGTCAAGGTTGTGTGTTATTTAACGGGATCCTAGCCCACTAGGAAACTAGGTTTCCCGAGTACTCAACAGAGGGTTAGAGGCTCGCTGAAAAATAGTGGGAGGCTCGCTGAAAAATACTTAGCATTACGCGCTTTCAAATTACTTCGTCATTTTATGTATTTATTAGTTTGACTAATATTTTATTATTTTTATTGTAATAGTTGGACCCAAATATCATAATTGAATAGTTAGACTATTGCAATTAAGATGACTGGAAAGATCGGAGTTAGGGACGTTATCATAGGCAAGAATTTCTTTAATGGTTTGAACTTTCCTGACTGGGAAATGAACCTTAGGATTGGCCTGGGGGCTGAGAGAATGCTCTATACGATAGAGAGACCTCTCGGGCCTAAGCCCGGAAATGAGCAGCCACTTGAGCTTGAGCTTTGGAAGATTCACAGCGATGACAACTCAACTGCTCAATCCGTCATGCTTGCTGCAATGACCCCGCAGTTACGTCGTCAGAATAAGGGATTGGATCCCTATGAGATGATGATGAAATTGAAGGACCTTCACCGATACAATCTTAGGTCGCAGAAGTATGAGTTGCAGAAGAAGCTCTTTCACTCTCGCATGTCAGAGGGTACATTTGTTGATCACCATGTGTCACAGATGATTACTGACATCAAACAGCTGGGTCAGTTGGGCATAGTCTTTGAGGCAGAGACTTCTATAGATTTGATCTTACAGTCTCTTCCTAACAGCTGGAGCGGGTTCATCATGAACTATAACATGTTGAACCAAGAAGACACTCTTGAAGAGTTAATGTCTATGCTGAAAGAGGCAGAAAATAAGCTTTCAAAGAGCAAAAAGCACGAGGCGTACTTCGCTTCAATATCTCAGTCTGCCAAGGCTTGGCCGAAGGCTACTGGAGGTGTAAAGAAGAAGAAAATGGCAAGGCCAAATCGTCAAAGTCTTCTGGGAAGACAAATGACAAATCCTAAAATGTATGCCTGCAGTGTGGAAAACGGGGTCACTGAAAGCGTGACTACTGTGAGTACAAGGCGCACATGAAAGAAATGAAAGCGGGCAAGGCACCAACTTCAGGTTATAGAAATAAACATGTCTACTTCTAGTTTTAAAATTTTGATTTTTGATTCTAATTATGGTACTCATATATGTACTGATGTGCATGATCTATAGATTAGCAGGAGACTGGCCTTAGGGGAGATTGATCTACGCGTTGGAAATGGGACTCGAGTCGCCGTTTTGGCCGTTGGGACTTATGTTTTGGAACTGCCCTCAGGGCATGTATTAAACTTATCATACTATTATTATGTACCTAGTTTGACTAGGAATATTATATCTGTATCTTTATTAGCCTAATATGGGTATACTTTTATTTTTAGAAACACTGGGTCTTTTATGTATAAAAAAATATGGAGATATGTAGTGTTGATGTGTATAATGGTCTTTATATTTTGATTATAAATCAATCTCAAACATATAATGTAACAAACAAAAGGCTTAAATTAAGTAACAAATATGAAACTTATATGTTTCATTTTTGTCTAGGACACATTAACAAGACTCGCATATCCACACTTTCGAAGAGTGGGTACTTGGAAGGATTTGATCCAACTTCATATGACGTATGCGAATCTATTTATTAGGCAAAATACCTAAATCAACTTTTAGCGGTAAAGATGCACGTGCTACTGAACTGTTAGCCCTTGTTCATAGTGACGTATTTGGGCCCATGTCTAGCCAGGCTAGAGGTGGATATGAATACTTCGTAACATTTACGGATGATGCATCGCGTTATGTTTATGTGTATCTTATGAGACACAAGTCGGAAACCTTTGAGAAATTCAAAGAGTTTCAACACGAAGTAGAGAAATAGACCGACAAAAGTATTAAAACATTATGATCAGACCGTGGTGGAGAATACTTGAGCAATAAGTTTCATGATTACTTGAAAGAGTATGGTATTATTTCACAGTGGACTCCTCCCGGAACATCTCAATTAAACGGTGTGTCCGAATGGAGAAATCGAACTTTGTTGGACATGGTAAGGTCGATGATGAGTCGCACTGAGCTACCTATTTCCTTCTGGGGATATAAATTGAACAGTGCAAAACTTATTTTGAATAAGTTTCTGTCAAAGTCTATTCAACAGACTCCATATGAAATGTGGACAGGAAAGAAGTCGGGTTTCTCATTCCTGAAAATTTGGGGATGCTGGGCATACGTTAAAAGTTTGGAAGGTACCAAACTAAACCCGAATCGGATAAGTATTTATTTTTAAGTTATCCTAGGGAAACCAAAGGATATTACTTTTACAACCCAAAAGAGAAGAAAGTATTTGTTGCTCTACATGCGATTTTCCTCGAAAAAGAATTCCTAAATGTAGTGGTAAGTGGGAGGAAAGTAGAACTCGATGAAAATCAGAGTGATACAGTTCCTGACACAGAATTCTTAACGGAACATAAACAGTTCATCAGGGATGATATTGTACCAAAATCTTCAAATACACAAGAATCGCATAGGTCGGAGAGAGTCAGAAAATAACCTGAGAGGTATGGATTTCTGATCTCACCTCATTTGGATATTAATCTTATTGAGGATGACGAACCGGCTACGTATGAGGAATCGATACAAGATATCGACTCGGTTTTATGGTAAGAAGCCACGAAGTCCGAAATGGATTCCATGTACACCAACCAAGTTTGGACACTGGTTGATGCACCAGAAGGCGTAAAGCCTATTGGTTGCAAATGGGTCTTCAAGAAGAAGACCGACATGGATGGAAACATATAAACGTACAAAGCTAGGCTTGTAGCGAAGGGGTATCGTCAACGACATAGTGTCGATTACGAAGAAACTTTTTCACCTGTTGCCATGATTAAATCCATTTAGATAATGCTTGCTATTGCTATATATTTCGATTATGAGATATGGCAGATGGATGTCAAAACCGCTTTCCTTAATGAAAACCTTTTGGAGGACGTTTATAAGTAACAGCTTGATGGTTTTGTCACACCAAGGCTTGCAAACAAGGTTTGTAAGTTAAATCGATCCATTTATGGATGGAAGCAAGCATTGCGTTCTTGGAACCAATGTTTTGATGAGAACATAAAAGAATATAATTTCATTCAAAACGAGGATGATCCTTATGTATATAAGAAGGTTAGTGGGAGCGCACTAATATTCATTGTCCTTTATGTTGATGATTTATTGCTTATGGGCAATGACATTTCCATGCTACAATCGGTGAAAGCTTAGCTTTCATTAAAATTCTCCATGAAAGATCTGGGAGAAGCAGCCTTTTATTCTAGGAATAAAGATCTACTATGATATATCAAGAAAGTTGCTTGAACTCTCCCAGAGCACTTACATTGATAAAGTGTTGAAAAGATTCAACATGGAACCGTCTAAGAGGGGACTGTTGCTAGTTTTACATGGCTTCAATCTATCTAAGGACATGTGTCTTAAAACTCAAGTTGAGAGAGATAATATGAGTCGGATCTCGTTTACTTCAGCAGTCGGATCGATCATGTATGCCATGATATGTACGCGACCTGATGTCTCATATACTTTGAGCATGTGTAGTCGCTATCAAACTGATCCAGGTGATGGTCACTGGATGATGGTTAAAAACATCCTTAAGTATCTTAAATGAACTAAGGATGCTTTCTTAATCTATGGATATGGAGAACTTGAGTTGATAGGGTATACCGATGTAAGTTTCCCAACCGATAAAGTCAACTGTAAGTCGTAATTCGGGTACATATTTTGATTGAACAACGGTGCAGTAAGCTAGAAATCTTCCAAGCAAAAGACTGTTGCCGATTCAACAACTGAAGCATAATATATTACTGTAGCTGAAGCAGCAAAAGAGGCAGTTTGGATCCATAAATTCCTAATTGGATTAGGAGTAGTTCCGTTAGCAGCTGAGCCAGTTACATTATTTGTGACAATAACGGGGCTATAGCGCAAGCTAAGGAACCGCGGTCTCATCAACGATCCAAGCATGTTCTTCGATATTTCCATCTGATTAATGAGATCATACATCGTGGTGAGATGAAGATCGAGAAGTTCGCATCAGCGGACTACATTGCAGATCCACTAACGAAAGCTATTCCTCAGTAAACGTTTGAGCGACATGTATATAGTTCAGGTATTAGATACTTGAGTGATTGGCTATAGGCAAATTGGGAGATTATTGGACAATTATGACCCATAGCGTCACTCTTTGTAAAAGACATTGTGGTTTTGTACAAAATAACTATGTGACAAAGGAAATTGCTATTTTATCATTTTATAATTATATTACTTGAATAAATAAATGATAAAAATCCTTATGATTAGTTCCGGATTATAAAATATGAGACAGCATCAACCACTAAGGTTTAATCATTAAATATCCATAGTCGTAGTATTTTCGAGACTGGACATCGATAATATGAAATAGACTAGTATTGCACTTGTGCGTGTTATGGAAGCGTAACAACATAGTTCTCATATATTTGGGTATTGGATACTCATGCAAGTGTAATAGGAGGTTCTGTTTACCGATGGTACGGAAACAGATTCGCTTTGGATAGACCCCTCGGAATCCCATTGGTAGTATGACTATGTGTCTATGGGAATCCAATTCAGGGTAGGTGTATTTGGTCTTAACCTGAGACTTGCATTGCTAGTACTTGCGACAATCAATACACTTTGGTTTTGGTCGTCTGGGACTTTAACATGTTCTGTGTATGCCTCTTCTGGGTTTATTGAAAATCGTGGTGTATTGGGTGTGATGTCAAGATGGAAGTATCACTTCAGTCATATAGAGATGATGATCACGCAAGGATACAGAACTGGTACTCTAATGTGTTGCAACCATCGGGATAATATGACAAGGTCATGATTATCCGATTAAAGAGACTAGTTACTTGTGATCCTATATATGCTTCATACGGGGCAGACACTATTCCAGCCCCAGGCCTTGCATGTGACATCCGTAACTAGATCGCAATACGCAATACTATGTATACTATGCCTGAAAAAGATTATATATTCCTTAAAGAATATTTCTGGAGAATTGGGTAGGCACGAAGCTTTGGTAGAAGCCAACCACGTCTTGTAAATCAGTAAATACGTGGTACCAGATACTGATAAGTGCACGAAAGTGTACTTAGAACACTGCTAACTCAGCTTTATTATCATATGTTTTAATCTTAATTCGAGTCATTTTGTGCTTTGTTAATAGGAAGCTATGAATCAAGGAGAATGGAGCAATTGAACATGTTTCAGAGCCTACCAGACGTATCGGACGCACGCAGGAGCATCAGCCGAACACTAAATTTAAAAAGGCTATAACTTTTGTTTAGAAAGAGTTACGAGACCCATAATATATCGATTTGCATCTACTCGAGGATATCTAGTCAATTGTAGCATCTTTCAAAGCCTCTGACACGTCTCGACGTGCGACGCACTTCGCGATGCGAAACTGAGATTCCAAGATTTATGCTGTGCGTTTTTAATGCAATTTAGGGTTCCATGACTTTTCTATATAAATCCAACTTCGTCCTAAACCCTAGGGGAGGAGAAAATCAGAGAGAAGTAAAGGAAAAACACACAAAAAGAGCCAAAAACACAATTCATAGAGAGGAAGAACGAAGAACTTCAAGGAAATCATGATGTCTCTCCAATCTATTCAGGCTGCATCTCTTTCTTCCATGGAGAACTAATCTCCTAGGCAAACCTAATGATGAACTTCTGTATTTAAACTTCTTATATTCATGTTGTTGATTCTTGAATGAACCTTTTAACGTTTAATAAAATTGATGGTTGTTATTCTTTATTATCCTTCGATTTATTAGCCCAGAAATTGTATTTTGTCAAATCCCATATAGATCCAGTCATGCTTCTTCTATGTGTGATTTGTGAAACCAGTTGTGACTGGTAAAGTTATTTTATATGTTGGTCTTCTACTGCAGTATTACCTGAGGGTATATTGTCGACGTTAGATAGCTCGTAATGATAACTTTTGTGTGCTGTTAACATAGAAAAAATAGTCATTAATTACCCTAAAATTTAATATTAGTAGAATTGAATATCTTCCAATTGTTGGTTTAGGATGTGAAACCTTCAATTGTGTAATGAAAAGAATCAATAACTGAATACATGAGGTTGATACAAGAGGAATTTCAGATGTTTTGTTGTTTATCTCTACTGCTAAAATCCTGCAAGTTTTCATAATCTTTAGTTTAAATTGCAAATTTAATCTTTTCTTTAATAAAGTTATTAATAAACGTTTTTGCTTGAGTAAATCAGTTTATGTAATCACCTCTCTGAGGAATCGACACCCCAACTATACTGTGATAACCGCAAGTTATTTTTGGGCGTAATCAAAATTTGGCGCCATTGTCGGGGAGACGGTTTACAAGCAAATGGACCAGGTTTGCTTAGTCAACAACGAAGCGGTAACTTCGTTCCATTTTTTTTATTATTAGTATTTTATTTTATTTTATTCATTTATTATTCGCTTATTTATTTTCTTTTAGTATTTTAGTTTTTTTTTTTATTTTTAATTAGTTCTTTTTATTTTTTCTAGTCATTTATTTTAGTTATTTTATTTCTGTTTGAGTTTTAGTTAGATTTTAAGTTTTAGTTTATTCTTTTTATTTTTTTATTTTATTTTATTTCTCGTATTTTTTGAACTTAAATTGCATTTCTAGACGTAGGAATATATTTGGTAGATTTGTTAGGACCGAGGAAGAAAGCTCAGATTCTAAGAATATATTTTAAAATCCTATTTTTACACCATCCGCGTCTAGCGCATATAACATGGGTGAATATGAGAGACCACCTATGAGGACTCTTGAAGAGTACCGCCACCCAACTCGCACAGCTACACCTTTGTGCATCATGTTTCCTCATAATGCACCACACATAGACTTTAGGCCTGGAATGATACAGAATCTTCCAACTTTTCACGATTTAGAGAGCGAAAATCCTTACGTGTATATTAGAGATTTTGAAGAGGTAGTAGCGACCTTCCATGACTGTTTTGGGACTATCGACACAATTAGACTTAAGTTCTTCCCTTTTGCCCTTAAGGATAGAGCTAAGAGCTGGTTGTATTCTCTGAGACCTAGGTCAATAGGATCTTGGGGCGAGATGACTCAGGTATTTTTCAACAAATATTTCCCACACCATAAGACAGATGTCCTGAAAAGAAAAATTTCCACGTTCTCCCAGAGAGACATCGAGACCCTTTATCAAACAAGGGAGCGATATAAGGAGTTGTTAGCGAGTTGTCCCCACCATGGATATGAGAGTTGGAGTTTAGTAAGTTATTTTTATGATGGACTAACCCTAGGGAACGCCAATTCGTTGAGACGATGTGCAATGGGAAGTTCATTCGAAAGAACCCTGATGAGGCATTCGAGTATTTAGATGACCTAGCTAAGAAATCTCATACCTGGACTGGACCCCATACCGTAGATAACACGGATATGACACACATTTCTTCTAGCATAAGCTTACAATACTTTAGGGAAGAGGATAGCCTTAAGACATAAATTGAGCTGTTAACTAGACAGTTAGGAGCCTTAATAACCAAAGACAGCAAGACAATGCATTCAGTAGCCCCACTAGGATCTCAAGAGTATCCGGTATATAGTGAGATGAGAGGAACATATGAAGAACAATGCCATGCATTAGGGACATATCAGAAGCCTCACACACCGTACCCAGACACCTATAATCCTAGTTGGAGGAACCATCCAAACCTTAGTTGGAAGTAGGAGTCTCATCAGCCGAGTCAGACATCACCACTTAGAGGTTATAGTATCCCTCAGTATCACGCACCTATGGTTCCTAGAAATTCTTTAGAGGATACAGTGCAAGCATTCGTGGAAGCCCAGAAGGTGATTGTGGAAGCCCAGAATAAAACAAATCAAAGGTTTAAGTCATTGATAGCTTAAGTAGCTGAAGATAATAGGGAGATTAAGAGTCAAATCTCTAAGTTAAATAATTTCTTGAGTGTGAACAAATAAGGAAAATTCCCATCTCAGGCTCAACCAAATCCACACAAGGCCAACACATGGCACATGTTAATCACGAAGCAACCAATGTAAAGGGTGTTAATGCTATATTCACTAGGAATAGTAAAGAGGTAGTGATATAGGATACTCCCAAAACTATAGGAGACCCTAAAGATATTGATACCAAAACCCCAGAGGAATATCCAGAGCCACCTTACCAGGTTAGAGTACCATTTCCTCAAGCCCACTACCATAGCTGCAGACCCAAACGGTGAAATCATAGAACACCTTAGGCAAGTAAAAATCAACCTTCCCTTATTTCATGTAATCAAACAAGTTCCCACATACGCTAAGATTTTAAAGGACTTATGTACCATGAAGAAGAAGCATCACGTGAAAAAGACTACATTCTTGACAGAGCAGGCAAGTGCAGTAATTGAACAGAGGACTCCACCAAAGTATAAAGATCTGGGATGACCTACCATAACCTGCCACATTGGCACCATAAGTTTGGTAAGGCATTATTAGATTTAGGTGCTAGTGTTAATCTCATGCCATATTTGATTTATGTGCAGTTAGGGCTTGACGAGATAAAACCTACATCAGTAGCCTTACAGTTAGCTGACCGATCCATTAGAACACCACGGGGAGTAGTCACAGATGTTTTAGTTCAAATTGATAAATTCTACAACCCCGTTGACTTCCTAATTTTAGACACCCAGTCTGTGGTTAACGCTGAGTCCAAAATTCTGCTTATCTTAGGTAGACCTTTTCTTCCCACAGCTAATGCTCTTATTAATTGCAGGAACGGTCTAATGAAATTATCATTTGGGAATATGACGTTCGAAGTGAACATTTTTTATGTTGAAAAATAACCACGGGATGATGATGAGTATCAAGGTACATACATGCTCGAAGCAGTCATGTCAGAAACAACTTCTCTACAACTTGAATCAAATCCTCCAGAAGTGAAATTGATCCCAAAGAATCGTAAAATGAGGAAAAGAATAGCTCGTGTTCAATTGAAGATGATACCTGGAAAGTTAAAAAGGGGGTTGAATCAACTTTTTAATATGTGCAGTCAAGACTTTCAGCCACTAGACCCTGGAGGATCAATGGATACACTGCCATAGCTCGACATGAATTCCCTTCCATGCCTTCATCAGTACGCTAGATGGAAACCACCATGACAACTTGAGTGTTTGCGTCTGGCTGAAGACGTTAAACTTAGCGCTAGCGGGGAGGCAACCCTTGCATCTGCATTTATTTTATTTTATTTACTTTAGTTTTATATTATTGTGTGCTAACTGCATGTTTATTTTTCTGTTTGCATGAGTGTTTATGTAGGAGTTAGCACAACCTACTCAGCCACATAACTAAAGTCTCGTTAGCAGGAACCTGATCAACTCCGCGCCTAGTAGTGTTGTTCTTTAATCCTTTTTCTTTATATTTATCTTACATTGAGGACAATGCAAGTTTTAAGTGTAGGGGTGTATGCATGCGCATGATAATACCTGTCATAAATACATTTTGTTATTTAAAAAAAAGGAAAAAAAAAATTTTGCTTGTTTGTTTGTTTGTTTTTGTTTGTTCTAGTCCTTGATAGTTAAACATAGGTCCTATGATGATACTGTTTATTTTAGGGTGAAATCTTAGAAACGATAAGTTCTTGATGTACTTTTATCTGATGATTTGAATAATTTATCTATGTTAGACTCGCAAGCACTTATTATGGGTTTCTAGCAGTAGAAACCTGAGTAGTTAGCAAGGTGACTAGTTGAAGAAATTACATGTCGATGAATGACCGTTTGCTAAGATGTCTATCATGATTTACTTGTGAAACCGATAAGCGTGAAACTACCCATAGGCGAGTATTAGGACCACCAGGAGGAGAAATGCTACCTTAAAGGGTAGGTGTGTTGCAAAAAAAAAATTTCAAAAAAAAAAGAAAATGAAAAGAGAGACAAAGGAAAAAAGAGAAATCATACCATATTGAGTACAGAAAAGCAACTGTAGAGCTTAATTGAGATATCTAGGTTCATTTGACCCATCGATCCCAATTTTTAAACGAAATCATTAAGTTGGCTTACCTGGGAATCAAGCTGTGAAAAAACCTTTACACACACACTGTGAGTCTGGATTAGATGATTTATTCAAGGTCTTGGATTTAAGTTACGTTGTGTACTTTGAAGGTTCTCTTGTTTCATTACTACACATTCTTTGAGGAGATAATTATGTGAAACTATTGGGACTATTTAATTTTTGCATGATTTTGTGTTTTGAATGACGTTTGTGGGTGTCGTAGCTGTAAGTCCTCACGAGACTATAACTCGTCCACTAGGGACACCTAGGGGTTTAAAGGCTTGTTACATACGCTAAATGCAATCGTGATCCCTACTAAAGTAGCTTAGATAGTTTTATTTATTTATTTAGTTATTATTTTATTTTACGCTTGAATTGCTAGAGACTAGCAATAAGCTGGTTGGGGGTTGTGATAAGTGCACAGAAGTGTACTTAGAACACTGCCAACTCAACTTTATTATCATATGTTTTAATCTTAATTAGAATCATTTTGTGCTTTGTTAATAGGAAGCGATGGATCAAGGAGAATGGAGCAATTGAACATGTTTCAGAGCCTACAAGACGTATTGGACGCACGCAGGAGCATCAGCTGTGCACTGAATTTAAAAAGGCTATAACTTTTGATTTAGAAAGAGTTACGAGACCCATAATATGTCGATTTGCATCTACTCGGGGAGATCTAGTCAATTAGAGCATCCTTCAAAGCCGCTGACACGTCTCGACGTGCGGCGCACGTCACGACACGAACTGCGATTCCAGGATTTGTGCTGTGCATTTTTAATGCAATATAGGGTTCCAAGACTTTTCTATATAAACCCAACTTCATCTTAAACCCTGGGGGGGGGGGGAGAAAATCAGAGACAAGCAAAGGAAAAACACACAAAAAGAGCCAAAAATACAATTCATAGAGAGGAAGAACGAAGAACTTCAAGGAAATCATGACGTCTCTCCAATCTATTCAAGCTGCATCTCTTTCTTCCATGGAGAACTAATCTCCTAGGCAAAGCTAAAGATGGACTTCTGTATTTAAACTTCTTATATTCATGTTGTTGATTCTTGAATGACCTTTTAACGTTTAATAAGAATGGTAAACTAATTGAGTTTTCGATTATAGATTACCCTCAGGAACCTTGAGTTTCTCCAGTGAAGTAAAGAAAGGGCTAGCAGAGCTCCATAACAGTGAGTGGACATTTTTCTTTTGAATTGACTTTTATCGTGTTATTTTTGTTTCAGACTTATATTTTTACGATATAGGGTGTTAGATTATTTCTTCACAGTTATTTCATGCAAAGATACGTTCGAGAAAAGAAATATTTTTCAGGAAATGTTTTGTATATTTTTGAGATTCAAAGCATGATTTTATTATTTTTCGAGGCATGGGGAAAACCCACCTCAGTATGTAACTGCTACAGTTTAGAATTGACGGATAAAGAACAAGTGTACATGTACAGGACTGGGGAAATAGCGATATATAATGCCCCTAGATCCTAGTACAGGACTATGGATGACAGATGCCCATAGATCCTAGTTTCAAACCTTTGAGGGTAGCATAGATCCACACCCTTAGTTCTAGTTTTGTGGCTTGGGGACGGCGATACGTAACACCCCAAGACCATCAATTTCAAAGACATGAGTGGCTTGCTTTAGAGGACGGTGATACGTAACGCTTCAAAGTAATGGTTTTGTATTCCTGGCTCTAGTTAGGTGTATGGGGGGACGACGATACGTAACGCCCCCATACGTCAAGTTTTTCAGATACAGACCAGTATTCAGATAACAGATTTTCAGAAAAGAGTTTTCAGATACCAGATTTTCAGAAAACAGTTTTCAGAAGACAGAGTTTAGAAATAGTTTTCAAAAACCTGATTTTCAAAATCAGCTTTCAGAAAGATAATTTTTAAAAAGAGATTTCAGATAAATTTTTCAAAAATAGAGTTTTCATATAAGTTATTTTTGAAACTTTGGTTTTAGAACCAAATGATTTTATATCAATATTTCAGTTTTTATCCACTCATTTAGATCGAATAATGATCTAACACACCCTCCCCCACTCCCAATTTTACTTATTTTATAGGTATTCTCGGAGGATGAGTTTAGGTGGACGGATACTGATGCAGTCACTGGGTATGGAGTCCACAAATTCAATTCAGTGTCAGTCAGAAGTCATGTATAAGTCTTGAGTAATGTGATAGTCATTGTTAATAAATTTTATTAAATTTCACTTTATGTTGACGAGTTTGGGAGTTGGTCCCATGTTTAAGTTTTTTATTAATAAAAGAGTATTTTTATTATTTTATGGTGGAAAGGTCAGAGGCTTAGGGGAATAGTACGGTCTATTTCTTAACCTATAACATCTCTCGGATCAGGGATATTACAATAACAAGGAAGTTTCTTCTCATAAACCTGTAGTTTTCTTATGAGGTCTTCAAGTTTAAGTTAATTGAGGTCATTGCTTTCCTCGATGGCGGTGATCTTGGGTAGGAACTTATCCGGTAGTGATCTAAGGATTTTCCTAACTATCCTACTGGTAGAGATAGTTTCACCTAGGTTAAAGCTTGAGTTAACGACATCGTTAATCTCAATATAGAACTCATCAAAGGTTTCATCATCTTTCATATAGGCGACCTTAAATATAGTAGTAAGATCCTAGAGTATATTATTTTTAACAGACAATGTGCCCTCATGCACAGTCTGCAGGATGTCCCAAGCATCCTTGGCTATCTCACATATAGAGATTGTCCTAAATTCAGCAGAGCACACAGCACTATGTATGGCATTAATTGTCTTGCTGTTCCTATTGCTAGCGTCAAAATCATCATTTGACCAGGTCAATTTATCTTTAGGGGAAGAGACCTCATCAGCTATAATTACGGGAGGTTTCCACCCATACTATTCTATCATCCAGACCCTCTCATCTAAGGACTTAAGAAACACTCTCATGCGAACCTTCCAATGTAAATATTCAGTGCCATCAAAAAATGGCAGATAATTTAAAGGCTTACTGCGATCCATAGCAAATGGGTCAAGGATCGAGTTCAGGCTCTCATACCAATTGAAAGTTCGTATTTATCCTAAGTTTTGACCCTATGCGGAATTAAACACAATAATCAAGAAAAATCTTGATTATTGTAACTATGGAATTCTAACAGGCAACGACAATGTCAGCCAATTTAAAATAAAGAGGAATATTAATTCAATACAAATATAAATGCAGAAAATAAATAAATATCACACAAAATCAACACAATATTTTGGTGACGGGGTGGAAAACTCATGCGAGTAAAAAACTACTCCGGGAATCTCGGCTACCAGCCCAATCCACTATGTAAAACTTATAGTGATGGTAAAATATCTATGATGGCAACTCCACTGACTCTAGTACCTCTATCCAGCAAGAACTCGAAGAACTCCTCGAGCCCGTATCCCATGATTTTCTTCAGAACCTCTGAAGTCTCTGAGTGGTTCAACTTTGCAAGCTCTGAGCGTCGAAACTTCGACTGTCAATCTTCCTCCTAGAGAACTCTGAAGAGTTAGGAAGTTGGGATTGGTTTTTTTGATGGTTTAACAAAGATCAATCTCACCATAAACAAAGAAGACAAGAAAAATAAAAAAGTCTTCAAGGTTAGAACAAGAAGATTGAAAACTAAGAATGTGTTTAGGCTCAAGATAATATGTTTTCAACACTTGTGAAAGTGTTTCAATATTTTTTTATATAGGTAGGGCCAAGGAAAAGGGTTTTCTAGTGTTATTTTGGCTTTAAAACGTTTCTAAGATAACTTACTTATGTAGGGGCATTCGAACGCACTCTAAAAATGCAAAGTTTCTGCCTGAAAATATTTGAACGGATATATGAACGCAACACGAATGTAGGTTCTAGACTGGTTTTCAATACTCGTAATTTTCTCATCCCCCGGCTAAACCATGTGTTCTTTATATGTACACGATCTTCTTCAAGTGTACTTTCCAGTGCAACTAACTGCATGTCAATTGGAGCTCTAAATCTTCTGGAATATGCAAAAGAGTAAACGTTACTCTGAAATCTCTATCTTATGTTGTCCAAATACTTGTTTAATTACTCCGAGATCTTCAAGACTGAATACAGCTCAATTGAACTTGTTTTACTACAGATATTTCTAATAAAAATGGAACTAATAATAACTAAGCACAACCATCGCAACAACCTCCCCAAGTACATCAGAATTTCCAAAACTCCTAGAATTATGCACCATATGTCCCACTGCCTAGGAAAACCCTTAAGGATACCTTACATGCATTTATTGAGAAAAAGTAAGCCATCAATAACCAAAATGTGTAAACATTGATTGATCTAAAAGATACTTTCTCCAAAATCACATCTGCATTGACCATTAATGGGAAATGGAAGTTTCCTGCACAACCATAGCCAAATCCCAAGAGTCATCAAAACCCTCACAATGGTAGTTCTGATAGTTAACACATAGACCAAGTCAAGTATGTTATTACTCTTCACAATGGTAAGGTCATCCACAGACCTATTCTTGAAGCTCGCGAAGGTGAAAATAAATCAGATTCAGAGGGTAAGGAAGAGATTGATGAACCATTACCCATCGTTGATTATAACAATTTTTCTCATGCACTCTCATTTCCTTAAGCATTAAAAATAAAGAAAATGAACCATTCTCCAGAGATATATGAAATATTCAAACAGGTAAAGGTCAATATTCCTTTGTTAGATGTCATCCAACAGATACCTTCTTATGCCAAATTTCTGAAAGACTTTTGCACCGTTAAAAGAAAACATCAAGTAAGAAAGAAAGCTTTTCTAGCTGAACAGGTAAGTTCCATTCTCTCAACCTATAATGCATTAAAATACAAAGACCCTGGTTGTCCAACTATTTCATGTATGATTGGAAATCAAAAAATGAATTTGTTTTGCTTGATCTTGGAGCCTGTATCAATTTGCTTCCATTTTTGGTTTACCAACAACTTAATATTGGCGAGTTTAAATCAACATCAACTACTCTTTTACTTGCCGATAGATCAGTCAAGGTAATAAAAGGAATTATTGAAGACGTGTTATTACAAGTCGATAAATTCATATATCCTGTGGATTTTATTGTCTTCCAAACACAACATATAACTGACAGTTATAAGCCAATTTATGTAATACTTGGTCAACCATTTTTAGCAATAGTTAATGCTTTAATTAATTGTAGAAATGGAATCATGAATTTGTCATTTGGCAATATGATGCTGAAGCTTGATGTTTTTAACTTTGGCAAACAACCATATGATAAAGATAATGAAGACGAGAGCATGGAACTAATTAAACCAATTATGGAGGAATATATTCAGGGGATTTTATCCGATCCTATATAAACTTATACAGCTAATTTTCTTGAATCAAGTACACAATTAGATTAGGATATTCCTGATAATTGTTTTGACTCTACACAGGTACGAGAAGATGATGGAGAGAAGCAGACTTTTAAGGAATTAATAACATGAGAAGAATGAAGATATGAGGAAACACCCAATTTAGAATTGAAGACTTTGCCAGAATGATTGAAGTATGTATTTCTTGAAGATGAACAAACTTACCCTATAGAAATTTCTTTCTCTCTCACAAGCGATCAAGAAAGAAAAATACATCCAGATTGGAGCCATCAAGGCATGGAAGAAACTCTCGTAAAACTTCACAATCATTTTCCTTGTCTCCCCCAAAATACTCTAATGAAAATTTACAAAGCACACACCGAAAGAATAAGGTTTCTTATGATCAATGATATTCCTGGTGATATTTTTTGGGTAATTGAAGCAAGGGTTTGCTTGGCAGGTGATTCATCTGACTCTTTCATTTCTTACATGTCTGGTTTAGGTAAAAGCACTATACTAAGAAATGAAGAGCTAAACAATTAGGTGTTTGTTATAAATGTGCACGTTGAATGTGCAACACTCATTGTCGTTCTTTAGAAATGGAGTCTGACAATCGCGAAGATAAAATTAAATTCATTATAGATGACTTGAGTAAGGATTATTTAGATGATATATCATTGACTCTTAAGAAACATCCTATTGGACATGTTCATCAAGTAATTTGTAATTTTCATACACAATTTCAAAAAGAAAGATAACAATACAGTCTCTGGAATCTGACTACTCTATTTTCCAATTTATAAGAAAATTGGATGGGAAGCATATCCCAACCCATAGAGGCCGTTCAAGCTATTACTGGACGTAAATCAGAGGAAGATGTGAGCCACAATCACAACTGCTAGTACATATTGTTTTAATTTCCATTAATTCTAATTATTTTTTTGATGCAATTTAATTTTCTGTTTTGATTTCCTTTAATTTTTATGATAATATCTAAATTTTTTTACTTTCACGATCTATTTTACTGTTCTTCTGACAATTATCATTTTGCAGGTACTAGTGCATTTATTACTCACCTTTTTCAGGATCTATAAATTCAAATCGTCATTTCTCTCTCGACACATCCAAATAAGAGAGAGAGTAAAAAAATGGAGAAAACTTCAAAATGATGAGTCACTAACATCTGTGTATTTTTTGGAACTAGCTTTGGAACTAAACCATAATTTATTGAAGCTGTAAAATAATTAGGTAGAGTTATGGCAGAAAGAAAAATGCATTTAGTATATGGCGGTGGCAATCTTGGATTGATGGAATGTGTTTCAAAGCTTGTGCAAGAAGGTGGCAGTCAAGTTTTGGGGATCATTCAAAAACCTTTGGCAGAAAAAAAAAAACCTCATCGGAAAATCAAATGGAGAAGAATGTATTGTCTCAGATATGTCTGAAAGACTTACTGAAATGATTAATCATTCTGACGATTTTATTACTTTACCAGATGATCTGGGCACGTTGGAAGAAATATTCACAGTGGCATCATGGGCGAACTTGAACATTTACCAAAAACCCATTGGACTACTTAATGTTGATCAATTTTTTGATTTTCTTTTAGTATTTTTTTAGGATGCCAAAAGACTTGGTTCATTTCGAAACCAGTAAAAGATATTGTCCTAACTGTAAGAAAAACTGATGAATTAATTGACCAACTGTTAGCTTATGAACAAAAAATTGACCTCATTCTTTCCAAGTTGAACTGTTCTGATAACGATCGTGGCAAAAAGCGTAGAGTGGACTTGGATCTTAATTTGTATTTTTTTTTAAATAGTTGTAGATTCAATTATCAATTCTACACTAACCAGGTGATGTCTTCTAAAATCTACTTCTTTTTATTCAGATATTGGGAACAATGTCTGAATTTGGTTGGGGGGAGGGGATAGTTGACTAGTAGTTTTCGTTTTTATGTTGTATTTTTCTTTCAAAAAAAATAAGTTGTTTTTTCTTTGTTGTTATTTTGTGTGTAAAAAAGTTTGTGTTAATTTTCTTTTGTGTTTTCTAAAAAAAAAAATAATACTACGCACAAACTAACAACAAATTTTTGACTAACCAAGTGGAATTGTTGTTCAGAAGTGGCTGTGTAAAGAGTTTTCACTCCTGAGACGCATTTCAAAATAATTCACAACAAGTTACTTTGTTCTTTTCTTTTTGAATCATTTAAATTTGTGAATTCTCCATAATATTGATTAAATTTGATCTTCATATTCTCATTTGATAGATATTATCAACATATACGGTAACATATGATCGTGGGTTGTAATTGAAATTTTTTTAATATTCAATTCTCTAATTTATTGGAGTGAGCACCTAAAGGTAGTGGAATTGTATTTTTATTCAAAAAAAAAAAATTAATCATTCTTTTTACTTAGTAACTGAACATTTTGCCTCAGTAAGTAGTGATTGTTCACATAGAACGGTATAGCTTGAGTTTGTAAAGAAAAAGCAATGTGAATAAGTTCGATTCATAGCCTCGCTAACTCGAGCAATTAAGCCTATAGGAGTGTTTTTTAACACTAGTGCCCTAAGACCAACTGGTTGGGAGTCACTGGCTCAAAGCTCATTATATGGGTTAAAGAAAAAGCTTAAGGAATCAGACATTTCTTCTTTTTAACATATAAGATCCGAACAATTAAGTCTGTAGGGGTGTCTTAACTCCTAGTGCTCTAAAGCCAATTGATTTGGGAGTCACTAACCTAAAGCTCGTACAAGAATTGAAGACGTATTTAAAAAAATTATTTTTATATTTATAAATAAATTCTCACTGTCAAAATGTGTGAACTCTAATATAATTTTAGGGAAAAAATATTACTTTCTTTTCAACAAGACTTGTGAAAATTATGGGCACAATGAATTGATTGATGCCTTATTTTATGTGTGTATGGAAGAATAATAAAAAGCAAATGAGAATTATCTTATTTGATTATTTAGAAAGAAAAAAAAACAAAATTTTAATTTGGATAAGGCTTTCTCTTTTAAGTTTTCGCTTAAATTACTAAGGACTAGTAATAGCTGGTTTTTGGGGAGGGTATGATGAGCATAAAAAAGTGTACACTTAATAAAAGAGAAACTGATAATTTACACTTATAATTTCATTTATCTCCCTAATTTAACACATTTATTAAATAATAATTTTATTTATGTTTTATTTTGATTTTTAGTTATTGTATAGATAATATACCGCTTCGGAAGCTCAACAGGAAAAATGGACATTAGATCTGAATTTCAGGACCGATAAAATTCAAAAACCCGTGACAGTTAAATTCTAATCGGACTTGAAAATATTCACTGTGTTTAGATTGGCGATAAAATGAGCTTATGATGCATTTTCTCACTCATATATTTTTTTTTATTATTATAATATTATTTATATAATATATTTTGGAGGACCAACAAAGATTTATATATAAAATATTTTTTTATATATTATTCTCAAGGTACCATCAAATTATATATATATTAATATATTATTAAATAAAAAAAACGGAAAATACAAAAATGTCGCCATCACCTTCAGTTATGGCCACCAATTTCATAAAAAAATAAATAAATAAATAATTAAAAAGAGAGAGAGAAGAGGAAAAATGATTTGAGAGAGGTATTGACCACCTTTTAGTGCCTCTTCTCTTCAGCTTTCTTCATGCTTTTGTCTCTGAAGTTTTTGTGAAGGGATCCAAATCTTGTGTGTTTTATTTTTTTATAATTTTTTTTTTTTTAGTAATAAAATTATGTGTGTTTTTATTCAAAGTATGAGTAGCTAATTTCAATCTGCTGGGTAAAAGGGAGAAACTTTTAATATGAAAATCTAGATTGATCTTACTTATATTATAATATATAAATTATAATCTAATTATTAATATTTAATTTAATCTAGATTAATTATTGACAAATTTTGTTATTTTGCCTATTCGGCTGGTTTTATTTATTTGGCATAATTGAGTATCTAACTGGACTGGTTATAAACAAAAGTTATCACCTTTTTTATGGCTGGTTTTATTTTTTGGCATAATTAATTTCCTGAAATAAATTAATTGGATAATAATGACAATTTATTTATTATAAAAAGTGAGATTTCTAAATTTGAAATATTAAAAGTGGATCCCTTACCCCCAATATTTTATTTTATTATTACAGTCCAATTAAAAATTTTCCAATCAACTTCAAATAATTCAATCTTTTCTTTTCACTTAAATTATTATTTTTTCTTCTTAAATATATTCCATGTAGATCGACCCTAAACTTACCAGGTTATTTTATTACTTCGACACTCTTATATTTAGGAGTAAAGAATCACTTTATGAATGTGTCAGATAGGTAATTGGGTACTTGTGGCACGTGGCGCGTGCGTGCTTCTTAAATAATTAATTTTAGGAATTAATTATTTATAATTAATTTTCGAATTAATTGTTTTGTTAAATATTTTTTCGTGAACCAATGTGACTTAAATATTGGTTTAAGATGAACCAATGTGGCTGTTCGACTTAAATACTGCAACAATTAGTATTTTATTTTTTTTGATTGGACACAACTATTTGTATTTAAGTTCATAATGTATCTTTCTCAATGGATGTATTTGTATTCGTACTCTATATAATGACAATTCCAGCAGAATATTATTATCTCTTTTCTATATCTGTCTTCTTCTCTGAAATACTTTTGAAAATCACAGAATTGCTTGATTAATTGTATCTTAGGGGTATATTGTCATAATTTTGGACAATAAATTATAAATAATAATTACTTTAAGAAAGTGTAATTCACACTTCAAAACAGTTATTTGTTCTTATTCTATAATACAGTGATCTATATCTTTTGTTTCTTCAACAAGTCAACCATATTAGTAAAATGATGTGATTTATTTTATTATTTTCCTTTTGTGAAGAATATGGGAAATATTATGATACTTGCATGGAACATGTTTGATTGACTTATTATCTCTTTTTTATAATAAAGCCTCAAATATATTTTATAGTTTTCGAAAATATTCCTTTTTCAAGTGTAAATTTTTTTTTTTTTAATTTTTTATTCTAGTGAACAACATATTAATAGATTTTAAAGTCATTTTGTAACCTCTTTTTTTTTTTTTTTTTTTTTTTTTTTGGCAGAGTACTGTATCCATTGAAGTTCTATTAACGAGTAGAACCGTTCTTGAAAAAAAAAAAAAAAAAAAAAAAAACAGAAAGTCAAAAACAAATAAAATATACGATAATCAACTTAATCCATTCAAAAAAATAAAAGAAAAAACTTAAACGCTAGCCGGTTAAGTCAATGGACACAATTTTTTTTCTTTTTAAATAAAATCAAGTCATGACATGAAAAATTTTAGGGAAAAATTCCTCTATTCTATTCAAATTTATTTACATTCCCTATTTTTTTGGTATATTAGCATATAGATAAAATACAAATTAGTTTATTTATATTCCCTTCAAGTTTATTTGCATACCCTATTTGTCGGTATTAAAGCAGGTGCACACATATTCTTAACAAAAAATTAAAGATCGTGAAGGATTTCGAAGAATATCTCTTATTATTATAAAAATAAAAATTAAGGACCTGGCATTAAGAATCATATAAAGAAATAGTCCTCACTTTAACTACTCAAGCTT